>JAGFMF010012032.1:1223540-1528540 GCA_019455555.1 Galemys pyrenaicus
TCCCTCCCTCCCTCCTTCCCTCCCTCTTTCCATCCCTCCCTCCCTCCCTCCTTCCCTCCCTCTTTCCATCCCTCCCTCCCTCCCTCTCATAACACAAGCACGTCACGTCACAGCTCTGGTGTTCAGGTGGAATCTATTTTGGGACTTGTGGGTCGCCTGGACACTTCCTTCTGTTTTCTGGACAGGTTGATGAAGAACGGTGATGGTGTAGGGGCTGGCTGTATGGGACCAGAAAACGAAGGCTTAAGAAGAGGGACTTTCACGCAGTCTCTGTGGGGGTCTGGGAGTGGGTGCGCTGGTGTCTGGATTGCCAGGCTTCTCAGTCCAGCCAGGACGGGGCTGGGGAGGCGGGAGCCCAATGAGGACGATGAGGCCTGGACGGCTCTCCCCTTCTGGTGCCTCACCTGGGACGCCTGCTGAACACGCTGGGTGGAGCTGGCGCGGGGAGATACAGTTTGGTTCAGCGGACACGTGGACTCCAGTAGCTGTCCTGGGGCTTCCCCCCTCTGATGCCTGCGGACCTCACCTGTCGCTCTGGGAGAAGCCCCTTCACCTGTCCAGGCCCCTGCTCATTTCCAGGGCCGGTGCTGGAGACTGGGGCTCCTCCGGCTGCTTTCTGTGCCTTCTCGCCCTAAGAGCACCTGCACTCCGGTCACGGCCGTGCCTGCGGGCCTGCTGATCTGCTGTGAAAGCCCTTCTATTCCCTCCTGGCCTGAGCCGCTAAGCCGGGTGTGTGGCTGGGATCTGGCTGAAGCTTGGTCTCCCAGGGAGAGAGTCCAGCAGAGAGCCAAGCAGGGGCCCCTGCCAGTTGCATCGTAGATGACCCTGTCCTGGGGCTTTACAGCTGCCCCTCCCCACTGTGCACCCCTTCTTAAGCCTTACATCGCCCTCGTCTCATATTCTGTTTCCTCTGAGACCCTTTCCTTCCCTTTCCAGGTTGCCATCTCCAAAATTTCTGTGACTCTCATGCACAGCAATTTAGCCCTCCCCTCTCACGCAACCACGACCAGCCTCGCCAGGGAGATTGCAGTGAAACGTTGGGAGTCTCATCCCCAACCTTATTCTTGGCAACCCCCCCATCCTCTTATTGATGGGTGACCCTGAACACCCCAGGGTGGAGATTGGACTGGGTAGGGTATTCTCATTCTGTGCAGAGTGCCTCCGCTGGGCCGTGCTGGGCATTGCACCAAGAGTTGCAATTTGGGCAAGCCCTCCTCCTGTCCTCCCAAGAAGCCCAGACTCGGGGAGGGAAATTTAGCTCCAACATTAAACGTAAGCAGTGGCCAAGTGGAGAGCGGAAGAGATTGTGGTTATTAAGAGAATGGTCACAGCTCAGGTTGAAAGGTCAAGGAGAATTTCCTCTAGGAAGTGTCATTTGAAGGGACCAGATCAGGTGGCTGGGGACACGGGAATGGCCGACCGGGGTGATGTGCTTTTCCTTTCAAACCTCCCAGCTCCACGTCTGACAGATTTCACCTAACCAGCCTTGCTAAATCTCAAGCCCCATGAAACCCGTTTCTGTTATAATCTCTCTCTCTTATCTCTTCCTTGCCTTCCTTTCCCGTTCTCCTCCCCAAAGGATGGGAAATCTTCAAAGAAAAAGATGTGTCACTGTAAGTATACAGCCCAAGAAATGGGCCAGATAAATTATTAAAACACATGAAAAGACAGTGAGTCGTGGGCGGGTGGCCTGCACAGGCTGAATAGCCACCCCCAGGTGGACGGTGGGCCCATGGCCCCTGGGAGTCCCTCCTTACAGCCCCGGACAGGTCAAGGACCCACTCCAAAGCCCACCTCTCTGGCCTTTACCCCAGGGCCAGAGTGTGTGTGTGTGTGTGTGTGAGTGTGTGAGTGTGTGAGAGTGTGTTGTGAGTGTGTGAGTGTGTGAGAGTGTGTGTGAATGTGTGTGAGAGTGTATTGTGAGTGTGTGTGTATGTGTGAGCATGTGAATGTGTGTGAGAGTGTGTTGTGAGTGTATGTGTGTGTGAATGTGTGAGAGTGTGTGTGTGAGTGTGTGTGTGAGTGTGTGTGCATGTGCCAGAGCAGCAAAGTCCCAGGCACCTGCTGGGCTGAAGGTGGAGGGGCCTTTGTGTCTAGGCATTTGGGATTTACTTTCCCCAAGACTCAAACTGGTAACTGCAGAGTTTTATCTCTTTTTGAACTGTAAAAAGAAATCCCCAAGGGGCAGAGGGGGTACTTTGTCTCATGAAACAGGAAAGCCGTGGCCAGTTTAAGGAAGTCGCCAACTTTGGGAGCGCTGTGAGTTTGTGTGGACTCAGATGCACCTGGCACTGGGGTGAGGGTGAAGGGACAGGCAGCACCACCCGCATTTCATTGCCTCTGGATGGGTCTGCAGGGGGTTCCCACTCGATCCAGATGCTTGACGCCCCCACCTCCCTCCCGACACCCTCACCTCCGCTGTTCTGCTCTGCTTTGTCATTTTTCTACACCTGGGCCATGGGGGTGTCTTCCTCGGGTGTTACTGAGATTTGGGGAGTGGACAATTCTTTGTTTTAGAGGGCTGTGTTGTACATTGTAGGTCGTTTAGCTGTTTAGCAGTGCCCTTAGCCTCTGCTTGCTCGGTGCCTCCAGAAACGGCCAAATGCTCCCCGGGGGGCGAGAGGGGGCCCCCAAACTGCCTCTGTTGAGAACCCTCGTTGCAGCTGCCACACTTTCTAGCCCAGGAAGCGGCTTACCTGACGTGCACAGTCCGTACGTGCGTCTGGCCGGCTCCTCGCAGCGGAGTGGAGGCCCCTGAGAACGGGTAGAGGTGTTTCGTGTGTTTTTGTTCAGCGACGTCTCTCAAGCGCCTGAAATGGAGTTTACAGCATAGCTGGCGCTGGGTCAATATTCGCTTCCACTCGGGGGACCCCTGTCTAGTGGTGGAGTGTCAGGGCTGGACTGTGAGGGGACGGTCTGATGCAGCAAACACAAACACGGGCACAGAATCTGGCGCCGCAGACCTCTCCTGCCTCCCCGCTGCTCCCCTCTGCATCTCAGTCCAGCTGCCTGTTCTGCTCCCCACTCTGTCTCTGGTGAGTCCTCTCTGCACCTCTGGCCTGCACCCCAGATCTTGTTTGCATAAATAAATCAATCTTAAGCACACACACACACACAGAGACAGACACAAAACCATGGGCACAGAATCAGCTTGGCTTGGGTGCGACCCTGACCGAGTCTCCGAGCAGCTGTGTGGCTGTGGCCAAGTGATTTAGCTCTCTGGGCCGGCACTTTCCCTCCGCAGAACGAGGGCAAACCTGCACCAGAGGGTGGTGGTGAGGGTACCCATGACTTAGGACAATGATTGGCACGTGGTAGGCACTAGACAGAGAAGTGCACTATAAAAGGGACAATAATAATATTTTGGGGGGTCCCAGCACCGCTCAGTGAAACCACCCTGCTATCAGCATTGATGTACCTGCTTAAGAAGATTATCCTTCATTCCCACCAAAAAGATTATGTAGAAAAGGAGTGTAGGGGCCTCCCTGGTGGCACAAGGGACTGAGCGCCGCACTGTGGGTACTTTCACAGCCACTGCAGTGCGAGTTCGATCCCCGGCCAGGGAGGGGACCCACATGACGCGGCAGACCTCTCCTGCCTCCCCGCTGCTCCCCTCAGCACCAGTGTGTTTCGGTCGATCTGCCTGTTCTGTTCTTTCCTCTGTCTGCTGCGAATCCTCTCACCTACCCCGCCCTGTGCCTCTGGCCTGTACCCCAGCTCTTGTATGCATAAATAAACAAAATCTTTGGGAAAAAAAAGTGTAATTACATGACCAAGGTGGTACCCAGGGATGCCCCGACTTTTCATGCTTTAAAGTGGCCCAGCCACCCGTGTGCACAAAAGCAAAGAGGACTCTTAGTGGGAAAGAACATTAGTAGAGTAGTGCGCAGAGAGAGGGAAGAAGAGAAAGGCTATTTTTCTCCCATAAGTCACAAGTTACCTATCCCCTGTGTACAATCACCCAGCCAAGCAGCGTCCCCAGACAGGGCCAGTGAGGTCTGAAGGCTTCTCGCAAGTCTACGGCACCTTCTGAGAAGGAACCACAGGAGAGGGGTTCAGACACGGGCCCCAGAAGGTGGAGACGGAAAGGAGAGTCCACATAAGATAATGCTGCTTTGCCAGCCTCCCCACCCGCCTGTCACCCTGCCGTCTCTTTCATGCCCCCAGCACTTGTCTCCTTCCAGCAGGCGCAGTCCCCTTTATAACTCGGCCTTCTGGGCCGCACAGCCTCACCTGGCTGCTCGCTCCCCCCACTCCACCCCTGCTCTCCCCACCCCACCCCTACTCCAGTAGCTGGTCCAAGGTGGCTGGACAGAAGTGGGGGCGGAGATGTGGCACCTCCCCCCAACGGGAGTCTGGAGGGTGGTTGGCGAAGAGGTTTATGACGTCTCTGAGGCAGGTCCACGCTCCAGAACTGTGATGGCCGGCACAGTAGCCTCTGGCTACAGACTACCCATCACTTGCACCGTGTGGCAAAGTGGTGGCCTGGGTTGAGGCATACTCCGAAAACACACCGGATATCAAATGCGTAGTGCCAAGCAACACATGTAAAGTATCTCATTATATGTCGGGAACATTTTTTGACATATTGGGTTAACTAAAACATTAAAATTAGTTTTGTGCTTCTTTTTAAAAAGGTGACTACTGGACACTTGAGAACAGCACGGGTTGCTCACAGTACTTTCTATCAGACAGAGTCGCTCCATTTTACAGATCATAAAACCGAGGCTCCCGCTGAGATTTCAGCCCAAGGGGCAAAGCTGGTGTCCTCACTCCTAGCCCAGGGCGTTCTTTCCCTGGTCCTGGGACGGACTAGCAGGCACAGGCGCTCCCAGCAGAGCGCCTTCTCTCTGCAAACCGCAAAGGTAGGACGCAGCCCCGATGTCCTCCTACCTCCGCAGAGACCTCCCCAGACAAAACAAACAGCCCTTACGTCTAGCAGGGCAGCGGGAGCGGAAACGAGGAAGATCAAAGACCCAGCGGTTACCCCCTTCCGGGCTGCGCAGCTGGCAGCGCGCCCCTAAGCGGCAGGCACCATGGGTGCTCAGGGCTGGGGGATCCCAGCGGCTGGCCGACAGCTCGTGGCTTTGGGACACTTGTCGCCACGTGGGGGGGCTGAGTTTTCCTACCCCAAAACTAGAGGGGTCGGCGGTGGCGGTGGGTGGGGCGGGTGACAGGTAACGTGCCAGGGCAGGCTGCAGGGGCCGGGGAGCGCAGCGCGTGGGGCGCGCACCTCGCGCTGGCCCCGGCAGCTGCGGCTCCTCTCGGGACCTCAGTTTCTCCACCTGTGCATTGGAGCGGCTGAGCCCTGCCCGGGCGCCGCGATCGGGGCAGCGGCGGGCAGTCGCGGCGCTGCTCCCGAGAGCGGCGGCTGTGGTGGGGGCGCGGACCCCAGCGGATGCCCGTGCCGAGACGCCCCCGGCCGGTCCCGGCCTCCGCGCGCCGGGCTGCCCCCCGCGCCGCCGGCCCCTGCGCCCGCCCCGCCCCCGCCCGCCCTCGGCCGCCGCCGCCTTTGATGCGCCGCGCCCGGCCAATGCGCGCGCGGGGAGGCGCCGGCCGCGGCGGCGGGCTGGGGGCTCGGCGCGCCCGGGCGTCAGTCCGGCCGCGACGGAGGCGGCAGAAGCGCGTCCCGGCGCCGCCTCGGGCTCCGCGCGGCTCGGCTGCTGCGGGAGGCGGGGAGCGAGCGCGGGCCGAGCGGCGGGGCGGCGCGGGGCGCATGGCGTAGGCCGCCCGCCGCGCCCCAGCATGGGGAAACTTCACTCCAAGCCGGGTCAGTGCCCCCGCCCGCGCCGCCCCGCCGCGCCGCCCGCGCCCGGCGCTCGCTAACTCTGCCTCTCCTTTCTTTCCCGCTCCCGCCGCCGTGCCTGCAGCCGCCGTGTGCAAGCGCAGGGAGAGCCCGGAAGGTAGGCGCGGGCGCGGGCGCGGGCGCGGGCGCGGGCGGGCTGGGGCGGGCATCGCGGGGCGCGGCCGGGGGCCTGGCCGCGGGCTCCTGCTTCCCGGGTCCCCCACCCCCTGCTTGGGCCACCCGTCCCCCAGACCCTCGCCCAGGGCCGGCTTCCAGACCCTCGGCTGCCGCACCTCCCCGCCCCTCCTGGCGGTCTGCGCGCCCTCAGCCCCTCCTCTTGGGACCCGAACCGTCCCCTCTCGCCGCGCCCCGCTGCAGACCCCCGAGGCCCTCCACTCGGAATCCCGTCCCCGGTCTCTCCGGTCCCCGGCCCCTCCTCCGAGCTCTTGGCTCCTGAACCCACTGCGCCCCTCTGCTGACGCCCGGTCCCCCTCTTTCCTTCTCTCGGTGCTCGCTGCATCCCGTTGGTCCCTCCAGCCTCTCCACCGCAGTTCCGGGCTCCCGTCTCACTCTCTGACCCCCAGATCCTTCTTCCTGCTTCCCTCAGCGTCCTTGCTCTTGGGGCTCCCCCGCACCCCCTCCTCCTGATTACCTAGGTCCTTCTCCCAGATTGTGACCAGACCCTACCCCCTCCGGCCTCCACTGCTCCAACTCCTCTTCCACCCTCTAGGGTAACTTTCCACCTGGGGGCCAGACTCAGGGTTCCTGTTGTCCCTGCCCCAGGTGACAGCTTCGCAGTGAGTGCTGCCTGGGCTCGAAAAGGCATCGAGGAGTGGATCGGGAGGCAGCGCTGCCCAGGCAGCGGCAGTGGCTCCGGGCCGCGACAGCTGCGGGTGGCTGGCACCGTTGGCAGAAGCACCCGGGTATGACCCCCGTCCCCTCCCTTTCAGCCTCAGACGTGGGTCTCTGCACCCACCCATCCCAGCCGTTACAGCTCCTAAGTCCAGAAACCCCTGCTCAGATGCCTCCCGCCCATCAGTGCGACCCTGCGCCCCCAATGCCCTGGGGAACCTCAGAGGTGGCACAGGCACCAGCTTCCTGTTCAGCTGGGGCCTGAGGGCTGCCTGGGTGAGAGGTCCTGGGTGCGGCAGGGTGCGGGTCCAGCGGCGGGGAAGGTCGCCTCTGTGGGAGGGATTTGGGGGCCTGCTCTGACTCATACCTTGTTTCTGCGGTCAGCATTCAAAGGTGGGGTTCACGGTAGGCTCGGGAGAGAGGAAGGCATTTAGACTCCTAAATGGATGCAGGGCAGGGCCCCGTGGTCTGTGGCTGCCTCCAAATGTGCTCTGAGTGTCGGCGGCATCGGTCAGTACCCTTTGCCCAGGAACCCCGTGGGGCAGCCTGTGATCTGGGTGGCAGTGGGGGTGGTGGTGGGGCACTGAGACCTGGTAGACCCCTCAGCTTGGCCTGCAAGCAGCGACAGTCGCATTCTGCTCAGGCCCAGGCCATCACCCGTGGGCCCGAGGCTGGAGTGCCTGGGGGAGCCGTCCACGTGACAGGGAAGGGAACAAGTCCAGCCCCTGGCCCGGGACCGGTCCGCAGATGTGCTAGCAGCTCTGCGACTCTGCACGGGCTTTCAGATGGTGTGCGTGGAACTTGAGTGCGCCGAGGATCAAAGGATGAATCAACTTTTTGATGTGACATTTAATTTTTTTTTCCTTTCTTTCTTTTTTTAAACTTAGAGGGGAACAGACTGAGTCTCGGGTCTGGCTAGTTCTTTGGCCCTGTCCCCGGCGGGGGAGGGGCCGGTGTGTGTGTTTGGGTGGTGGGCGCAGCTCGGCTGGGCCTGCGCCCGCGTGTCTAGGGAAGCCCCCCTCTCCTCCGGCACTGCCACTTGGCGGGGCGCGTCCTCTTTATGTTCCATCTCTCTTCATGTGCTGCCCGGGTTGCAATTGGAGCTCCCGTCCCCTTAGGAAAGGTCACAGCTTGGTGGGTGGGGGGCACGGCAGTTGGGGTCCTTTAAAAACAGAACTACAAACTTCCCTTTCTTCCCCCACCATTTCTGGTGTTTGATCTACTTATTTATTTAAAAGCCCAATGACAATGATCCGATTTAGCCATATGAACAAATGCATTTGCAGCTCCGAGAGAGGCCAACCGAGTGGATTTCCATTAATCAAGTTTTGGGTTTTTTCTCAGCCTGTTTATTTTTACAAAGTATTCCTGCAGAATGACATTTATTTGCAGTCCCCCCTTTTTTTTTTCTTTCCTTAACTGCCAGGCAGCTTGCTCCATGCTTTAGGGGAAACTTGAAATACAGCGAGGGCTTACTTCAATTGACTTTTATCTTCAAAGCCATAACAAATGTTACCCGCATGTTTTTGGCGGGTCTCCTTGGCATCCAGTCCTGGAGGATGGGAGGGAGGAGGAAGGAAGGAGAGGAAAACAAAAGTCTGTCGTTTTTAATTAAATAGTAGTGTTCCCAGCAAGAGGAATGCGAGCCAGTAAAAGTTGCCATTGGGGGAAATGAGGGCGGGTGAGGAGGGGGCCCCAGCTCCAGTCTGTGGCTTTGGAGAAGTCACGGAATTTGGTTGCCTGGTTTCTTCCCCCAGCTGAGGGGAGCAGGACTTGGCTCTGGCCCCTTCCCTAGCCCTCTCTCTGAGAAGCGCTGAGGGGTCCTTAATGTTTGTTCAAAGGACTTTTGAAGATGTGAGACCCAGAGGCATCAGGCATCCCCGTGACGTGGAGGGGTGTGGGGGTGGGGGTGGGCCTGCCGTCCAGATATTAGAGGGAGGAACCTCTGCTTCCTTGAGAGTTGGCTCGGTGGCTGGGGCCCAGATGCCTGGGCTTCACCAGCCCTGGCCGGGCTCCCCAGTCTGCAGGGGCGGGTGGCAGGCTGACCCGGGAGAGGCGGGGGGTCCACCTCGGGGGCCGAGCTCCATCTGGGCACCTGGGAGGCGGCTTCAGGGGGTACCTGGGGGATACTTTTACCTTGATAGCTAGGTGTTTCTTTTGCAAACAGACAGAGTAACTAGGGCACAAACCCATGTTTTCATGGCTGTTATTGTCAGGATGAGAGAGTCTAATGATGATGCGGCTGAGAAAATAAGAGCAAGCGGTCAGCATGGAGAGCGTGAAAGGGGACGGGCAGCGCTCAGGAGACCTCGGGCTACTGGTGGGCAGACCCGCGGCCTGACTGGATTTCCAGGGTGTCCTGCAGCACCAGAGGGTGAAGGGCAGCAGGCAGGTCCTCGCGCTGCGTCCTCGGCGTGGAGCAGGGCGTGGACGCCAAAGCCCCCGGCCCATCTCGGGATAGCCCCTGGTCCGCTCCTTCGCTTGGCCTCCCACCGAGTGGCCAGGGCTGCGCTCGAGGCTCGTTCAACTCTCGTTGCCCCGGCGGCCCTGCCAAGCGCCGTGACGAAGTGCTGCGAGTGCGCGCCTCTGCCGCCCCGTCCTCCTCGGGACCCGCAGAGCGGCCAGCGGTGTGGACTCTGCTTTTCGCCCTTTCTGGAGCGCTTTCTAGGACGCTGGCGAGCATGTGCGGTGAAGCCCTGCCAGGGCTCGCCCCAGCGGGCGGCATGGCTGACTCCAGGGCGCCGGCAGCTCCCAGGCCCGGCGCAGAGACGGGGCAGCTTGTGGGTCAGGCAGAAACAAGAGGGGCCCCTGCTTGCCCGCTTCTCCCTGAGGGGGCTGAGCAGCCGAGTGAGTGAGCAGCCCAGGTGGCCCACGCGCCCTCCTGACCGCAGGGGGCAGTGCGGTGAGGCCCGCCACAGTAACTTGTGCCTCGTATACGCCGTCTTGCCTTTGCGTGCCTCGGTGAGCTCGTCCGCAAAAGGGGTGTCACATCTAGTGTCGTCACTGTCAGGGTTACGGCAGACCGCCCTTCAGAATCACCCTTCATAGAGTTCCTGGGAAGACACTGGCGGGGCAGGGGCTGGGGGCCCAGATCGAGGTTCCCTGCCCCTAAACCACGGGCACCAAAGGCCGGAGCTTCGCTCTTTCTGTGGGCACAGGGACAATGCGAACTCACAGGGAAAAGTAACGAGAAGTGTCAGGTGCCCGAGTACGACAAAGGAAGAATAATAAACAATCCGGGTATCACACACGAGTGTGCTAAGCAGTGAGAAATTAAAATAAGCATCATACTCTTAAAGAGTTGACTTCAGTTATGAAAGAAAACGAGCTGGCGGGGCTGGGTCTCAAAAGTACAGTGGGTGAAGTGCAAGCGCTTAGTAGGTAGCGCGAATGGATAAGGGTCAGGGGCTTGGGCAGGAGAGCCCGGAGGAGAGCCGTGTGCCTGTGCGTGCGCTCACATGTGCGTGCGGCTCACACGTGCGTGCACACAGCCNGCCCCCCCCCCCCCCTTTGGCCCTTTTGTTCTTTTATAGCAGCGCTGCCAGGAGAAAGGGGCCGGAGCTGCGACGCACAGGCTGCCTGTGCACCCAAAGTGGCTGCCAGGCACGTCGGTAATTTGATCCGGGGCACCTAGTACATTTTGATATTTGGGGAAGATGTTTGGGTGCAGGCCTGGCTGGCCCCTAGGGACATCCAGGGCCGGGTGATGAGACTGGGCCCAGCTGCTACCCAAGTGCTGGATTCCAGGGGAATTACCCTTGAACGGTACCGGTTGGCACAATGAAAAGGCCCCACGTCTCCCCCATATGGAAGGTGTTAGTCCTCCTTACGTGGTCTCAGTGTGCCAGGAGGTGGACTTGACATTTGAGGTAAAGCATAAATTAAATATTTGGTGTTCCAGAATTAAAAGATGATTTGCTCTGAGGCTGGCAGAGGCCTCTGGCCTCCCCTTGCTGGCCTCTGAGCGTTCCGTGCAGGGTCTCCTCTGCCCGCGGCATCAAGGCCAGCTTCACAGCCCGCCTGGCAGCTTCCACCCCGTGCTCGAGGCGGTGAGGCGCAGGGAGCTGGGCACGGTGCCGGCGGGCTTCTGCGTCGCAGCAGGGCTGCTCCCTCGGGTGGTAGGCGGGGGAGGCGCCAGGTCCCGGCCTCACGTGCACACACGGCCACGCGCCTTAGTCCCTTGAATTAGGAACAGTCTCAGTCACTTGCATCTCGTACAAGCTGGTAGACCCAGGGAGAAGCTAAACGGGGAGACCAGCGTGGTGTGTCCCGCAGGGTCCTGCGCCTGGGGGGGGCTGCTTGAGCCCCTTCCCGGGTGCTGGGGATGAGTGGACAGACCGTTTCTCCTTGGCCCGGAGCACGCGGGGCCAGCCAGGACCATGCTGTGCCGGAGCGCTTGCAGGAGCGCGGTCTTCTGAGCTGTCCGTCTTCCCTCTGGTCCCAGCCAGCGCGGGCGCTCGGGGTCTGCTGCTGCACGAACGAACGATGACTGAATGAAGACAAGCTCAGGTCGCTAGCCCTGCCCTCTCCCGGCGCCGCATGGAACCAGAGACAGGGATGAATGGAAGAGCAGAACTGGGCCTTTTCTTTCAGGCACCCAGCTGCAAACAGCATGAGTCTTTGTTCTGATCACTGGGCACTGAGGACACAGTGCGGATTCAGACGTGCTGTCTGTCCTCTTGTAGCTTCCAGTCCAGGAAGGAGACGAAGAGGCACGTGGACAGTTGCACCGAGAGAAGTGGTGAGGCGGGCTTGATGCCTGGGCCTGCCAGTTGAGGAAGCGGTGGAGTGTGGGGGCGTGCTGCTGCCGGGCATGGAGGCCCAGGCTCGCTCTCGTCCCCCTGGGGCTGGGCTGGGCAGGGGCGAGGGACGGGCCTCCAGGTGGCTCTGCAGCCTGTTGGGACTGAGAACCCCTCCGTGTCACTCTCCACAAAACCCTGGCTGCTAGTGCCTCTGGACACGCCCGAGCTACCTGTCCTTCTGCACAGCGTGTGGGTGCAGCGGGAAGGCTCAGTGTGCCCCACACCGCCAGTGCCCCCCGTAGAGCGATTGATGCAGAGTGTCACCCAGGGTAGCCCCTGTTGCTCTGGGGTGGGGGGAGGGTTAACCGTAGGGCCCAGCTGCGGTGGGACGTGAGAGGTTCAAGGGCACAATGGGCTGCTCAGAGACAGAGGGGCCACCCCAAGGACCTGGGGGTGAGAGGCACGACATGCCAGCCCCAGAGAGCCCCCCCCCCTCTTGTTGCAGAGCTGCTGTGACCCGTGCCAAAGAGAAGGGACCCTTGCCTTGGTTTACCAGATGTGTCTGAGAAAGGGAGTGTGAAGTAGTCCTCGGGCCAAGGGGCTAATACTGTGTGTGCATGTGTGTGTGTGTGTGTGTGTGTGTGTGTGTTGGGGTGGGGCAGATGGCACTGGTGAGTCAGGCACCCCACAGTCCTAACTTGGGGGTGCCGGTGGCCTCACTCTGACTGTGGCCTTACAATGTGTTTTGGTTTAGAAACTTCTGGAATTTCTAGGTCGCCTGTCGGATTCCAAAGCAGGCACTTCCGGCTGCCTCCCGGCTTCCCTCTCTCTTTCTCGCTCACACATGTTCTCTGCGTGGCTCTTGTCTCTCACAGACATTCCTTCTCTTCCTCTTGCGCTCTCTCTCCCCCTCCCTCTCCTCCTCTCCCCCGAGGAAGGAAAAATTCAGACTCTCACAAACAAAATTTCTGCCATTCCATCTGAGGGAGAACTGAGGCAGGAGCCCAGAATATTCTGGAAGAAACTCCAGAGAGAGAGCTGAAGGCCCCAGTTGTTTAATCTGGAGGGCGGTCTTTGATGTCACCGTGCTCCGTTTATCCTGGGAAGCTGCCTGTGCCTTTATGGTTGGCTTCGGGCTCTCTGCGTGAAGAATGGCCGAGTTCCTTCAGGGGAGGAAAAGCCTGACCACTCCCCAAAGGCCTGGCCTGGCGATTCTGCCACCCTGCCAAGCCCAGGTGGGGTGGAGCACCTTTTCTAAACAAGCATTTCCAGAGACATAAGTAATTCTTTGATAACTTCCCAGGAAAGTAGAGGGGGATGTTTATCCACGTGGCACCCGTCATGGGGTTTGGCGCGAAAGGCCTCAGGTCCCTCCACTGAAGTCATCCTTACCCCCAGAAAGGTGGCCGCGCTCGCGCTGGCCAGCAGGCCCTGCCCGTCGGGGCGTGCCCTGGGCATGTGTTTGTTCAGTGGGCTGTGCAGGGTGGATGTGAGCTCCACTTCTCCTTCCTCACTGAGCCACGTGTCTGTGGTCTGTGTGCCCGGCCTTGTGTTTGGCCGACCCCTTTCGGAGGACCCCGGGGTGCTGGGCGGGCTTCGTGTTGGTGTGCCGTCAGCTGGAGGGGCCGTTCCTTCTGTAGTCTCAGGTTTCCCAGCTGAGAAGTAGAATCGAGTCTTGCATTATGATTTAGCAGCCGTCTGTTGAAGGCTTTCTGTTCGGCTCATCCGGGTCTCTGTGCAGTAGGCGTGTGCCTGCTTGGCACTAGGTGTGCCCGTCCTCTGTAAATGGAGAACGTACCTTCTTTTCGTGGAGCTCACGGTCTGCTTGGAGGAGATGAAAAGTTTTGAAAAAGAAATTGCACGGTCTAAGTCGTGCTAGGTGTTGGGTGCTTTGAGAACATTTAATGCGGATCAGATCCAATCTGGGCGACTGTTCGTTCCACAAGTACTTCAGTGTACTTAGAGTACTGCGGAGGGGAGGGATGCAGAGCCTGGAGTTCAGTGGAACTAAACTCTCATCAGTGCTTCTCACCTGTTTTTCTTATCTTATTACATTGGGTACAATCTTCTATCCTCTGCTGAATAACTGTTAAGTGTTATGATGTTTCTTATTTCGCTAATTAAGAAAGTTTTCGTCAAATCCTGGCTGGATAAGGATTTTTTTTTGGTTGCTAAGAATTTTTAATCAGGAATCATGCTTGAGTTTTATCAAATGCTGTTGGGGCGTTGATGGCGCTGTGCATCCTTTGTCCTTGTAACGTCTGACCCCACGTGCGATTTACATCCAAGGTTTCCTCGTGCTCAGCTTTCTTGTCACGCGGAAGCTAACCCTGCTTTGTCATGCTAGGTTGCTGTTTTAGAATATCGTTGTATTTCACTCGCTGATATTTTACTCTGGCTCTTTGCGTCACTGAGATTGGCTCCTAGTTTGGGGAGGTAATGCTGAGCGATGAACCTGTGAAGGCAGGACGGAGGGAATGTGAGAGGGCACTGAGCGGGCGCTGAGAGTCAAGGACAGGGGTCCCCACTTGCTCAGGGCCAGAGGTGGCCTCCAGGGCCTGCGCTTCAAGCCCTAAAGTGGTGTGAGCCAGGCTAGGAGGGGGTGCATAGGCAGATGGACTAGCAGCTCTGGACAAAGTTCTGTGAAGAGACACATGCCTTTGAGATGCTGCTTGAGGCCCCTGATCGAAGGGGTGCTCTCGCCTGGGCCTTTCTTAGTGGGGATGGAGATTGGTCTTTGTCCGCAGGGGACGCTGGGGGAAGGCCCTTCGTGAGGGACAGCAGGACCGAAATAAGTCTTGTGACCTGGGGTCTCTCCTGCGGGAAGAAGGAATGTGGGGATGGGCTCTCAGTCGTAAAAATACTTTGGAGGATAAAGAGGAATCAAGTGACTGTGTTCTCTGGACTTGGTGAGACACTGGAATTTGTGCACAGCGCCTAGTTCTCTGGGGATCAGAGGGGGCCCTGGGGAGGCCGCAGGCCCACAAAGGACCAGGAGGAGCAGGGTAGCACTCGTGGCGGTGCAGGGTAGTGCTTACAGGGCAGGGCCTGTGCTCAGCTGTTCCAGTGCTTCTGCACCGTCTCCTGACCGTGGGCCTGGCGGCAGGCCGCTGTGTCAGCCCGGAGCCTAGCTGGACGTGACGGGCTGCAGGTGGTGGACACAAAACTTGCAGAGCTCCAGGCTGGGTAGGGTTAAGGGGTTGAGGCACCCAAGCACCGCTGGGTCCCTGAGAAAGTGGGATGCTGTTACCCCACTAGGGCAGACAGGCCCCAGGAGGAATTGGCCTCTGTAGGAGCTTCAGCTGAGCAGCAGGGAGACCAGGTAGAAGCTATAGATACGGAGGATTGATCATATTGGAGACCCAATGCAGAAGTAGCAGGGGGGTGAGGAAGAAATACCCCATCCTCTTCCTCCTGACCTCCAGCTTCCTGCTGGTGCCTCCCATTGGCTGAAGCCAGAAGCTACAGTGAATTAGTCCACGGGGTACCCAGAGAAGGTTGGGGAATGGACAGGGTGGGCGTGACACTGGAATAAGCACCTCTGTGCCCCAGTTTTCTCCCTTGCAAAGTAGGGGTGGCCGTAGAATCTGTCCCCGAGGTGCACAGTGACTAAGCGTGCCCGGCACATAGTGTGTGTCCAGTGTGAGGTAGCTATTGAAGTTGTAAACACAGGAGAGACACAGGGTCATGGGGAATCGGGAGGACTTCCTGAAGGAGGTGGCGTGTGAGGAGGGCTCTGAAGAATCATAAGACTGAGGCCAGGTCAGAATCTCAAGGACCAGCAGGGACCAGCGAATCATGTGGCCAATCATCACGTGGATGATTGCAGCAGACCCCTGAGGGGTGGGGACCTGAGGAGCATGGGACCCCTCCATCAAGTGGCAGTGCCACGCAGCCCCAGCCAGTCTTTGCCAGGTGCAAACGTGGCCTGGTGTTGCCACAGCTTCTGATCATGAAGACAAGCCAGTCATCTTGTTTTTCTGTGAAATCTTTCCAGTTAAAAAATTACTGTCAGCCAAATAAAATTCTTAGAAAAGACTTTCTTGGGGTGGACCCAGACAGCTAGCTTTGGACTGTAGTTTCCTGGCGGGAAAGTGTTGATTTAGACCCATAAGACCATGGTGGGGTGTGAGAATGTTAATGGTCACAGTTCACACAGGTGAGTGTTAATGACGCTCAACTTTGTGCCTCGTGCTTTTCGTGGCTCTTTCCCCACGTAGAAATGAAGACGCAGGCTCAGCAGGTCAGCCCCAGCCCTGCCAGGGAGAGCGGGTTCAGGCTGCCTCGGGGGCGGAGGGTCCACTTCAGCCCCTGGCTGGTGCTGGGCGGTGTTTCTGTTGGGCAGGAGAACAGCGTGGCGGCCGGGAATAGGGGTGAGCGCTTGGGCCCAGCACGTGCACGTAGTGGCGATGGGGTGTCGTGAGCGCATTCCAAATCAGACTTCCTTGGGGGGACCAAGTCCCTGGGAGCCTGTCCTCAGCTGGCGGCTTGGTCCAGCTCTTGGTTATCTCTGAGCCTCAGTTTCCACATCTGTGGAACGGGTAGAGTGTGTGGTTCCCGGCTCACGGAGCAGCCCAGGATGAAGGGCACTGGCAAACCAGGATGGGTAGAGCAGATGTGACCCCTCTTCTTGCAGCTTCACTGCTGACCCTTCGGGGTGCACTGAGGGTGAGGAGGAAGAAGCCTGGGTGTGGTGAGGAGTGGCGGGGCCCTTTGACTTTGGCCTGGGACCAACATTTAATGGTTAAGACCCAAAGAATAACCAGCCAGGTGATGCAGGCGGAGAAAGGGCTGGTAAAGCCTCCAGATAAAGGGTGTGGGAAGTGCAAGGGCCGGGAGGCAGGAGCGACAGATGCAGGGAGAGTTTGCAGTCCCTCTGGTGTCTGCCTTCGGGCGGGAAATGTTAGGACAGAAACGCATGGCCTCACAGGGGTGGATGGTACTTCTGGTGGGCACCCGCGCGAGCTTTGTCAGCCCACGCAGACCATCCTTGTTTTTATCCTGGTGCCCGTTGACTCAGGCCTCTCTCTGTCTGGCTGCAGCCTGTGCGAGGTCCCGGGACTGCAGCGCCCGGGTGGGGTGGGCATGGGGGCGTCAGGTGCCGGGGTGGAGTTTAGGCCTAGGTTCCAGGATGGGCTTGTCTGCCCAAGGCCCAGGTGAGGCTGGGGGATGGGGGGTGCCACGGCCTCCAGGTGAGCTCGGGCCTGAGATGTTTTCCTGAGGCCACGTGGGCTAGGGGTCTTGCAGAGTTTTGACTTGTGTTGGCTCTGCTGCATGAGTTGGGGGTGCCGTGGACCCCCATGCCTGATTTCCTGGGGAGCCTTCTCAGGGGCACACTGTGGCCTGACTCTGTGGTGTCCTTCCTGCCCCAGTGGTCAGGCTTGAAAAGCAGACAGGCGGCTTGAGAAAACAGCTGCGGGCCAGGGCTGTGGGCGCCGGGGCTTCTCCCTCGCGCCCGCTCCCGTGTGTCGGGCCATTGCACTGCTGGCCCGGGGATGTCCGCCCTTTGCTCCGTGTGCCCAGCTGTCCTGTGCCTGCTGTGGGCTGAGCGCTGCGCGGGGCTGGTGCCAGGCTGGGGCGGAGCACTGTCCACCCTGGCCGCCCTCGCAGCCCCCTCCGGGGCGGCCACTGCTGTTATCCCCAATTTACTGAGGGGAAACTGAGGCCTCAGAGATGTCGCGTCCTCGTCCAAAGCCACTTGCCTTAGCGTGGAGTCTTGCTCTGGCAAGATGCAAATCCAGGTCGGACTGACTTGCAACTGTCTTTCCTCAGTATTTCCCCCCTTAAGCTGCATGTTATCACTCCATTCATGGCTCACGTCCATTAGTAAAAGAAGATATAGCGGATAAAAATATAAGCGGGCACATGTCGTGAACATAAGTGTTGCTTTGTACGCCTTCTTGTTTAGTTTATAGCTTGGATGGCTATGCCTGTAGCTAGTTAGCATGATTGGCCTGTTGATCCAGATGTCTCTGTCTGTGTACACGTCTCTGTGCACACGTCTCTGTGCACACATCTCTGTGTACACGTCTCTGTGCACACGTCTGTGCACATGTCTGTGTACACATCTGCGCACATCTCAGTGCACATGTCTGTGCACATGTCTCTGTGCACACATCTCTATCTGTGTACATGTCTCTGTCTGTGCACACATCTCTGTGCACCCATCTCTGTGCACACGTCTGTGTCTGTGCACATGTCTCTGTCTTTGCCCATATTTCTGTGCACATGTCTCTGCACACGTCTGTCTGTGCACACGTCTCTGTGCACACATCTCTGTGCACACGTCTCTGCCCAAGCCTATAGGTAGAGGCCGTGCTGAAACAGACCTCACCGCAGGCCCCTGCCGCGTGCTTGGTCGCTGGCGCACCCCTGAGCCGAACGCCTGGCTTCGAGTCCTGGCTCTGCTTCCCACTCGCTGTGTGGCCTCCGCAAGTCCTTGGACCGCTCTGTGTCGAGCTTGCCTTCCTCATCGCCAGGACCTTTGAGTGCTGTAAGATGTAGGCCTTGGGACTCCTCCCGACTGCTGAGCTGGCCGGGCTCTGCTGGAAGAATGATGGGGGACCGCTGGAGCGGGGAGGATGGGTGGGCTGGCATCTGGCTCAGAGGAGGGGCCAGGTGAGCGGCCCTATTTGATGCGGGACAGCCCCTGACAGGCGGCTCCAGCCAGCGGCTGTGTCTCCTGCATGCCTCCCGGGACTGTGGCTCCTTCACCCACAAGCGGATGGAGAACTTGCGTGCAGTTATCCGTACCTGGCCTCTCTCTCTCAAGGCCTGCAGGCCCTCCTTCTGCAACTGGAAGGAAGGGGCTGTCAGGGACCTGCGGACCAGCACAGAGGAGCTGAATCTTAAGTCTCTTTTGAGTTGAGCCTCTGCGTGAGGCGAGCGGCTTCCGCCTTGGGCGGCGGAGCTCTGAGCGGTGGAGCAGGCCAGGCCGATTGCGTGGGCCCCAGCAGCCATCTGCAGCAGGTGGTGCTGTCGTTAGCCTTGGCTGTCCTGCTTTGCTGTGTCTGGGGTTCCTGGCGAGGACTCGTGCCCTCAGCTCCAGCCCGTGGGACTGCAAGACAGACCCACGCTGCATGGGGCGGCAGCGCGGGGTGGGGCCGGCTTTTCTCAGTAGCAAGAGCCAGTATTTATGCAGAGTTTGTCGTCTGTGAAGCCTTCCTCACAGGGGTTTGTCAGCCATTTACTCTGCCGAAATCTGGCCGGGGCCAACGTTGCTGCTGTGGAGAAACTGAGGCCAGCAGGGACGGCCCCGGCAGGCCGGCTCCCCACGTGCCCGGAGGCTCTGCTCTGCTCGGCACAGGGCTCGGGGACATGGCGGGTGCACCCTCAGAGGGCCCTGCAGCCTGGCCGGGGCGGTCGGGGGCCTCTCAGGGGAAGAGTCAGGTCCTGTGCTTCGCCCCCCTTCCAGGGCTGAGTCTTTGCGCCCTGAGTCTTTGCGGCTCTGCTTGCTCTCCCCTGCCCTTCAGAAAGGTCCCCGCTTCCTCCCTTGGTGAATCTAAGTCATGTGCGTGGTACAAAATCAAAGAGGAAGAACCTTCAAAGTGGTGCGAGGAGGAGTAATGAAGGAGGCCTCCTTCCTGCCTCCACCCTGGCCTCCCGGCACCACCGCACCTGGCTTGTCCCGGCGCCCCTGTGTCCACACACTCACCTGCCCGTGCACAGGGCCGACTGAGTCCTCTCGGCCAGCCCAGCCCAGGAGCCTGGGTGTTTGTGGGCAACTTTAAAAACTCATTAAAAAGTTCATTTAAGTTGGGGAATCATAAAGAGATGGGGACTTGCTTCAGGCACTTGCTCTTAGGCTGGGCTATGGGCTGTCATCGGCTCTAACTGTCCTCCTGCCCTTTTTTAGCATCGTGGATTTATTTATTTTTTCTTACATCATTGTTCATATTGTACAATGTTTGATTTCTCCCCAGGTAGAGTCCCCATAAAACTCCCACATTACCCGTGAACCATCACCACAGTCTCTTGTTTTGTTCCCCCTCCTTCCTCCTCCCTGGTTGGATGTCTCGTGTTTATAATTTGCCTGCTAGCTTGTTTTGTCTTTTTTTTCTGACCCCTTCTTTGGCCCCCCTACATTCCTCCTATAAGCGAGACCACTTGATATTTTTCTCTTCCCTTCTGGTTTATTTCGCTGAGCCATCATCCCTTCCTGCTCCATGCAGGTTGCCACAAATGGCATCAGTTATCCTTTTTGATGGCTGAGTAGTATGCCACTGTATATGTAGACCACCCCGTCTAGGTCCGGTCATCTGTTTTTGGGCATTTGGGTCGTTTCCACATCTTAGCTATTGTA
This sequence comes from Galemys pyrenaicus, assembly GCA_019455555.1. Classification (NCBI taxonomy): domain Eukaryota; kingdom Metazoa; phylum Chordata; class Mammalia; order Eulipotyphla; family Talpidae; genus Galemys; species Galemys pyrenaicus. The sequence continues at coordinate 1,243,222 of JAGFMF010012032.1, forward strand.
AGTAGTACTGTAGTAGATGTAAGAGTTGTGCACCCCTTTTAAATGTGAGTGTCTCTTGGAAGTCACCCCATAGCAGCACTTACAACCCTGCTGCTTGCTCAGCTGCCGGGCCTTCCCCTGCGCTCATGGCCATGGTTCATGCCGCTGCCCCTGCTGCTGGGCAGCTGGCTGCTTACGGGGTGTTGCCTGCAGTCTGTGGTGTGTCCGTGACATGCCCGTGCCCCCGATTCACACACTTCACACCTCGACATGATGCCCAGCTGAGATTCTGTTCCCCGCACTGATGTGGGCTGCAGGTGTGCCTCTACTTCCTCCCACCGCACACCTATGTGATGTCCAGGTACGATGCCCACTGCACACCTGGTGTAACTCCAGGGTGATGACCCACCCACCACTGTACGCCGGATGTGACTGCCAGCTGCGAACCCCCCACTGCTCACCAGATGAGATCTCAAGGTGTGACTCCCCCCCACACGCACTGCACACCTGATGTGGTCTTCAGATGTGGCTGTTTCTGACACAGCCAGATTTTCTCACTCAGTCTTCAAACCCCAGGAGAGTCTTCAAACCTTCAGGGGTTCTGTGGAGCTGAAAGTGCCCTCTCTTTGTGGATTTGTCGGGACCTGTGGGTTCTAAGCGCACCCAGCCTCAGGCCGAGGCACATTGCTGGGCTGTGCCCGGAGGGTGACTGCATTCAGATGTGGCTGGATGCGGGTGCCAGCCCTGTTCCCAGAGGGCAGTCTGGGGCAGTCTGGATCTTCTGCTCTGGTTCTCTCGGTCAGCACCCCAGGTCGTGGCCGTGTGGCTCCTGGCTGTCGGCCGCCCATCTTGTTAGTTGTTGGCCAGAAGAGAGTTCCAGCCAAGGCCAGGGTGGGCTCCCCTTGTTTTGACTGTGCCACATGCCCACCTAGAAGCAACCCCGTATCGTGGTGGTCCTGGGCCACGTGGTCACTCAGGAGTGGGGGCTGGGATCAGATCCCCAACATCTCAAAGGCTGGGAGGGAGGGGGCTAGAGGGTCTCTAAAGGAAAACCACTGGGAGAAGCTGCACTGCGCACACCGAATGGGTGGAGCCAGCGTCAGTGCGTGACCTGGCCCCCAGAGTAGTTCTCTCTGGCCGCGGTGGCTCCCACGGCCAAGCATGGCCAGGAGCATGGCACCTTGACAATTAGCTGACTCCTTGCCATTGGAGGTTGGAAGAACCAAGGTAGTTTGCCACCTCCTCCAGGCAGCCGACAGGAGTCACATCCATCCTTGAAACTTTCTAGCCTTTTGTATCACCATCAAAGGTGGATCATTTTTAACCATCAGGGGACAGGTAACAAGAGCCTTTGGGATTCTGTGGACCCTGATGCTGTCCTCTTAATAACTGCTCTCCACCTTAATTCAGTTCAGGGCATTTAGAGCTCCCAGGTTAAGAGTTCTGCCTTAGTTTGCATGACTATCTTTTGTTTATCTCATTTTCCTTTTTCATATGGGTCTTCTCCCAAATCCAGGGAGCACAGAGCTTTGATTCTGGGCTTCGGATTCAGGTTTATGCTGAATCGGTGATGCCGGCCTCACTTGTAAAATGAGGATGTGTGTCCACCTTTGGAGTCTGTTCAAGGACTGAATGAAATGATGCACACAGAGATTTAAGGCTTAGCCTGCAGTAAGCACTTAGTAAACCGACTCAGTAGTCTCCAAGGCTTCTGGAGCTGCTGATATGTCTGGAGGATTCCCACTAAACCCACCTGCCTCTCTCCAGGGCCCAAAACAGCAGCTGGAGGGTGCTGGTTGCTTTTGATGGCTGGAGAGGTTCAGAGAGCATTTCTCAGCTCAGGATTCCTGCAGCGATTCTCTCCATTTCCAGATGGGAAGTCAAAATGTGGGTGCTTTCAGTGACTTATCTTGGGGCTAGTTGGGGTTCCTGGCGAGTGCCTTTACCTACTCATGTTAAGGCAGCTCCCTTATTGATAAGCAGCTCCCAGGTGACGGCTTATTACTCGTGTGTTAGGGCCACTTGGAGGAGATCCCCCGTCTAGGTGGAGCCCTTCCCACCGGCTCTGCTGCCTGTGGGACCCCGGGTCTAGGGTGGGGCTGTTGTCCCGTGCAGATGTGAACTGGCGCTCTGCTTTGGGAGTATTAAGACACAAAGTCCCGGCGGCGGACAGCAGATTAATCACAGCGCCGAGGAGGGGACGTCTGGGAGACATGACTTCATGAGCTGTCATAAAGTCTACCCCTGCCACATTCACCCTCCAAGACTTTTGACTCTCAGAAAAGGAACCGCAGATAGAGTTACCAAGTTTTACAGAAATATTTTTACTGGGCAGAAGATTGCTTTATGGTGCGAGCCAGTTATTTCAGGAGACAAGCAAAGGGCCCTTTATTCTCACGTTCCGCGGGAGGAAAATATTATGCTAGGAAGTTCGCTCCCCGAACGGCCGGTGGAGAGGCCAGGCCACTTTCTGGAGTTGAGAGCGGGTGACACGAGATGTGCAGGGTCTTGGGGGGGCCCCTGAACTCGCATCTACCTTCTCTTATTCCTGCCTGGGGATTTGGGCTGACGGTGCGGGCAGAGGGGGGCTGAGGTCCTCGAGCAGGGCAGGGAGGTGGTCAGAGCGGGCTTTGACCTGGGGGTGCGTGGCCGAGAGAGGAGCAAACCTGAGTGGTATCCACGTGAGACCATAGACCTGGGCCAGAGCCGGCCCTGCCACTTCCTGGCCCTGCCACTCCGGCTCCTTACCCCGGGAGCCTCAGTTTTCCACCCGTACATTGGAGCCTCTGCAGGATTCTGTCACGGGGGCTTGTTGTGCAGCATGAAACGAGGTCATTTTGCTCTTTCCCTGTGTCCATGGCGTCCATGCTCATCGTGGCGGCAGGGAGACTGGCTCCAGCCACATTCCAGAAGCGACGACTCCCGTGCTTCCGTTCCTGGTGCCTGGAGTGCACGCCCTGCGTGCGTCCCGAGTGCAGGCAGGCCTGATGGCGCAGTGGGGGATTTGAGATCTGGGCTGCCCCAGCCCATGGGAGATTTATGGGCCTTGTTCTTTGAACTCGGACAGTCCTGCAGGTCATGGAAGGGACTGTTCTCTCCTGAAAATTAGGGAAAGAATATTATTGCCTGATTGTCCTCAGGGAGGGTGGGTTTGGCCTTTGTGGCGAATACTTTGCTCCCCTCCTCCCAGCGTGGAAGGAGGATGCCTGCCAAAGCTTTGTTTGTGTCTGGAGCGGCCATGTGCCTGATAAGGAGACCGCATCCTCGCCCCCTTCCTCCTGACCATAATCCCTTTTAAGTTGGGCGGTCGGAGAGGGCTGATTTACTTCGTGCTCTTCCTCACCTCCCTTTCATTATTTAGAATGTGAGGGAGAGTTTATCTTGGGAGATCTACGGGCGCAGCTTTGGAATGCCAGCCAAGTTCACAGAATGGAGTCTGGTGCCCAGAGCCTTCTGGTAAATATTTTGGGAAGCTGGATTCCACTGGCATGATGGCCCATGGGTTGAGCAATGGGTGCTTCTCCACGACGAGATGACTGAACTTGGGCTGATGAGCTACATGCTGGGGCATCTCAGCGCCCAGAGTTCCTGCCTCTGACGAATTAGCTTGAGCGGTATCTTCCTGCGGGAGTCCACGCACCCGCCAGTCCACACGCCCCAGCTTTGTCCTTGACCCTGGCTTCCTCTCCCTGCTCATGTGCCCTCTATCGCTCATTCATGTCCCTCCTGGAGCTGCCCCTGAGGCCCCCCCGCCCTGCCCTTGTCTTAAAACCTCCGCTGACTCTGCTGGTACACCTGTTGTTGTGCCCAAGATGGGCCAAGTCTCCTGGGTGGGCTCTGGACAAAACCCGTCTTCTTTCAAGCCTCAGTTTTCTCATCAGTAAAATGGGATGGGAAAGACAGGTGCGGATGAGGATGAAAAGATGCTGGGCCGAAGCCCCAGGCCTGGGTGCAGTAGGGCCTGTCAAACACTTGCTTCTTCCCCTCTTAGACTGTGGGCTGCTCGAGGCCTTGTGTTTGTGTCTCCCTGAGAGTGTCTTGTTCTTAGAAGGCCCCGAGAATAAACATACTAAGTGGACCCGCTGCTTGCGGGTATTGGCGGCTCTCTGAAGGGCTTTTTGGTGGAGAAAGTCTCTCCCCTTGAGCTTCAGACTTTGGAGAAGGCAGTGATGTGTCTTTCGCAGAGAGGCGAGAGCGGACGGCAGCGTCCACTGTCGTGGCCTCACGTGGCTACTGAACGTTTGAGACGCTGAGTTGCACTGGCTGGACAGCGGGTTTCAGAGCTCAGGATGAGAGCAAAGGGCGCAGCATTTCTCATTCATCCGTTTTACACTGATTACATATCGCATGGATACTTTGAAATGGCAATGTTTTAGAGCGCCGACTCAAATAATATGGAAATTTATTTCATCTTTTAAAAAAGTGCGGCTACTAGAAAATTTGAAATGACATGCAGGCTTGCATTCCCTGCCCACCGAGCAGCGGGTCTAGGTTCTAGACCATTTCCAGTGGTGATGAACGATACTGCCCTTAAGGAGGCAGAATTTAGTCTCTTAGCGGGTGTGGCGCAGTCTTATCTCTTGAGGAATAAGGCGCGGTGTGTCCCGGCGTCCAGGGAGAAGGCTGGGTAGGCTCTGTGTGGGCCGGGTCGGGTGATGAAGAACAAGCCCCTGTGTGCGAGATGCCGGTGCCTGCGCCACCAGATGCGTGTCGGCTTCACCGTGGGACCCGGGCAAGTTCTGATCCTCTTTGTGCCTCTGTTTCCTCGGCTGGGAATGGGAGTAGAGAGGCCACCTCCCCCACAAAGCCGTTGCGTGGGCCGAGGATGCCCGCGAGCCATAGCTCAGTGCCGGAGAGGCAGAGAGCGGTGGTAGCAGGACGGCTCTAATCGCGTCCGTGCTAGTTTGGCTAAGCGGTGAGGCCTCTGGTGTCGAACAGGGCAGGGCCTCGCTCCAGAATTTTCAGAGCGACTGTCAGGTCTGGTGCTCTTGGTTCTTCCAAGTGGTGCTGCATGTGCACTGGGCTCGAGGGGGCATTTGAGAGCTGTGTGCCCCCACATCAGCCATGCTGGCGCCACCTGTGCACCGGGGGGCGGGGGTGTCTCTGCAGTGGCACTGGTCACCAGTGGTGGCCTTTGCCCGGCTGGGCAGGCCCTCCTGGCTGAGGGCTGTTCCTCCCTGGGGTCGCCTTCAGAGGGACCGAGGGGGTTTTCACCGACTGCCCGACACAGATAGCTGGGTTCAAGGTCCCTTTCCAGGCCTTGGGAATTGTCAGTGACCCGGGGGCCGCTGCCAGCCTTCCAGTAGCGAAGCCAGCTCCCTCTCCGCGCCCCAGGTGCGGGGCTCTGCCTTCTGCGGGGACGGGTGGTGGGGGAGGTGAGCAGGGATGGGGCTGAGCTGTTGGCTGTGCAGCCTGGTGACCTGGGGGTTCGTGGGTGATCTTGGGGGTTTCAGGTGGTCTGGAGACCTGGGTGACCAGCACTTGATACCTCCTCTTGCTGTCGCTCACTCCCCTAACCCTAACCTGTCTGACCCTGCCCTCCAGCATCCTGCCTGCTGCTCCCTGGGCATCCAGGCCTGGCACCAGCCTCTGTGCACCCGTGTTCACGTCTGAACCTGGAGGCCGCGTTGCCCTGTCCTCAGAGCCAATAGGTGGACACACCTTTCTGAGCCTGTCTCAACTTTGTCCCCATCCTGGTCCAAGCCACCGTCCTCTCAAGCCTGGAAGGTCCCAGCACCTCTGATGCTGTCTTCGTGTCTCAGCCAGGCGGCCCTTGTGTACCGATGAGACCTTACGTGCTACTCCTATGTCACCTCCTGTGACCCCGGCGCCTTAGGAGCAGTGTGTGGGGTCCTTCTCCTGCACCGCAGGCTGGGCGCCGTTTGCTTCTTGCCTACCCAGCCACTTTGGGCCCTCCTTGAACACACAGGTCATGCGTCCACCTCAGGGCCTTTGCACGTGCGCCATCCTGGTGTTCCTGGCCGGGTTGTCCTCTGCTCGCCCCTCAGGACTCATGGTCCATATCACACCTCAGAGCAGTTTCCTTCCTCAGGCTGTTCCTGCTCTTGGCTCCTTCCTCCTGCCTGCGGTGCCCTGCACCTTCGGTGGCTGGCAGTTTATTCTTGCTTGTGTTGGCTAAGTCACTGTTGGCCGACCACAGAAACATCAGCCATGTGCTGTGGGGGACCTTGCTGCTATTACCCTGTGTCTCCACAGCCTAGCACAGTGTCTGACATGTTGGAACCCTCGTTAGCACCTCCAGAATGAAATCGCTGTGCTCTGTGCTTTGGGCACCTCCTCCGGGCTTCAACTAGCCTGTCTGTGAATAAGGGGTGGGGATAGTTGGAATTCAGTCACTTCTAAGTTGCTTCCCTGTTGGATTACTTTTGTAGTGAACTGGTGCTTTTTCTTCGGTGCATATGTTTCCCAGGGTAGGCTGGGAGGCTGGGGTTGCAGGGTCATTTGCCCTACCCCCTCTCCTTTGTGCTCTCACTGGGCTCAGGCCAGTACCTGCTGAGGCCCTCTGGAAATCAGAGAACTTCTGTCTACCAACTAACCCATCCCTGGCAAGGGCTGCTCACCCCGCTACCCCACCTTTCCCCCAGTGCCATGACCAGCCTGGAGGCAGCTTGATGGTGGGGCTTGAGCATGTCTCTAAGTCAGGAGGGGCTGGATCCAAAACTGGTCTTTGCCCAGGTGCTGACCTTCTCGCACTCACGTGGCTAGGGGAGTGGTCTCCGGGGTCAGGTGAGTTTGAACCCTGCTCCTGCTCCCTACGAGCTGTGTGACTTTCCTGAACTTTCTGAGGCTTCAGCCTCTCTGTAAAATGGGACTAGCAGTTGAACTTGCTCCCTCTGGGGATGAAAGGCGGTAAGATCATGCATTGAACCCCACGGCCAGGCGTAGCTTGGGGCCTCAGACAAGCTGCTATTACAGTCGGACTGTAAGTCTGACTAACCCCTGTAAGGCGGCTGCTTCTGACGGGGAGGGACACAGAAGGAAGAATTTAGGTATTTTTCCCTCTGTGGAAAGGTCTTTGTTATCGCCTTCCTTATGGAGGATCCCTGCTCCCCTTCAGTACCGCCCGGTCAGCACCCCCAGTGTCCCCCCCGAACCCTGTGGGGTCACCACAGTCTGGTCACTCTGGCCGCAGGGCTGCTGTGGAGACCTCCTTGCGCTGGAGTGGCCCTGTGGGCGTTGGACCCCCCACTCCCAGTCTTGGGCCTGGCGGTCAAGGGTTAGGGGGACTCAGGGAGACTTGATTCGGGGGTTCTGGGGTCTAGCCTCCTCTTGGCCTGCCCTGCGTGGAAAGGCAGATGCGTCCAGGGCAGAGCCAGTGAGTGCTTTCTGCGGTCCGGTTGGCACCGGTGTGGCCTCCCTCACGGACACCGTGTCGGCTCAGGCCGGGAGAGGGTTCCTTCCTGCTGTCCCTTGGGAGCTGGGGCCGCTGGCAGACGCACAGAGCGGGGAGGGGTTAGCACCTCTCTGCGCCCCGCTGTGCTCCCGCTCCGGTTTTCCTGACCGCTTCCCCTAAGACCTCTTCTCGTGCATCGGCACCCTGGGAGAGTAAACCAGCAAATGGCTCAGCCCCTGGAGACTGCTTTTGTGGGTGTCAGCACAGAAGGAGCCAGGGCAGACCTGCCTCGGCCACAGGGACTGGGTTCGGGGAGGGCTGGCGACCCAAGGCGGACAGGGTGTCGTTGCCACAGTGGGGGAGGGGTGCCGCACCCTGCAAGCGACAACTGTCCACTATATATGTCTGGGGTGTGCCCCTGGAGTCTCTCTTTAGAGCACACATACCCCCGCGTGTGTGTGCGATACATGTGTGTAGATGCACATGCGTTTCTGAATTGTATTCATGCCTTGTCATGGCTTTTTGGAGGAAACAGTTCCATTTGATAGATGGTGAAACTGAGGCTGCAGGTGACAGGCACCTTCTTCCGGGTCACCTGGGCTCTCGGGGGCCCCCTGGGCCACTGGGCATTGGCTCTGGACTCTGGACGACCTGGGCTTATGCTGCCTCAGGAAAGCGTAACTTTCCTTGTGACTCAGTTTCCCTGCCTGTCTGTCGGCCACCTCCACTGACCAGCTCCTGGGTGGTGGCACTTGGATGTGGGGCTCGGGTTGGAAACTGGTGCGTGTGAGTCACCCCTCGGGCTGGGGGGTGTGCTCCTTAAAGCCAGGGCTCGGGGCTGAGGTGTCCTGGGAGGCCCTGTTTGTTTTGGTTGGCATTTCCGAGGGATGCTGGGCCTCACTGGTGGCCTGGCTGAGCAGACACAGCCGTCTTTCCCCAGGGACTAAATTTAGGATTCCTCAGCTCTTGGCTGGGCCTCGTTTTGTTTTTGGAAAGTCTCCATTTTGTTCCTTCTGCTGCCGGGCGGCCGGCGTGGAACCACAGCCAAATGACCGTCCTGCTTGGTCTCTGCTCACGGCCCTGGCCTGAATTGATCTTGTCGGAGTTAGTTAGCAGCTGGCCCCACAAACCTGGCCTCCAGCAGGCAGGAGGAGCTGTGTCTGGGGTGTGCCAGGAGCCAGGGGGTCCCCTCCCCGCACCCCTGCCTCACCGCCGCCTCAGGCAGAGGCCCTCTGAGGGAGGTTCTGGGGTTTTCTTTGGCACCTGGTGAGCAAATGGCTCCCGCTCCCTTTTCTTCTGAGCCCTGTAAAAATAAAAAGTTAAAAGACCCTCAAGTTTGAACAGTAAAACCAAATACACGAAACCAAGCTGTTTCCATGTGGGGCCACGGACTGTGAACACCCAAGTTTGAAACTTCCTCTCGTCAGAATTTATGGAAGCCTTGGAAACTTTTCTTTTCCCTTTAAACATCAGAATTGGCTCAGGGCATTCTTTAAAAGCATAACCCTGGTGTTGCTCACAGCTTGATTTAATACAGCTTGAATACAATAGTAACTTCTGAACCCCTCGCTTCAGAGAGAGCTGGAAAGTTGTTTCATGACACGAGTAAGTAGGTTTTTTTTTCCCTTTAGCCAAGAAGTATATTCTAAGATTTATTAGATTCTCCACTGCCCTCCCCCTAGTAACCCAGATTTTTGCTCCAAGTAAAGGAAACTTGCTCAGAACAAGTTCTTTAACTAGGGGCTACAAGAGACAGAACCAGTCCTCTGGGGGAATGCTGGCACTGAAAGACTGACCGGGGCCCACCGCCGACTGTTTTTATAGGCGGGCGGGTGCTTCACAGTGTTTGCTTCTTGGACCAGAGGCGCTCAGGGTCCAGGCTTTAGAACATCAGCAGGAGGGTAATTGTGTTTGGGGGAGAAGAGGCGAAGTGGGGGGTGCAGAGGGGGTTTGATCTCCGCTTCGGGGCTGTTTGTCATCGTGTTCCTGGGAGGGGGTTTGGGAAGCCGGTGGCGGTGGGACAGGACCCTTCTCCTCCCCTCCAGCAATTCCTTCCCGTCTCCTCTGTGGTGTGAGCCTCACCACAGAGGCCCCCTCCCAGCGCTGTGGGTCCCAGCTGGGCCCCTTGGGAGCGGGGGCTCTGGCTCCGGGAAGCGGGCTGTGTCCTTCCCGTTTTCCATCTGGACTCAGCCGACTTGGCTGGGAGCCCCGCACGCGTGTTTTTTGGCTCTCACACCATTAAAGAAATTATTTTTAGTAATCATTGGCCAAAATTAAAAAAAAGGGGGACTTTTCACATAAAAGTCCAGATATGGGGGGGATAGGAGCTCTGGAAACCTCAGGCCTAGGGCCGGATAAGGCCGTCACTGGCTGCACGCTTGGGGCAGAGCGGGGCGAACTGGGCCGTGTCTGCAGACGTTCTTGGTTGTCTCGCTGGGGAGCCAGGATGCTGCTGCCCACCCGGCCTCCCAAACAGCAGGTGGCCCACAGCAGAGCATCCTCTGACCCCGACAGTGCCAAGGGGGAGGCCTTGCTGCAGGCCAGCCTGTGGGCTCTGCCCCGCCCCCAGCCCTTTGCCGACTTCCGGTAGGGCCCGGGTCTCTGAGCTTGTTGGCCAGCGTTTGCCTTTTGTTCAGAGTGTGCCGATTGGCCCCTACTCCCCCGGGCCCTGCGCCCGTGGGCTCTCAGTGGCCCTGTGCCCGTGGGCTCTCGGTGGCCCTGCGCCTGTGGGCTCTCGGTGGCTCTGCCCCAGTGGGCGCTCGGTGGCTGGCAGATGTATATGCTGCTAATAAACAAGGCCCAGAACAGCTGGGAGCAGCAGCTATGCCGGCCTCGCAGCCCACAGGGAGGCCTTGGCCATTCCCTCCCCGCCCCGGCCCCGCCCCAGACAGCAACGAGGACGCAGACCCAGCGGTCATGGTGCCTGGCTCGAGGATCAGTAACGAATGAGTAAAAGTGACAGGCCGCAGCTAAATGGCTGTGACCAAGTGGCGACTGTTCCAGAGAGGAATCACTGTGTCTGTGTAGCATTTCTCATTGTCCTTGCGGAGACAGCAGAATCAGAGAGCTAGATTTGGGTGTGAGTGTCCCGGGCAGACTCAGGAGACCCTACAATTTGTCCTGAGGGCCTGCAGGGTGGGGTGTGACCCTGTTCCCCAGGAACCCCCTGTAGAAGGCACTCCGCACAGGAGCAAGCCTCTGCCCTAGGTAACGTGTACGAGGCAGAAAGTGATTTGCGGAGAAAGGTGTAAAATACTCCAGAACGGGAGACGTAAGTAGAAGGAATGGGGCTGAGATCAAAACCCAGCTCTGCCTCTCCCAGCTGTGAAGCCTCAGACAAGTCGCTGAAACTCTTGACCCCGTGGCCCTCACTTGTGGACCGAGATAGTGGGGGCACTTTCCAGCAGTGCTGGGGAGGTGGACAGAATACACTCAGCAAATAACTTCTTCTTTTTCAAAATAAGTTTCTACGAGTCCTTCTTGAACAGAGCAGAAGGTATAACTAAGCACCCTGGCCTCTTTAGGTTGATCTGTCTCTGAGGGCCAGGCAGGCTGTCTGTCGGGGATGTGGCTGATCTGACTTAGCCAAGTCAGTTTTTTCTGAATTGACCTTGAACTAGAGCAAGGATTTCTTTTCTCGACCCACAGCATTTCCTTCTCTTCTCCTGCCGTACGATGGGTAACCCTAGTTGTTGCAGCAACTAAACCCCGACATGGCAGCGGCTGAACACTACAAAGTTATCACGTGTCAGTATGAAGCAGGTGTCTGGGAAGGAAGGTAGTTCTTGCCTATGTGGTGATTTAGTGCCCAGGCTCCTTCCATCTTGTGGCTCGTTTGTCTGCCAGCTTCTGTGTCCTCTGCTTCTGTCTGGTGGACAGAAGTGGAAGGAGAGAGTGGAAAGACACTCTGCTTCCTAGCTTCCCTGACTGCTAGCTAGCTTCCCTGACTGCTTCCTAGCTTCCCTGACTGCGAGATGGCACAGGGCACGTGCTTACATGATACACGGGGTTCAGCAGCCCCTGCAACTGACAACCCCATACTATGGGAGGGAGCATGAATCTTGGGGGGCGGGGCAGGCCGTTCTCTCTGCCACAGCTGGGTGGCCATTTCTGCCTTAGTCCGTTTTTGAGTCCTAATACCCTTTGTAGGGGCTGTTGGTGCCCAGCCTCCTTTTCTTTTCTTTTTTAAAAGATTTATTTGATGCACACAAGAGCTGGGGTACAGGCCAGAGGTGCGGGAGGTGAGAGGAGTCACCAGAGACAGAGCGGGGAGCAGAACAGGCAGACGGACTGAAACACACTGCTGAGGGGAGCAGCGGGCGAGGCAGGAGAGGTCTGCTGTGCCCTGTGGGTCCCCTCCCTGGCCGGGGATCGAGCTCATGCTGCAGTGGCTGCGGATGCTTCCCAGTGCAGCGCTCAACCCGCTGCGTCACCAGGGAGGCCCCAGCCTCCTTTTCTGCTGACTTCTGCTTCCTTAGTTGACCATGTCTAGCTACATTCCCAGAAAATTCTGCCTCTTTTTCCACATGGAGCCCGAGGGATAAGGGAGCTTTGCTAAGAGACTCATGCATGTTCCGGCTGGATGCCCATGCTGCATCTCGTTCCTGCACGGCCGTGGCTGCTCCTTGTGTTCTGGGAAACGTGAGACCACCACACCCCCCTCGTGGTCTGGCAAGGCCCCGGGGCCTGTGTGTCGTGAGTCTCCTGGGCATCTGGGGGCCGCAGGACCGGCTGTGTCCACTTCGCTGCTTCCCTGACACCGCTTGTCAGGGGCTGCCTTTATCTCTGGGAGGGCTGCGCTTTGGCGGCCCCCCGGGAAGCCACTTTAAGTCAGGGCCTCGTATACAGTAACTAGGCACGATAAATAAAAGAAGTAATAGGGGCGCTGGCTGCCCGTCACGTCGGCCGCGGTGAGGCTCTCTAGAAGCGCATCACAGTGCTGAAGAACTGCCGTCTCACCTGCCGCCTCGTGCCTCCCGCTTGTCCTGTGGGTCCCGTGGCTGTGGATGCCTCTGTGCGGCCTTCCTGGTCGTTTTCTGGTTTTGTTTCTGCTTTGAGACCAGATCCAGCTTCTGGAAGGGGCTTTAGTGTTGAGGCGCCATGGCAGGGCCCCCCGATGGGCTGGCTGTTCTGGGCTCCCGCCGTGTGCCTGCCTGGCCTGCCCCTTCCTGCACTGCCAGGGCAGGGCTGCAGCCTTGGAGGCCCCCACTGCACCTGAGTAAGAGCCGCACCCGCAGAGGTATGCACGCTGGCTCCACGCAGGAGGCAGCATCCGTGAGGACGCTCGTGCTCGCACTCACGTTCCTGCTCTGCCTCCACAGAGACTCCCCGGGGCAAGACCTTGGGGAGCAGGAGACAGCGGCTGTTTCAGGAGCTTTAACTCACCTGGGCAGAGGTTGCAAATTGGTGTCCCCTAATCTAATTCCCAGGCAGGTTTTATTTGAACCTCTCTACTTTTTAGAAAATTGAAGCAACATTTAAAAAAGAGGATTTTACTTAGAAGTCTCCATTTCTGACTTCTTTTTAGAAATTGGAAAAGCTGGTAATGCCGGCATCAGCTTCTGAGCGTGGTGGCGCTCTCCTGGCGTGAGGGCGGCTGTGCCTTGGGCAGGCCTGTACCTCCCACCCCCAGCCCTGGGGGCCCAGTGCCCGGCGCCCCCCCTCCTCTCCCGGGCCCTTTGGGGCCTCTGCGTCTGTTAAACAGATAGCCCCCCTTCTCTCAGGGCTAGAGAAAATTGCTCCCAAGGATGGAGGGAAAGCTGACTCAGTGGTTCTGTGTTAAGAGACACGAGACAGGCTGTTTCTGCGCAGGTGAGGGCTTCAGCGCCCTCGCCTGGCGGCGTTCAGCCCGGCCACTCACCTCCCGAAGTGACCCCTGGTTTCTGGGGTCGGAGTTAGTGACACTGACCTGTGCTCAGTGTCGCTTCTGCAGGGCGGTGTCTCCCCAGGATAGTGCTAGGGACTTGGGGTGTAGGGGTCAATTTCACGCTGAAATAAGTCAAAAAGCAGTAAATACAACCAGTCGCCAACGTTTCTCTACCGCGGAACTTCTGAGGACCTGTGCTGTGCCCACGGCTCTGGGGCTTGACTAGAGGACTTGTGGGTGTCTAGGAGCACGTGCTGTTTCCTGGGTTTGGTGGTGTGCTGCCCAGACCTCTGGCCAGGGAACCTGTCGGGAACCAGGGCATCGGCTCTGAGCGCTGTCACGCGGTGCTGTCTCTTGGCTCACTGTGCATGGAAGGGGCTCCCTGTGGGCTCTGCTCGCCTCCAGATGCACGGAGGACCCCCCAGATGCAGACTGGCTTTTGCTGAGGTTTTATCTTCCGCTGCCTCCTCATCAAGATGGCGGGTTCTCCTTGCCGTGAGGTGCCCCTGCTGCTTGCTCAGAAGCCGCTTGGACCGGGAGCTGGCTGAGCAGCGGCGCCTGCTCTCTGTGGTCAGTCTGTGGCTCTGGGCACTTTATGGGCTTGCGCGGAGCTGGTGACTTGTTCCTCGGTCTGGGATGATGCTGGGCGATGCGCAGCTGCTCTCAGTGGCTGAGCCCGCGGCGCTGGAGCGTGTGCAGGGAGACAGCCTGGCTCGTCTTCCGAGGAGACAAGTGCTCCTTGCCCATTTGTCTGTCTGCCCGGCCACGGCAGGGCAGTGCGTGTGTAGACCAGATGCCAGCCTTGATCTGCTGGGCGCCCTGGGATGCTTCTGAGAGGCCCAGAGTGTGCTGCCCGCCCAAGGGTGCCTCAGCTAATTAGCCCTTTAGAGCCGATGGCCTCAGATCGTGAATGGGGAGCTGTCTGCTAATTACGCTTCGAATGTGATTTTAGTTAAACGATTAAGGGCTCTCCCAGGGCTGCCCTCCCTACAGCGGTCCCCCAGGCCTCCGCCTCGAGCTCTTGCCAAGAGGAGATGCTCCTCTATCCTGGGAGGGACTGCCGCCCCCAGGTCCTAGGGAGTGGGACCTGCAGGTGCCCGCTCGCAGATGGCGTCTCCGCCAGGCATGCGGTGGCCTCGCTTCCTCCCCCCGGGAGGGCAGTGCTGCGCCCTCGGCTCAGGCGACACCTAACGGGGCCTTAGGGCCTCTGGTGACCCCTAAGGCGCAGGGAACTGGTAGCTACCGGGCTGGTTGGTTTCTCCTCTTTGGCCTCCGAGGGACAGGGCACTGGCCCTTCTAGAGTGGCCCTGCCGAGCCTGTCTCTCCCTGCCTGTGGACCGCTGGGCCCTCGTGAGCCCCTAGCCCGTGTTCTGCAGCACCCGAGGATTCTGGGTTGGCTTCTGTTGGCGGTCATGAACCCCAGAGTGAGGGTCCAGGCGCGGGCTGGAGCTGCGGTTTGGGGGGCCGGCTGCATTGTCTCCTGAGGAAGGAACTGCACTGGGTCAGCCAGGGCCTTCCCAAGAAGCAGGATGCTGCTAGATGCAGCATGGCTGGAGAAAAACGTTCTTTTTTGCCCCTCAAAACTTGACCTTTCCCGGGGCTTTGCTCCAGATTGGGGAACCCATCAGAGTCAGCTTGACTGCGTGTTGCCTTCCACGTCCAGGCAGGGGTAGAGGGCGGCCAGAACCCTGCTGGCTTTGGACCAGCCCGGGGCCGGGGCTGGGCACACTGGCAGTTCCAGACCCTTCCACTCAGCAGCAGTCCGCGCCCTGGTGGGAGTGCGGGAGAAGCGCCTCGGCAGCTGGGCTATGTCAGCCTCATTTAGATGGGGCCCTGCCGGCCAAAGAATTCTGGGCTCGGGACTGAGATGAGGCTGCTCTGGAAGCACATCCCAGGCCCTGGAAGAATCCGAGCGCCCTGGGCAGCAGGCCCGACTGGGGACCTGGGACTGGAATGCCGGGAACTGAAAGCTGGCCTGACTTCTGAGGCCTGTGGAGCTGGCTCTGGGGCGGCCTCCCTGCTCCAGGCTGCAGCCGCCAAGCTCTGGCCCGGGCTGGGCCTTCCCCTCCGCCCGCCCCAGTGCCGCCTCCTCAGCCCTCAGTCTCACTTCCCTCCTGCTGGTCCCTCCACCCGGGGCTGCCCGGTGTGCTCCGTGTCCATTGTTTTCTCTGCTCTTCGGCTCCAGTCTGGTGACAGTGATGATAGCGACAGAATCGGCGGCAGCTCCGTGTACCGGGCACATCCACACTCAGCCGCTGGGCGCTCTCTGCATCCTTTGCTCGAGCCCTCGCACTGCTTCACAAGCACGCCGGGCAGAGCTCGCCCTTCTCTTGCAGCGCGAGGACGTCTCGGCCCACGTTTTGTGTTGATTTGTCGGATGTGGTGCTGACGTGCGCCCGGCGCTGTGGCGCTGTGATTATGCCCACGTGCCGGACGTGACTCTAGGGCCGGCGTGGCCCCCGCTCTGCCTCGCAGCCTCAGCCCTGTTGCTGCCAGGCCAGCTCTGCCCTCTGAACTCCCCACCTGTGCCCAGCCGGGGCAGTTCGCTCTAGCTGCTCTCCGAGGGCCACCAGCACCCACATGTCCGGGATCCAGGAGGAAGAAGGGGATTGGGCTGGAGGGTTAAAAACAGGCCCCTTCATCTGTTCAGATGCGTAAGGCCGCGCGGACGTCCCCCGCCGCTGTGGGTCGCTGCTCTGCACAGCCAGCTTGGAGGGGAATGGGGCGCACGTGCTTGTTCCTACAGGAGGCCTCTTCTTGGCCTTGGGATCAAAGGGAAGGTCCGAGTTGTCACGTCTGACCGCCCCTCCATGGACGAGAATTCCTCTCCAGCACGTCCTGTTCACAGGCTGCCCAGCCCCTGCGCCAATCCCTCCTCTGTCGGAGCTCGTTCTCCCAAGGGAGTCCAGCTCCAGCAGACTGGGGAGGGGCCCTCTCTGCCGCCCGTCCTGCTCTCCTTTATGTGGCACCCAAAATCAGCCTTCTCCCGCTGCTCAGGGTACTCGTCCCGGGGTGCTGTGAGGACGCTGCCTCTTCCGCCCTCTCTGACAGGCCATCTGGGGTCCCCAGTGGCTCCTCGAGGCCCCACTCGTTCAGCTGTTGTGCAGTCAGCGCTCCCGTTCTGATGCTGTGTGCTCTGGACTGAGTGGCTTAACCTCTCTGAGTCTTTCTTTGGCTGTTCCTGCCTCAGCCTTCTGGTGAGGGCTAAGCCAGTCATACTATGCGTAAAGTGCTTAGCACAGGGCTTGGAAAGGAAAGAGCTGCAGCTGTGCAGTTATCTTTCTGGTCTTCCCTAGAGAGTTTAGCGTGTGATCGAGTGGGGGGTCATGGAAAATGCAGATTCTGTTGTAACTGAGTAGGTCAGGCGGGTCCTGTTGTGTTTCTCACAACTTCCAGACTATAAGGCTGCTGGCCTTGCTTCATATTTTGAATAGTAGGACTAGTGCATCTGTGTCTTTCTTTATGTATGAACAGAGCTATCCTGTTCCAGTGATAGTAGAGTCATCTCCTCCCATGATAGAGATGTA
The DNA here is from genome assembly GCA_019455555.1 of Galemys pyrenaicus. NCBI lineage: Eukaryota > Metazoa > Chordata > Mammalia > Eulipotyphla > Talpidae > Galemys > Galemys pyrenaicus. Next base: position 1,259,948 of record JAGFMF010012032.1, read on the forward strand.
ATACTTCTAGTGATGCGACCTAACATTGCATTACTTGGGAGGTGAGAAGTATTGTCTTGCATCAAACAAGTATTATCTTGTTTGTCCTCTGGCTTCTGTGTTTGGACTGTGAGTTATGGAAAAATTACCCTGCAGGTGCATATGTTGAGGTAGGTCTAAAAGAACCTGAGTGTCGCTGAGAGACATGCCTTGCCTCTGGACTTCCTTCTCTCCTCTACCTGGGATAGGTGTAAGACTCAGTCATGTGGCTAAGCCAAAGATGAATCAATGAAGGGAGTTCCAGACAGTTCTGGAGAGCAGACTTCTCAGGGCCAGGTGGCCAGCTCAGGCGGGCAGGGAGCAAGGCAGTCTGGTGCAGGTGGCGGGTCAGTGCCCTAATGCCCATGGTATTCCTGAGGACCCAGGTGACGCCCGCGCATGGAGACACACGCACCCCCTTGGTGCGCTGACTGCTGCATCTCAGTGTCTGAGCTCTGCCTCTTCCAGGGAGCTGTTGCAGCTCCCCTGGGGCAGGGTGCTCGAGGCTGGGGAGCTAGGTGTTGAGCGGGTCCAGATTCTGGTCGAGGGAAAGTTTGAAATCCCCCAAATCGCTCCTCCCTGCAGCATTTTTGCTCCTGAGGCAGGAGACTGCCCAGTGGCTCTGCAAGTTGGTGGAGGCCCTTCGGGGAGCCCTGACACAGCAGGGAAGGCGGAGGTGAGGGCCAGTGGGTCATAATCCCATGACCCTCTGGGATTATGGATTGTTGTGGGCGAAACACTTTGGAAGATGCCCTCTTGCTCTGCCTCTTCCCTTTGTAGAAATAGGGAAACTGAGGCAGAACACAAGGCCCCCGGGCAAGTATTCCTCTGTCCCCCAACCCCCCACCACCCACCGCAACCACTTGTCTCTGCCCAGGGCTGGGCAGGTAGGGCCACAGAGGGATTTGAGCTGGTTGGAAACAGGGAGTCACCGAGAACTGCAGAGCAGGGGCGGGACCCTGTGAAAATAAAGAAGTGGTTTGCCTCCAGAGCCAGGGCAAGAGCCAAGGACTGGCGTGGAGAAACCGTCTCCAGGTAGCTGATCTCACTGCTGGGTGCTGGCTGCACCAGGAAATTGGGCAGGGAGCCGCTCTGCGGGAGGCCGGGAGCTGTGTGGGAAGGGCCCGTCTGCTCATGAGCAGGACGGCCTGAGCTGTGTGTGGGGTGTCGGGGCCTCGGCCTCAGGCTGGAGAGGTCCTCTGCACCTGCCCAATTTGCATGCTGGGCACTGACTTGGCCGCCACTGAGGACAGAGCTGGCGGAGGCTGCAGGGAGACGCCGGGCCTGCGTTTTGAGCAGGAGCCAGGGCTGGATTCTGGAATAGGCACCCGGCCCAGGTCCAGTCCTTGCTGGCCCCAGATCAATGAAAGCTGTCATGGGGCCAGTGCATTGCCGCCACCGTCTGGGGGTTGCTGAGCCGGGCGGGGCCTCCTGGGGCCTCCCTGGAGTCACCCCAAGAACATTATCAGCATGTCCGGGCCGGCCTGGGGCGGGTCTGACCCCTTCCCCATGCCTTTTCCATGCTGGGATTCCTGGTCCAGGTCATCCCTATTCCCTTTCTCGGTGAGGACGGCTTTGTGGACATGTGGAGAAAATGCAGGGCCTGCGGTGCGCTGGGGAGGAGCTTAGCTGTTTACCTTTCTGGCTGCTGTGTTACATGTTCCAGGTCCCGTGCCAAGACCTTCAATAGGGAGGAAGAAACGTATGGTGCCTGTCCTCAGTCAGTTTGTGTGGCCAAGTCTGGGAGACCGGTGATCCCCAAATAACAGTAAGACAGGCAGCTGGCAGCCGCAGTGGCAGGCCAGATTGAGTGCGGGGTCCAATGATGGCACTCCTAGGGGGCATTCAAGCGGAGGGTGGCTCACAGAGGACTTGCAGCGAGGACACTGAGTCTCACAGAGGCTCGCATTAGTTGTGCACGGCCCTGGAATGAGGACGGGACGGAGCTGGACGGGAAACTTGAGCCTGTCTTGCTTGAAAGCTCAAATGTTCTCATACGCCAACTTACTTTCCAAGGCAAAGGATAAAGTTATAGTCCATGTGACGTACATATTCCCTGCACGTGGACTCAGTGCCCTCATTTTTCCAGGGTGGGTGGGTGAGAGGATGCTAGATTGAACAGGACTCATTCAGATTGGCTTTGGCAGAAAGGGGAAGCTTAGTGATTCATGTAATTGGAAAGTCTGAGGGAATGACTGCCTTCAGGTACAGTTTGATCCAGGTGTTCAGACAATATTGTCGGACCTGTTTGCTCTTGCTTCTTCTCCTGTTGGTTCTTTTTCCTTTGTGTTCGTGTCTTCTATAGACAGGCTGTGAGGAGGTAACATGTTCTATTCAGTGCTAGATTTCCACCCTCACACCTATTAATGTCAGCAGAAAGAGAGCTGAGTCTGCATCTCCTCTGCCTGGCTTGGGTCATGTGCCTAGCCTTGAACAACTCTGCAGCCGGGGATGTGAGAATTCTCATTGGTCACTCGTCCAGCCATATGATTAAGGGGAGTAGTCACTCTACCTTGGGTACCCCTGAAGGTACGGGCTGTGAGTGGGCCCCAATAGCTGTGCATAGTCAATGAGGGAAGTTTCTGGGGATGAGATGCTCGGAAAGGACTTCCTACTCTTGAACTAGGTCCCAGTGGTGGAGAGAGGCATCCTGAAGGGGCATCAGGCGAATAGCGAGTGGTAGAAAATGTCCCTTCTCACCTGCCTGCTAGTCGGGCCGGAGTCCCGGCCTTAGCATCCTAGTCCCTCATCCAGCTGGACTGACTAGCTGTGCGGTGAGTGTTGCTTCCCTGAGCTGGTTTATCTGCGATGAAGCAGTTCGCTGTTCTTGGCCATTCTGCTCTCCTAAGTTCACGTGTGTCAGGAGTCCTCCAGCTGCCCAGGTGTGCAGTGGGGAGCTGGCTTAGGTCAGGGGTACAGAAGCAGAGCCTGAGACAAGGGTGAGATGCAAGCAGTGATGAAGACTGTCCTTTCAGGGCAGGCCAGGAAGGGAGGGGAGACGGCACAGGGCAGAGAAGGGGCGGAAGGTGCAATTTCAGGCCACGTCTTGCCTTCAGCCTGCCCCAGAGCTCTGGGGTATGACTGGTTGCACGAGAGGGGAGGAAGCTGGGCTTGCTCTCCCCTGCTCCAGGAAGGCGCTGGCGCAGGGCTGCCTGTGTGGGGGTGAAGGAGGCTGTGGTTTTCTGAACCAGCACACAAAGCCCTGGGCAGACCTCTGAAGAGAACCCACGGGTTGGGGCTGGCTGAAGAGCACTGCAAGGGGGCCGGGCAGGAAGTTAGAGATGGGAGAGGAGACCAAGGGAGCCACACTGTCGCCCCAGAGCAGTTAGGACAATGAGGGCCACCTCTGGGGCCCCCGGGCAGCTGCCTGAGGCTCGAGCTGGAGTGGCCAAGAGCTGGGGGTCTCCCCAGACACTTGGGCCATGGAGGGAGCACCCGTGAGGGGCTGGGTGGGCGGCTTAGCACTCGCTCCCGGCCACAGTGGGGTTGAGCTGCCTGCCCGGGTCTTCAGCTCCGATGGCGACTCCACCTTCTGGCTTTGGATGTGTCCTTTGGGGGCTCAGTTGCCCCATCTGTGCTGTGAGGGCTTCTTAAATGAAAGCCGGCAAAGGCCTGGGGGTGGAACAGTTCCATGTGCAATTTTATTTGTGTGGCATTTTCCTGGGAGTGGGCACCTCAGGGGATGGCCGCGTCTGGGAGAGTCGACCCTTGCCACGGGGTCTCTCCTCCACACCCCAGAACGTGTCTGGTGTGTGTCCCAAAAGCCCCGCCTGCCTCCGGGGGCCTTGGTCCCTGCACCTCCCCACATCCTTGCCTCCCTCTCTAGTCTCCTCATCTGTGAAAGGGGGTGAGGCCCTTGCTGAGCCCTCGGGTTGCTGGTGGGTCAGACGGCCCACAGGCTGTGGGGGCCTTCGGGAGGCAACGGTGGCGTCAGTGCCCTGGTGCTTGTCCCGAGGCCCTCAGGCACCCTCGCCCTTGGGTCCTAGCATGGCATCTCCAGGAGAACCGTGGGATCCCCCACGGGGTGCCTTGCTGGCCAGACCTGCAGGGCCCGGCAGCTGCCTTCCAGATCCTGGCGATTCCTGGTCTTGCCAGCCCGAGCATGGGAGCAGTTAGGTCTGGTGCCCCTTGGCCGGAGTCTAGGGGCAGTGGGTTGCCACCCGTCGGTGCCCCCAGGCCAGCTGGAATCAGATGCCTGTCTGCATTACACAGCCGCAGAAAGGCAGCCTGCGTGCATGTTGGCAGCAGTGAGAAGCAGGTGCTGGCTGGCAGTGGTCTCTGCAGGTCACTGTGAGATGGAGCAGTGGCTTTTGGGGTGCAAAGGAACCTGGCGCCCCCACCCTCCCTCCTCGCTGGGTCAGAAAACCACCCATCTCCCTGGCCAGGTGCAAGGCTCACGAGCGCTGGGCTGGCTCTCCTGCAGACCCCTGTGGGTCCTTCCGAGCCAGCGTGAGCGCCATCGTCGCTGGGCTGTTTCTGACGTTTCTGGCTGTGGCGGGATCGTGCATGTTCGTAGCCAACCACCTGACGGTCTGGAGCCCAGCGGCAGCCACCACCCCGTGAGCACCGTGGTGCGGTGTCTGCTGCATCAAACCGAAACAAGCACGGACGGTTCTAGGGCGGCCATTGAATTCTCACTGCTCTTTAGCAACTGCCTTTCTCTTTCGAGAACACGCAGGGGTGTTTATCGGAGACAGTAAGTACAGAGTGGCGTCCAGGCGTTCGCCACATACTCATTGAGCTGCCTCTGCCGGGCACAGGAGCGTCGGGGGGTGGTAAGTGACCCGGAGAGAACGAAGCAGGGCCGAGGCCGAGTGCGTGCGCACAGGGCCTAGGATCTCAAAAGGAGGGGTTCGGAGAGAGAACTGCGGGGAGAGGGGCAGCAGGAGCAAGAGCCTCGCGCCGGGACTGTGCCAAGCATGTTCGAGAAATAGCCACGGGGCCGGGGCGGAATGACGGGGGGTGTGAGAGGCAAGGCAGGGTGTGAGGGGCACGTAGGTCAGACCTCTGTGGGCATTAGCAGGACTTTGCAGAAGGGGTGTGGGTGCGGCCGGGGCGGAGAATTGAAAATGACGGACATCGGGTGAGAGAAGCCAGTGGCTCCACCACCTGGAGCTAGTGTGTGATGGCCCATGGTCTGGCGGAGGCGGGCACCTGGCTCCAGGTGTTTTGGAGGTGGAGCCAACAGGATGCCCGGTGGATTGAAAGGAAGCGCTGGGACCAGAACGTCCTGGGCCTCTGGCCTGAGCGGCGGGAAGGAGGAGGGAGCTGCCCGGTGGGCTAGAGAGGAGGCAAGGAGGACAGTTCCACGCCAGCCGGTGCCGGGTGCAGCTCGCGGGGGATGGTGGCAGCAGTGGGGCCACCTCCTCTTTCTCAATGGACTGGCCGCCTTGAAGAGTGCGCTCTCTGCTTTTGTAAAGGATTGCAGGTTTTGTTAAAGGAGAGAGGCTGGAGCAGGGGGTGTCTGGAAAGCGGGGCAACTGAGGGAGCCAGTGTGCCATGCCCACACCCCAGCGGTGACCACGCTTGCGCGTGCTCCAGAAGCAGCCTGGAGAACTTGTCCTCTCGGCCTATTAGCCCAGTGGGGTCTGGTGAGCTGTCCTCACTTGCCCTCCCGCCTGATGGCCCGTGGGTGCTGAGGTCTTGGCACCCTGCGGCCTCCTGCTCCTCCACAGCCACCTCCTGATGTGGCCCTCGGCGCTCCGAGCCATGCTCTGCGCCCTCAGCTGTGGATGCTGAAGCTGCCGGGCAGGCCTGGAGGGGCGCAAACAGCGAGCCTGCCCAAGCTCCCGGGGCCACGGCAGCCTGGATTCTGCCTGCTTGGGGAGGTGCGGGTGGGGACCGCAGTCAGGGGAGAGGGCCGGGGCGGGGCTGCACCTGGCAGTCAGGGGTGCGCACTCCGGGCCCAGGAGGCACAGGCGGGTGGAGGCCCACGGGCGTGGTGCAGACCAAGAGAGGGGCCGGGAGGACGAGGAAGGGGGCGGGCCTAGGATCAGGGGGCAGGAAGGTGATTCCTGCAAAAGCTTCAGAGCCTCGTGGCGTGACCGTGTGTGGGCGTATGTGCACGCGTGTGTTGTCTGCACGGGAAGGACCCCAGAGTCCAGCCCAAGTCACGTTCTCTCGTCCTCTCGTGAGAACGAGGCCTCCTGGGGTACACAAAGTGAGCGCCTCCTGCTTCTTCTATTTAAGGTAGGAGGAGTGAGACGCCGGACCTCTCTCCGGCGCTGGGAGCGATGTCGCCCTGCCCTGGGTGCCCGGGCTCTGCCATTCTGCGGCCTGGCCCACGCCCCAGGGGCGCGTCCCCTCCTCCGACGAGGGAGCCCTTTCCGTGCGGCCTGTTCTTGCTCGGCGGGTGACAGTGCCGACTATCATAGGGGCCTGGCCCGGAGCCGCCCCGCTCTGCAGGGCACACGCGCTGGACCTTGGCAGTGGACCCAGGCCTGTCGCAGGGCCAGGAGCGCTGGCAGCGGCAGCCCCAGCTGTTCGGAGCGCCCACGGCTCCTTGGCCTCTCCTGTCGTCAGCACGTGGCAGGCGGCGGTGGTGGTCGGCGGTACGGCTGGCCGGGGACACAGCCGGCATTGCTGTGGGGTCAGCGGCGTGTGGGGTCGGCAGCATGGCTGGCCAGCGGCCAGCTGTTGGGCAGGACGCAGAGCGGTGCTGTCTGTGGGTCACCCACTGGGGATGCGCGTTGGGCTTTGGGGAGACCCAGGCGGTGCCGGCCCAGCGTCCATCAGCTGCACAGGATGCCCGGAGACGAGGGCCAGGGAGGGGCGGGAGGGGCCAGAGTGGAGGACGGGCCCAGGAGGAGTAGCAGCCCCGTCCTGAGGTGCTGCGTGCCGGCCGCGCACGGGGGCTCTGTGTGGACCTTTCCCGTTCGCAGCCCTCCCCGGTGGGGCCCCGTGCTCGTGAGGACCCCGAGGCACAGTCAGGCGGAGTCATTCCTACGAGCTCACAGTGCGAAGGGGAGCAGCTGGGACTCAGGAGCGGACCCCACCGGCCGCCAGAGAGAGGCACCAGACCCCGGCGCGGTCTCCTCGTGGCTGCCCGGGCGACAGCAGCCAGGTCCCGGGTGCTTGGCGAGTGTAGTGCTGCAGCCGCCGTGCCTAACACCCGGCGCAGGGCCCGGCGTTGCATGCGCTTGCAAGAGAAGGACTGGTTATTATTACCCCTGAGTCCTTTATACTTGTGACCTCATTACTCCCACGCCCCGGGGAGCCCATCGGATCCCGGTTTCCACTGCAGAAACGCCTTTGAACGCTGTCTTGTAGGAAAATTCCAGTCACGCCAGCAGCACGCGCTCCAAGTCCCTTGCCCCACCCCGCCCCGGACAATCTGCCTGGTCATCTCCGCTAAGAGCTCCGAAATCCCAGAGGTTGGAGATTGGGGAGGACTCTGGGTAATGCCAAAGCTGGCTGTTTTCTCCACATCCAGATATCACGTCTAAAAACATGAGCCTTCCAGCTGGGCCTGTGGCTGGGGGGAGGGGCGTCCTCAGGCCCCCCCGAGAGCCTGCTTTTGTCTTTCCTCACCAGGTGCGTGCCTGGCCAGGTGTCTCTCCACCCCCACCTCTTTCCACCTGTTGGAACCAGCCCCATGGCTCAGGGTGCGAGGGGGCTCTTGACACCTGGGGGTCCCCAGAGCACAGCCCACTTCCTGCCGGGGGGCTGGGACTTGGTAAGTGGGCGTCTCGCATTTTAGTGGTTCTGTGTTTGCTGAATGTGAATCCCAGTTGCCCTGTAACTAGGGCCTCACACCCACCATTTCACTGGCCTTATTGCTTGTGGCAAGGTTAGGTTTTAAAAAAGAGAGTAGGGGCCTCCCTGGTGGTGCAGTGGGTTAAGCACCGCACTAGGAAGCAGACCGCAGCCACTGCAGCACGAGTTCGATCCCTGCCGCTGGCCAGGGAGGGGACCCACAGGGCGCAGCAGACCTATCCCGCCTTGCCCGCTGCTCCCTTAGCAGTGGATTTTGGTCAGTCTGCCTGTTCTGTTCCCCACTGTGTCTCTGGTGGATTCTTTCAACCACCCTGTATCCAGCCTGTACCCCAGCTCTTGTATGTATAATAATTTATTAAATAAATAAATCTTAAAAAAATTAAAAATAAAAGAGAGTAAGAACATGGGTCAATTTAAAGACATTTTAAAAAGAAATTTAAAGAAAAGTAGTAAATGCTCCTGGTAGCCTGGGTGGGCCCAACCCAGTTCCAGAAGTCGGACAAATATGTGGGTGCCCCCATCTTACTGGGGGACAGCCCAGGAAGTGGGCTTTGCTGGCCCAGTGCTGCCTGTGGCCGGCTGTTCTTCCAGGAGTCAGGCAAGCACATCTTTGGGGTGCTTTGCACCCTTAGGGGTTCTGGGGTCTGAGGCTCTCAGGCTGGGAACGTGGTGGCTTCAGCCCCCAGTGTCCGTAGTCCTCCCTGCTCAGCCCTGCCGTCCACTCTCTGCCCTCCTTCCTGCGAACAGCCCTTCGTGTGGAGGCCGCGAGTCCTGTGAGTTGCCTGGACCTAGGGGCAGAGGGCTGGGTGTCGGAGGGGCTGGGCTGTGTGGTTGGGAACACAGGGAGTCCGTCTTGAGCAGGCAGAAGCCGGAAGAAATCTGAGGAATTTTAATTGCTGCCTCACACTTCTGGGGTCTTGGGGGCCCGGTCCTCGCAGGCCGGCTGCAGGGGCCACCGCCCTTGGGGTCACCTTCCCGCCTCCACTCGTCTTCTTGGCCCTCAGTGCGGAGCGGACGCTGGGGGCATGTGGACGCTTCCCGCGGGCCTCTGAACCTGGCAGGGCATCTGGGGCTCTTTTGGGGGAGGCCGGCTGGGCCTGGAGACAATGGGCGCCTGCTTTTGGCTGTATGTGACGGGGCCTGCCTGGGCTGCTGTGAGCCGCGGGGACGGGCACTTCAGCGGCTTCTAGAACCTGAGCTCCAGGCACCGTCCAGCGAGTGTGGGTGTGTCAGGCCCTGTTCCAAGTGGAACAGTTGGGGCCCTGCCCTCAGGGCGCTACGTCTCCCGGGCTTGCCTCTGTCTCTGGGCCTGGGCGAGGTCTCCCGGAGCCGAAGGGATGTGGGGCCAGAGGTGGCTTCTGCCAGCAGAGAAGACCCCTGTCATGCTGGTCCTGGGACACCCGCCTCAGGGAGCCATTCCAGCCTCCGTAGCTGTGCCCGGCATAGGTCAGGGGCAGGCGGAATCGGTGACTGCCACGGGTGACCTGTGACCGGGGAGACAGCAGTGTCCTCGGGGGTGGCCGAGGGCTGTGCCCCATCCGCTCACTTGTAAGGGGGCGCCTTTTCTCTATGGAAGCAGCCCCTCGAGGTCTCCGTTCTGCTGGCATTCCAGAAGCATGACTGTTTCCCGTTGGCCCCGGGGATGAGGGTGTCCACTACCCGCTGGCGTGTCCCTGAAGCCAGGCCTCCAGGGCTGCTCATGACATGCCTCCCAGGCCCCAGTGCCCTCTTTCCCTCCCTGCTGTGCCGACGGCCCTGCCAACACGCCAGCTCGCATGTCACTGAGCTTGGAGCGGGTCCCTGTACCTGGGCCCACTGTGCTTGTCGGTAGAGTGGACTCTGGAGCCAGAGAAAGCCCTGGCCGGGGCTGTTAGAGATGGGGACATCGAGGCCCACGGGCAGGCGACTCCTGGGCGCAGCAGCCCTGGCGGAGGGGTCTTCTCCCTTGGGGCTGAAGGCCCAGAAGAGCTGTGCTTGAGAGTCCACGAGCTTCATCCCGGTCCACCACCCCGTTCTAGATGTGAGGAGCTCAGGGCCTGGACGGTTCTAGACGGTTCTAACCCATCTCTGCCACTTCTCTCCTAAGTGCCCCCGGCTGGTCACGTGATCTGCCCGAGCCTTTGGTCCCTCCTCTGTAAAGCAGAGTGGAGGTTTCGTTCCCTCGGGCTTGACTGACCCAAGTGGCACCACCTCGTCAGTGCTGGAGCAAACTGCACCCCCTCCCTCGCTCCTCCGTGGGGCACCGCGGCTGCCTTCTGCGTGGGGGTGAGCCGGCACGCGCGGGCTTCCCTTAGGTGTGACGTGTGTCCCACCGTGTGTGGGCTCGCACACCTGGCTCTCCAGAGCCCTGCGTGGGACCCTCCGCCGCGTGTTGAGCGTGTGTCCCGCTGGGTGGCAGGAGCACTACTACCCCATCGCTGCCGGCGTGACCTGCCTCCTGGTGCGTCCACGCGCGCGCTGTGCCAGGGTGGACGCTGCGTCACCGGCACCGGGCACGGGCACGGGCACGGGCAAGGATGAAGTGTGAGGGTGTTCTGAGCACGTGGTCGAAGTGGGTGCCACGGAAGGGAGAGGAGCTCAGACTTGGGGTTCCCCACCTTTGTGTTTGAAGCCTCTAGTGAGTTTTCTGCATTTCCTCGTTGACTGTTCTTTGATATCTGAATCCCCATTTTACTGAAGAACAAAACGGGGCCCCGAGGGTTAAGCGGCGCATCTGCTGTCACTCAGCTGCTGAGGGCGGGCTGGCACGCAGCTCCCAGGTCGGTGGGCGCTGGGCATGGCCCATGCCTGCCCTGGACGGCCAGAGCCTGCGCCCAGCGGCCTGCCCACGCAGCGCCACCACCCGGGACTGTGGCCGGCAGCCTCTGTGCAGCGTGCCGGGGAGGGCGTGCTGCCCGCCAGGAATTTCCTGAGGCAGTTCCAGGGCAGCCTGCTTGCTCTAAGGGTTGCGGGGTGACTGGGTTCTACTCTCACCCGTCCCTCCCCCACGGGTCCCAACCCTGTGCATTCTTAGAATCCCTAAGTTGCACCGTGTTCTGTGGGCACCAGGAGTTTCCTTTGAAACCCCATGGCACCAACATCTGTTAGCTCTTAGAGAACAGAAAAATTGACAAAGAACTGCTGGGCAGGCGGTGGGGGAAGATATTAAGCTCAGGAGTATGCAATCTCAAAGACAAAGAGGAAAAACCCCAACCCCACTCCAGCCTGCTCCCCAAGGCCCTGCTTTGATGTGGTTTTCCCGTCCTGGAGGCCTTATAAGGCATTGCGCCTGCAGCTCTGGCTCCGAGCTGGTGCTGGCTGCACACTCAGTGCTGGAGGAGCTGGCCTGTCTTTCTGGGGCCCGGCGTGGCCAGGGGAGGGGCAGTGCTGGGATTCTGAAGGGAGGCAGTCCTGGGCCCTGTGGCCTGAGAGACCTGGGCTCTGGGCAAGAGCGGCCTGGCTCCAGCTGGACAGCAGGGGCGCTGGAAGTCTGGGGAGGTAGCTGATCAGCGTCTGGAGCACAGGTGGAGCTCAGTGTCCTGGGGGCCAGGGGGCCAGTGTCCAGAGGCCAGGGGGCCGGGGGCAGGAGGCCAGAGTGGACAAAAAGGGGCAGGTGGAGGGAGGCCAGCGTGAACCGAGGCCCGCACGGCGATGAGGGTTATACAGAGCTCTAAAAACAGCTGCCTGGGCAAGGTGGGAGTCTTTCCAGGTGTCTGTGGGACACCTTGGCCTTTCAGCTGCTCCTGGCGACGGTCTGGTGGCCTTTTGACCACAGCAAATAAGTAACAAGCAGGAGCTGCCTGAGCTGCTGAGCCCTGGGGTGCTTGTAAGTGCAGCCCTAAGCTCTCCCTTCACCCTCGTGCCCACCCTGCGCCATCTTGAGTGCTGCTGTCTTGTGTACGGATGGGGAGACTGAGGCACACAGGAGATGCCGTTACGTCCGTCACTCAGATGACCAGCCTGTGTGAGGTGCAACCGGGGGCTGAACCACAGTCTGACCCGCTCCAGCCCCATGCCCTGCACCCCTCCACACGAGGGTTCCCACTGGGGTTCGTGGCTGTCAAGGAGTCTGACTGCCTGACCCGCAGACCAGGGTTCGGGGCGGGGGGTGGGGTGGGCAAGTCCCAAGCCTGGTGGCCAGGATCTGTGGGCCTTTGGGTCCTGCTGGACTGAGGGAGTTGACACCCCGAGGTGCAGGGGCTGTGATTCTCTGTACTGCTTTAGGCTCGATCCTTTGCCTGCAGACAGTGCCAGGACTTCTGGCCACCCCGTCACATGCCCACAGAAGCCCGAGTCTGCTGTGTAAGCTCAGGGCTGGCGTCTGAGTGCAGCGGGTTGTCCTCGACATGATTTTTCTGTCTCATACGGTCCTTGAGCGTTCAAGAGCACTCTCTATGTAGGAAAAATGGAAACAGTGACGCCCCTTATTTTATAAATTGCCAATCATGTTTCTGAGTGTCCGTTCCTCGAGAGAGGAAAGAGGCAGGCTGTGATGAGCAGAGTCGGCACGAACGTGTATGTAAATGCTGCGTGTGCAAATGCCTCGGTCAAGGGGCCTGGATGTGTGCGGCCGTGTGCGGCCATGCGGTCTGTCTTGTCACAGCTCATCTCGGTGCCCGTGGCCCTGGCAGGCAGACTGAGGCTCCAGGGAGGCCATGGCTTGCTGCAGGCCCCAGGGCGCGAGGGTCAAGGAGCCCGGGCCTGCGTCTGGCTCAGTTCTTCCTTCCCGGCCCCGTCTGACTGCATCCGGGTGTGAAGTGAGTTCTGCCCCAGTCTGCTCGGCAGTGGATTAGCCGAGCGTGGCGCCCAGGAGCTTTCAAAGTGTTCTGCAGAGCGGAGTGGGGTTCAGTGGGAGGACGCATCCCAGGGCTTGCCAGAACTCTGCTTTCATATGGAGAGACACGTCTTTAATACGTCCGGGAGCGCGGGCCTCCGAGCAGACAGTTCTCTGAGCGTGTTTGAAGCCACCCTCTGCTGACAACTGTGGGTGCCTTGACACTCTGAGGGCCATCCTTCCGGGGGGCCCCACATGCTGCTGCCTGGAGTCTTTCCATGCTTCCAAGAGGAGCAGTATGAGGACCAGGGCTCCCCAAAGCTCACAGGTACGGCCCCAAAGCACCCAGGCAGAGCGGCCACGGTGCAGCGAGGTCAGATGGAGAGCCGTCTGCAGAGACCTCAGGGTGCAGGGGTGTGCTGATCCTCTCGGAGACGGCCGCCGGCTCCTGTGAGCACGCGCTGCCTCCAGCCTTTCAGGCAAGGCACCCCGGCTTCCTCCGGCATGAAAGATGGGCTTTAATTGGCTGCCGGGGCGTCCCAGCCTCTAATGATGCCAGGTGCGTCCCTTTGCTGTCACCGTCTCCCAGCTCCCCTGTCAACTCTGATTCTGCTAACACAAACAGCCAGTTTACAAGCCCGGGAGGTGTTCGCTGATTATAGTAAGTGGCAGCAGAGGGCCGAGGAGCCATCCTCCCTGAATCAAGGGCCCGGGTGTAGATGGGGACGGGCCACGGAGTCCGAAAGTCCACGTTCTAACAACCTTGCAGAAAGAGTACGTGATGCCCCAGAACACTGGAAGAAAGAGAGAAGAACAACCCGAATCCACAAAATATTAGCTGTTCTTTAAAAGGGAGCGGCCTCCAGCTGTGTCCAGCTGATAAGATCAGCTGTACAAAGCTTTGTTTGCTTTTGTTAATCCAAACGGGCACTGATTTTTCTTTTTAAGCATCTGAGGTGTAGGAATTTTCCCCTACTTTTCAAGGAGAGGGCGTTTTTTCTTCTTTCAAAAAGAGGAGCTTGTGACAGCTGCTGCACTGGGGCTTTTCCATCGCTTGTCAATTTGTGGCTTGAGTGTGCCACGGCACCACGGCAATATCACAGAGATAAGAGAGCGTCACCCCCACAACTTGTCACTCACCCAGAAGCGGAGCAGTTCCCAAAGTAGTGTCCTCGGAACCGAAAGCCCGCATGCTGCTTTTGAAATATAAACTCCCACGGTCTACATAGACTTGAGGGATGCAACACAGCCACTGCTGGACACCCAGAGTCCAATACCGCAGTGGGTCCTGCAGCAGCGGATCTCGTTTGACCTCGTTTGGCCATCCTTGTTGATCACAGAACTCTTCTTGGCAGAGGGCCAGTAAACACGCAGAGCAGCGCGAGGACGCCTGCTCCCGCTTCTCCCGTAGCTGCGGTCACCCTGCCAGGGTCAGCTAGAAGGGACCTTTGTTGACATCCCAGACATTTGACAGCCTGTGGGCCAACGACGCTCCCCTGCCAGCCTGACCACAGCTGAGTGGCCGCCTGGCCTGGCTACTTGGAAGCAGCTTGCCCTATGGGGTGAGCTGCCAAGGCATCTTTAACCTGCACACTGGGCCAGGCGGGCCCTGTAAAGGACGGGGCTCCGTGCTGGTCGGCGTGTGTGATGAGGGAGGTGTCTTGAGAGATGGGGGGCCAGAGCACGCAGCTCCTGGGCGTTCAGAGCAGCAGCGACACCCAGTGCACCCAGGCCTATGTGCTGAGACAGCCTCCTGGCACCTCTGTGGAGGGGAGGGCCCAAGCCAGGTCTCTTCCAGGGCCCCATAGGAGGCAGCTGACCCTGGTCCATCAAGTTGGCGCCAAGGGCAAGAGGAGGGCCACATCCTGGTCTGGTCTTCGTCTTTGCCTATTGTAGAGGCCGTGGCTTTCTTTCTGAGAGAGGTGTCTTCTGTGTAGTGTTTTGTGGTGGGCCAAAGCCTAAGAAGAAGTGACTTCCTTAAAAGCAGTTACAGCTCACTTTGCAAGTGTGATAGGAGCCTCTTCACTTGGCCTAAATTCCCATCAGAAGAATCAGAACAGGGCCCCTGCCTCTCGCAGGCTGCTGGGATGATGCCACCTCTGGCCACCCAGAGTCCAGCCCCTGCCTGACCGCGGTACATCCTTAATGCCCCTGCTTTGTCTTCTAGGAGCTCTTGGGTGAAGTTTTCAGAGAAACACTCAGCGAGGAGGAAGAGGAAGACTTTCGGCTAGAAGGTACTAGAACCCCTGTGGCATCTTTTCCTGTGGGGAAAGGGACATCTGGTCTACCACGTGTGCTAATGCCCTCCAGAAACTCTGTGGACCAGGTAGAGGACTCCCCGTGGGGTGGGTGGAGGGAGCAGCAAGAGGGAAGAGTGGGCCGTCAGCGCCAAACCCAGAGTGGAGCACCTAGGTTCATATCCTCACCCAGCTCTGGACTGGGGGGGACCCTGGGCAGGTTGTTTTGCTTCAGTTTCCCCTTCTGGGTGATCAGAGGAGCTACTTACAGGCCCCCAAACTAAGCCGGTAGTAAGCACTACATGAGATAGGTGCTATATTTCCTTATTTATCCATTTGCATCACTCACCTAGAGCAAGACTGTCACGCATGTGCACAAGTGTGTGTGCTTACACACACACACACACACACACACACCAGCTCCTCACTTCTTTATAGTTTGTATTCCTTTCTTTCTTCACGAGGACATAGGTTATTTTAGAAATGATTATTGTAGGAATACTAGGACAAGAAGGTAGAGCACTCTCGGGCAACTGGTATACTAAGATGACTCTTGCAAACCTCTTCGCCTTGCTGAGTCTTAGTTTCCACCTTTGTACAAAGGTACAAATGTGTATTAGTGCAAAGAACAGGTAAAAATCTAAAAATATGCTAACTGGGGTAACATCCCATTTTATAAGCAGAGTCAGAGTGGGGAATCGCCAAACTGGGGTGGCCTTAGCACAGTAAGCCCTCTCTGCTGGGGCGAGGGTGTGCAGCTGGCAGGAGAGCTGGGCCCCAGGGGGTTCTATAAGGCCCTGAGAGGAGGGCAGACAATGACCAGAAGTTTCCTAGGGGTTCTTAGCAGAGGCCCGAGGTCTGTGGCCACATCCAGTCCCCAGAGTTTGTAGAATCTTCTAGTTCCACAGAGTCCTGCTGAATTGAATCTGTAGCTGAGCAAACTCCCAGGGCACTGGCACGTACACTGCATGTTGGGAAGCACTGTTTTAAGAGAGTCACCCAGTTGCCCAGGAGTTCGAGACAAGCTGGGGACCCAGGGATCTGTCAAATAAGATGTCCCAAATCAAGGGGCGATGGTCCCACGGACAGATGGCTTCGTCCAGGCTGTGGGCGTTTCCTTTGAACACATTTCCTTTGAACGTATTGGCCCTGAAGGCTACACTCAGGGGCTGAGAGACTTGATGTGTCATTCTCTGGCCTTCCCAAGCCTCAGCTGTCACCCTTGGCTCATGGACAGAGGCCAGGGTTTGGTGGTTAGGGGAGATCTGGGGAGTCAGTAAAGGTCTGCAGGATGTAGACCTGGGGGATTGAGGCGATCCCAGACATTCATTACTTGGGTTGCAGCCCCCATTCCGTTTATCTGTTCACTTGCTCAATCACAGTGTGACTTAATAGCAAGTTCATTCTCTTGTCCATTCATCCCCCCCTGTGCTCCATCTGTGACCCTTTCACTGTCCTCCTAGCCAATCCACCTGTCCGTTCATCTGCCCGTCCATCCTGCTGTCACTCATCATCTTTCCATCATCCACCCACCCACCCGTTAGTCCCTGACCCACTCACTCATCCACACTCTTCTCCATCCACTCACCTGTTGACCCACTGCCAACCACCCATCCTTCCGCCCTCGCCTGTCCGTGCACTTGCCTGCTCTCAGGCACCCGTCCAGCGCCAGCCCTCATCTGCCGCCCCGCCACCTGCGACCCATCGACTCATCATTAACGCACTCATCCCCTAATCCGCTTAGCCACCCTCCAGCATCGCCCCCTCCATCTGTCTTTCCCTTTCTCCGTCACGTACTGAACCCCTGTTACTGCTAAAACCCAGGCACTCTTCCATGCACCGAGGCACAGTCTGAAATCATGGTATTGATTTCGCCTTTTCCTCACAAGTGCACACGGGACGCTGACCTCCGTGAGGACGCTGACCTCCGTGAGGACGCTGACCTCCGTGAGGACGCTGACCTCCGTGAGGGGGTCGCTTTGCTCAGTGTCTGTGTCTGGAGCGTGACCTCAAGCAGAAGGAAACTGCAGGCCTCTGCCGGTGACGTGCTGTGGACACTGGGCCGGTCCCCGCCTTTCGGGGCGCCCCTGCCTCTGTAAAGTGATGAGTGGGGACGTGCAGACTCCGGGTGCTCGGAGGGGAGCAGCCAACTGCTGGTGGACGATGAGGAGTCAATACAAGGCGCCCCAGCGTCCCAGCTCCCACTGGGGGAAGAGTGAGAGGTGGTGGCCTCTGGCTGATCCTGTGGCCAGCAACTGTGTGTTGGGCTTCAAGGGCAGGCGGGTGCCTGGTCGGTGGCTGGGGTCCAGGGACACTGGTGCCTCCCCTGAGGATGGGGGCGGGGCCACTGTCTGCCTCGCTTTCCCAACTAGGAGTTGGACCCTGTTGATGGTCAAGGGGCTCAGCCCCTCGCTTCAAACAAAAGCTGACACAGAAGCATGAAATGGGACAGACTAGTTAACAGAACGATGCAGGATGTTGTTTTTATGTAAAACAGCTCTCAGGCGACACTGGTGTCTGTGTGTGTGTGTGTGTGTGTGTGTGTGGCGCACATGTGTGTTGCTGTGTTGCTGGAGGCCTAAACAGATGAACACAGTAGCTCCTTCCAGCCTTGGGATAAGAGAATTGGAAAGGGAGGTCAAAAAGGACTGTAGTATTAACTACGATTAATGTTTTAACTTTTACAAGAAGATGTAATCATGTACTCCTCGTGAAATGGAAGATTAACAACACAGTGAAGCCCGTGAGCACAGCAAGCAAGAGAGGGGCCGCTCAGGCGTGAGAGCGGACCTGCCGGAGCCCTCGGAGGGACACCGGGCCGAGTGATGGCCGCGGTTTCTGGCCACCCTTGGCTCTGGGGGCCGAGGCTGCTGCCGCAGGTTAGGGGACACGGCTCAGGACGACGGGCCCCACACTGGGCTGGTGAGAGTGGGGTGCAGCTGAGTCCTGGCTCAGGAGAAGCCTCCACCTGGCCTGGAGTCGGGGCGGGTGCCCCTGTGTGCAGCTGGCAAGGGAGGCCAAGCTGAGTCCTGAATCTCCCCTTTGTCTTCCTCTTGGCCAAGTTCATTGCCTCTTGGCGGCCTGGAGGGCTGTTTAAGGGAGAAAAAAGGCCATCTGAGGCGTGAAGATAAAAAGAAGTCTTTTAGCCATCCCAGGAGAGGATGGCTTTAGCTCCTGCGTTGTTATGTAAAGCCGGCCCTAATCCAGCGTCTTAACCGCCTTAACTGGCCAGCTGGGAGCACGAGGGCTGGGAGATTAAGGCTGGGCTTGGTGCGAGGGCTGGGGCCTGTGGAGCTCCTTTTGAACTGTGCAAAGAACAAAGTAAACATCAAAAGTCCCAAGCTCTGAGAGCTGGCTGGGCGTGGCAGGGTAGGCATGCGGCTTAGGCGGGAAGGAGTAGGGGACTCCCCTCTGCTGACCGCATGGTCCGAGGCCTGGAAGGTCTGCACCCGCTTCCCACCAGCACCCAGTTGACGCCGGGCTGGGTGGGATGGCAGGCGGTGCAGCCTGTGCCTTGTGCCCCGGGTCGGAATCAGTCCCAGGCACCCTGAGCAGCCTCGTCGTACTGCTGCTTCTGGGGTGTCCCCCCAGACCTTTAGCTGGTAGTGGGCTCCTCTCAGGGTGCCTTCTCTCCCTCGCACGGGGTCCTGTGCCTGTCCCCACCTGACTCTGGCTCACTCAGCCTCTCTGCTGCTGGCCTCCGGCCCTCCACACCCCCAGGCGCCTACTTCTTGTCTTCTGACCTCTTTGCTGGGGGGGTGGGGAATGCAGGCAGAGTGCAACCCACTCGGCCTCTCCTATAGAAAGCGGACTCCACAGAGGGGCCTCCCTGGGGGTGCAGCGGGTTGACGCTGCTCTGTGAAGCATCCACAGCACTGCAGCAGGAGTTCGATCCCTGGCCAGGGAGGGGACCCACAGGGCACAGCAGACCTCTCCTGCCTCCCGCTGCTCCCCTCAGCAGTGTGTTTCAGTAGATCTGCCTGTTCTGCTCCCCACTCTGTCTCTGGTGAATGCTCTCGCCCCCCACACTGCTGGCCTGTACCCCAGCTCTTGTGTGTGTAAATAAATAAATCTTTAAAAAACAAAAACAAAATCAGGGGAGGGAATGTGTTAAAAAAAAAAAAAAGAAGAAGAAGAAGCAGAGTACACAGAACCCCTCTGCTTGCTGGTCCTGACCCATTAAGGAGCCCCCAGTGCCACTCACGTACGGCAGCCCCCACCCCCTGGCCCTGGCCTGGGTTCGGCTGGACTGAGACAGTGAACAACCGTGATCAGGGCCCGTCTGAGTCTGCAGACGCCCTCACTCGTCTCCCTCCACCCAGCGGTGTCGGCACGGACCCTCCCTCCTTTCATCCTGACTCTCGGGCTTTGCATCAGTCCCCAGTTCCAGCCTGTCCTGGACTCACGTTGTGCCTTCGAGCCAGTCCCGCCACTCTGCTTGGCTGCCTCCCGAAGGCAGGACAGCGTCTCCTCGCAGTGCCCGTGAACACAGTCCCTGGTCCAGGGCCAGCAGCATCTTGGGGCAGACTATCCTGGCGGAGGGGATTGTCGCGCTTCTCGCTGTTCATGGCCGTCTTTTTGAAGAGGGTCCAGCAGTGTGTGTCACCACTTACTAGTCCAGATCAAAGAAGGCCATTTCAAAGCTCCTCTAACCCTATTAGAAGCTCTGCTCGCAGTACCTGGAATAGGACCTGGCGTGCCATAAGTGCCCAGTAAAGACTCAGGAGCAGAATGAATCCCTAAACCAGGGGCCCACTCCTGGACCAACCAGGAGCACCCGGCGTGCCCTTGTGGGGTCCAGGTCACCGCATGCAGGCTCCGCATTGGGAGATGGCAACCGTTCACGGGCCCAGGCTCCCTGGAAAGGCCTCTTGTCTCGTTCATTTGTAGCTGAAGCTGAGGCCCAGAGGGGGAAGGTGGCCAGTCTAAGGTCTCACAGCAGACTGAGAACAGAGCTGGGACTTCTAGGTCCTCATCTCATGTTTACTGGGCACCTGCTGCAGGTGTGGGGCCCTGGGTTCTTAGCTACAGACAAGGTTGGCTGGCCCTGCTGTCGGGGCTTTTGTGTGCGGGGAGTAGAAAGCAGGCAGATGAACCAGAGCGAGCAGCGAGCCGTTACTCGGAAGAGGTAAAGCCGGGCCGAGGGTAGAGTGTGGCAGGGCCTCTCCGAGCAGGCGACATTCCAGTGACAAGCAGATGGCCATGAAGGGCCAGCCATGGAGGGGATAGAGGGAAGGCAGCCAGGAGGAGGGAGCAGAAGCCCAGGATGGAAGGAACCAGGGCCTGAAGTAGACAGCAAGGGGGCCCGTGTGGCAGGAGGCGACCCTGGGGACAAGGGTGGGGCATTTGACTAGGGTCAAGCCACACGCCCAAATTCCATGCTGCTTTTGAAGAGAAACAGTTGGAAAATTTGGGGGCGGTGAGTGCCAGATTCTGACTTCCATCTCAACAAGAGGGTTGTGGCTTCTGGAAAGGAAGGTCTCACAGAGTAGGGCAGGAGGCGAGGGAAATGGCAGATTGAAGAGTACAGGCTGGAGGCCACGTGGTGTCTCATGTGGAGGTGGGCACTCGGGAGATGCTGACGGGCTGGGGTGGGGTGGGGAGGCTGGATGAGGGAACGAAAGGGACCCCGATGCTCCTTAGACGAAAGGGACCTAGGAGGTGCTGTCACTTCTGAGGTGGAGGCTTGGCAGGGACAGTTGGAGATTGGGATGCGGGCAGGCTGGGTTTGAGACGTCTGTTTGACATCCAAGTAGAGATGTGGAGCTGGACATTGAGGCTGCGTCCAGGGCAGAGAGGAGGGGGAGAAGGAAGGGAGGGAGGGAGGGAAGGAGGCCTTCTCCTCAGGAGGCACACACCACAGGTCAGTCAGCGGGGCTGGCTGGTGGTTCCCTGAAGTCTGAGAGGAAGAGGAGTTCACTGCGGAGGCACAGGGACCCCCGGATGCGGGGGCAGGCGGCCCCACCCCGCTGGTTCCGAGCCTCAGTTCAGACTGTCCTGCCGAGGCGCGGCGGTCCCTGGCAGCCCGGGTTTCGGTGGCGACAGCAGTTCTCTCAAGTCTGTTCTTCATAAAAGCTCAGCTTGAACAGTGGAAATTCTGACTTGTGTCAGATACGGAGGAGGCTTTCATAGTTTCAAGTAGCTCGGGGTTAGGTTTTAAAGTTGGATTTCATCACATGTTTTAACTTGGGCAGGGGTGGGGGGAGAGTGGAAGGGATGTGGTATTTTTAGCCCAAAGAAGGCTTCCCCCTTCACCTCTCCCGCTCTTGGTGTCCCCCTCCTGCCCCGAACAGATGTTCCACCTCCATCTTGTTCAAAGCTCAAAGCCCCGGCCACCACCCTTACGCTCTGATGAGAAAAAAGGCCAGAATGCTATCTGTTGGGCAGGCTTTTCTTCTTTCCTCTTTTGCCTCAGTCACAACTGGTCCTTAAAATCTACTAAAATGCAACCTGGGGAGAAAAAGACCTCGGGTAGCGTTTCTGGTCTGGAGAAAGAATAGACACCCGCCGGTGGGAACTGCCAGAAGCCTCCCCGAGTTCTACATGGGTAAATGATCGTGTCAGTGGTGGTGGTTGTTTTTCCCAAAAGGCAGCAGCTTAAAGGGATGGATAATGAAGTCAGGATTATCTGGGTTCTTTCGGATACTCCACTCCAACTTCCTGAAGCCTTTGGCTCATGAAATTGAAGAAGTTTATAGAGTACACCTTGCCCGAAAGGCCTAGCGTGCTCTAGAAGATCAAACATGGCATTGGTCCTCTCTTCCCTCCCCCTCTTCCCTTTTCCTCCTCCCTCATCACCCCTGCATCTCCGTCTTCTCACCCTCTGCCCTGTTAGCCTCACCCCCGAAGGTGGCAGAGACTGGTACCCAGCTCCGACTGCTCACAGCCTGCGAACCCAGCTCTTGAAGATGGGTCAAAATAGTCCTTGTAACAGTTTGATTCTCACTGTACTAGCCGAGGTGGGTCTAGATTTTGTGGGACCCAAAGTTTATCCAGTTCGTGTGGGCCTCGTTTAAGGAAAAGAATGCGCAATTCTTCTCTGCCTCGAGTCGTGTATGCGTATGTGCGTGTGTATATATATAATCTTGTTAAACCTAAATAAATATATCCCCAATTCAACCTCCCCGTAGCTAAATTCCAGAGATGCCTGTGTTCACCCCAACGCCATGTGACACAAGAGGCAGCAGGGAAGTCTGAATGGAAAGAAACAGCCGTCTTAACTGATTGAGGATAAAATTCCTAATTTTGAAAATGTTACAAAAACACATGGCTCCGTGAACATGCTGTTAGGGCCCGGTCCAACTTGGAGAGGGCCTGCACAAGCCAGCAGGCCCAGGGCTCAGCTTCCTGAGCTCAGATGACCTCTCGTGGGCGCTGACCTAGAACCGGCCACAGGGGCCGTGGGGTGAAACGCGCTGGGGCAGGCCCACGCGCCGGTGCCTCCCTGGAGCTGCAGTGGGATCTGCCCTTTGTAAGCTGCTCGGGCTGGATGGGCAGGCTGGCCCCCAGAGGAACCTGGAAGGCTGATATCGGATGGGGGTGGGGGCTGGACAGGCAGGGACAGGCGTGACTCGAGGAGAGACCGGTGGCCTGGAAGCTGGGAGCTGGGGTCTTAGTGCTTCTGTTGCTACTTGTCCAGTGTTCAGCTCAAGGCTCTGCTACTTGCCAGTCTCAGCTGACGATGACGAGGCTGTGCGTACGCGGTGTGCCGAGAAGCCGGGCGACGAGGGCAGCAGTGACACCGTGCCGTGGCACAGGCCCGCCGAGCCGGGCACTGACCCTGCCCCCAGCACAATTGGGGGTGCTGCTCAGGGGCTGGGAGGTGTAGCCTGGAGAGCCAGCAGGCGAGCTGGAGTTGGGGAGACAGAGGGAGCTCCCGGCAGAGAGGACGGCCAGAGAGCCCGGCGGGGTCAAACAACGGAAGCAGCTCGCCGAGAGACGGGAAGCTGAGGCTGCAGCAGGCAGAGCCTGTTAAGCAGGGAGTGGCTCGGTCAGATTTGCTTTCTCAGCTTACCTTCATGCCAACAGCAACACGCCCGACACACCCCGCCGGGCATTGAGAGATTTATGAAACAACGAGTGTGCTACCAGCTCCACCAGCATCCAGCCCTGTGTGCCTGACAGATTTACGTGTCTTCGGGACCCTCGCTCCCTACGGAGCGCCGGCTGCAGATAACGCAAGAAACCATTTGGCCCGGAATGTACATATGATAGCCTTCTCTTTTTTCTGGCAGCAGCTTCACCCGCCTAATTATATTTGGCATTGGCTAATATTAAAATTCATCTGCATTCCCCCTAACAGCTGCCGGCAGAAGCACCCTGAGACTAAAATATTCGCGGCACATAATCTGGAGGTGGATCGCTGAGAAGGGACGAGGGCCAGTGTCCGAGTACCGGCGAGGAAGCTCTGGCTCGTGTCGGCTCTTACCTTGCGCCGAGGAGAACTTGCTGGGTGGCTGAGTGGAGAGAGGCGCTCACCTTGAATTCGAGCTCATGCTGTCTGATGTTCGGTGGTGCTGGTTGCGCCATCACTGGCTTTCAAGTTTGTCTCTTCTGCCGAAGTTTAACACCGTCTAAGCTTGGGGTTGTAGCCTCCGCTCGGGGTTCCGGCTACCCCTCTTCGAGCGCCCCTTTGCCATGCCAGTTCCAGGCTCACTCCAGCTGGCACTGGAGCCGGCGGACCTGGCATGTTCCGTGGGCCAGGCCAGCGCGTGCACGTGCGTCTGCTGCGGGCTGACCAGGCCCGCCGCCGGGACCCAGCTCTTCTCGAACTTGCACCCTGATGGCGGGGATATGGCTGGCTCCTGAGACGCTACGAGAGGGTCCCAGCTAGGACTGTGCAGAGCAGAGTGTTGGGTGGGATAGGGGTGCATGATGTGCCACTGGCCACAGTGCATTCGTGCAAGTGAGCGGGGTCCCTCCTCAAGATGCCCCCTGCCAACCATCCAAAAGTGGCATAAACGATACACAAATACGTGACACCCTGCGTGTGAGCAGCGTCTCCTGGAGTTGAGCCGTGTGCAGCCTGCTTCGGAGAGCCGGCCTCCCAGTGACCCCAAGTGACCCCAGGCCCAGGGAACATCTCCAGGCCCTCGACAGGGTCAGCGGGCCCAGCTCTCCCTGCACGTGGTCCCCCGTGAGCGCTGAGCCCCCCCGCCACCCCCAGTGCGCCCATGGGTGGGGCGACGGCAGGCTATACCCATGATCAAAGTAGCCACCATTCAGGTATTTCCTCACCTCCCAGTGCTCCTCAGCTCGCTCTTCTTTTTCTCTCTCCCCCTCCCCTCTTTAAACTGGGGGAGGGGAGAAGGAAGAGATTGTCTTTGATCTCAGTGGAGGAAAAAAGTCTGTTCTGTTCAGGCTTTTGGCTAACACAACAAACAGTGTTTAAAATTTAACTTTGCTTAATTAATTAGTAATTCTGTTTAATGCTGTCTGATCTCCCTCCAAAAGGTATTTTGAAGCTTGAGAAGGGAACATCAAAGGGAGCCGGGTGAAGATGGTCAAGTAATGCATTTAATCCGGCAGTTGCTGGGGGTGGAGAGATGCCAGGTTGGGAACTAATGTGGGAGGGAGCCACCATCTGGTAACAGCGCCAGGCAGCCCCTTGGCTCTCCGCTCCATTGCCGCGAGGGCAACCGTTTGAGGAGGCACAGGGGCAGCTCCCAGGGAGCGCCTCGCACTGTCCTCTGTGCGGGCCCAGGACTGCTTTTAAGAAAGCAGAGCTGACATGGTCTTTTTCCCGTGACTGCTGGGTATGGTTGGGTAGGTTGTGCACTGCACAAAGGCTTCCGTCACGCAAGCGAGCAGCTGGTGAAGTCCAGCCCGCACTGTGCTCATCGTGCACCTACCCCCTTGGGGTGGAGGTCTGCATTGGGGTGGAGGTCTGCATTGGGGTGGAGGTCTGCATTGGGGTGGAGGTCTGCATTGGGGTGGAGGTCTGCATTGGGGTGGAGGTCTGGATATACCTGCAGCGCATGACACACTTCTGCCAGGGGCCAAGAGAGCACGTATTTTAGGCTCTGTGGGATATACAGTCTCCTGGCCGCTAGGAGCAGCCGTGGACAGCGTGTGTGAGCGAGACTGTGCCCATAAAGCTTTATTTACAAAAGCAGTCGGTGGGCCGGGCTTGACTCAGGTGGGAAATGGTTTGCCAGTCACTGCTCTGAGTCACCAAAGCCACTTCGTGGGCATGTGAAAGGCTTTGCTTTCCTCCTTACTCTGCCCCTTCCCTTCCTTTTTCTCCTGACTTCCCCACCTTTCTTTCCTTCTTCTAAATTAGCAGTATCTTCTGTTGTCATTGGGACTTGCAATTTAAGACCGATCAGAGTCTCCCTGGAATTGTGACCCTGAAAGACTATCTCTGGGGAAAAAATTTGCTGATCTGAAGAAGTGAAAAATAGCATGGAGCCAGCCTCTGGTGCCCAAGGCGGCCTCCCCAAAAAGGTGCTTCTCGCCAGTGCTTGGCTGGACCTGGGCGGCTGCAGCAGGCACCCTCACGTCCCTGCTCCTGCCCGTGGGCCCCGTGGTGGGAGGGCGAGGGATTTGGCTGGAGCTAGAGGGTTCACCTGTGGAGGTAGTAGCAGCCTGTGCCCCTGGCCTGGGGCTTGCTTGGCTTCCCACTGGACTAGACACAGGGACTTTGAGAAGGTCTAAGGCCTTCTTTGGCGGGGTGGAGGGGAGAGCCCGGCCCCCAGGTCTCCAGGCAGATGGCTCCTAGCTGTGCCAGGCTCGTGCTGGGAAAAGGTCACCCCTGGTGATGGGTGCTGGGGCAGTTTCTGAGCTGAGATGGGACGAGAGGCCTGCTAGTGAAGAGAAGACAATGCAGGCTTATGAGGAGGGTAAGGGGTTGAAGGGGATGTTTTCTATCTCCTGAAAGAAGATAAAGGATGGGGAGGACCCAAGGGTGCATGGGCTGTTTGTATGTATGTGTGTTAGGGGTGGGGGATGCTCCAGAGAAGGAGAAAGCAGGGACATAGGCTTCTTTTCTTTGGGTTTTATCAAGTGGAACTTGAAAGGCAACATTGAACCTGAAGGTGGTTTTCTGATAACTTCCCTTTGAACTTGAAGTTTGGTTTCGATAAGCCTGGCCGGCTTACATCTCTAGCCAGGACCTCTGCGGAGGGAGGCAGCAGCTTTGAAGATGGAGCTGGCCTTTGTTTTTCTTTCTTCTTTTTCTTCTTTTTTCCCATCCGCGGGGAAGTGGTAGGGGGTGAGTAGAGAATGTTGCAAGCCATGAAATTACTGTGGTTTCTCTGGTAGGGCAGTTTTGGAGTGAGAGGACTCATTTGGGTCTGGGTTACCAGCAGGGTTACCTATAGCCTACAAATGTGCTAGCATTAATCGAGCACTTACTGCATTCCGGCCACTGCACTAAGTAGGCGCACCCTACTTAGTTGCCCTCTCCCATTTGTGAGGGAGAGACTGTTTCATCCTTATCGTCCAGACGTGGAGACAGATGCAGTGCTTTGCCCATGGCTGGGGCCCTTGCCACTTCTGGGGAGTTGGTGCCTCGTTGTGGGGACCGCTGGGGCTCCCTCTGTGCCGCTGGGGGCACGCTGGTATGTGGGGTGAAGAGAAGGAGTGGAGCAGTGGGAAGAAGCTGGGCTAATCAGCTGCCTTCCCGTCCCACCCTGTCTGGACAGACGGCCCGAGCATCCTTATCTCAAGTCCCTCTCTCCTCCCTGTCCCTCCCCACCCGGCTGCGCTCACCGATAACGGGGTCTGCTTGACGCCAGCGCCTCGGCTCTCAGACAGCTTAGCCACTGACTGTCCTGGTTCCCAAAGGAGGTGGGGCTGCACCCCCACTCCCGCCACTCAGGCCTTGGACCCTGTGTGCTGGGCCCTGGCTCTTAACCCTTCGCGGAATCCTCAGGGTGGTAGTCACCCTGTTTTACAGTTGGGGGGACCGCTACACACAGCACAGCATCAGAACCCAGGCAGAGACAACTGAGTGAGTCATGGAAAGGGCGTTCAGCAGCCCTGCCCAGCCTGGCCTGGCACTGCGAGGTCACTGCATCACCCTCACACACAGATGGGTGCCCGTGGGAGCTCTGGGTAGTCGTGGGGGCCCACAGGAAGGAGAGAAGCGGGAGGGCAGAGCCCAGTCCCACCTGGGAGTCACTGCCACCTCTCCCCAGCAGCCACACTTGGGTCCTGGCTGGGAAAGCTGTGGGGTGTGGGTGTGGTGGAGCATTGGGGGGGAGATGCAGAGCCCCAACTTAGTTTCTGGCTGGTGACCGTTTCCCCTGGCTCCTGCCTTCCGAAGTGAGTCGGCCCATGGTCAAGGCCACTGCCCGGGAGTCTCAGTCCTCAAGCCCTGTGGGGAGCTGGCTGAGAGCAGAGTACATGAATCCGGCAGGGGCAGGCCGGCCCTGGCGCCCTGTGGGGCCGTCCTTCCCATGGCCCGGGAC
This sequence comes from Galemys pyrenaicus, assembly GCA_019455555.1. NCBI lineage: Eukaryota > Metazoa > Chordata > Mammalia > Eulipotyphla > Talpidae > Galemys > Galemys pyrenaicus. Next base: position 1,287,085 of record JAGFMF010012032.1, read on the forward strand.
AAAGCGGGCGGGTGGGCCCGGTGGGCAGCAGGGCTGGGCAGCGAGGTCAGGTGCGAGGTGGCCCACTCACACTCCCCCTGTCTCCCCATAGTGGCCCTGCCCCCAGAGAAGACCGACGGGCTGGCCAGTGGGGATGAGAAGAGGCTGGAGAAGGCCAGCGAATCTTGCCCTGGCTCTAAGAAGCAGCTGAAATTCGAAGTAAGTTTCCGCTCCGGGTGCTGGGGCCTGGAGACGGGGTTTTCTCTTCTTGGTGGTGCCGTTCGAGGAGGGACGCCTAGGTCCACCCAGATGTGAAGGCCCTCCCCTCCTGCACAGGCAGACCCCCGTTTGAAAGCTTCCTTGGCCTCTCTGGGGCTGCCCAGCTCAGCACAGGCCCGGGCGCCCTCTCTGCCAGGACCCCCTTCTGTGGGGGTGCGGCCTGCTCAGCAGGGTGGGCATGAGAGGACAGGAGCCTGCGCTGTGGTGCCAGCGCCTCCCTCGCTGGGCTCCGCCTCCTCGCAGGGGAGACTGTCCCTTCCAAGTCCCGAGCCTGTTGGGTAGCACACGGGGCCTCGGGGTGGGGGGGGGGGGCGGACAACCAGGAGGCGGAGCCCTGGTCAGGCCCCTGGCTAGGACTGGGCCTTTGCTTCCGCCCGTGGTGGCCACCCCGGGAGCCGCCGCAGAGCTTGGTCTGGCTGCCCCGCCCGGACCGCGTGCCAAGCTCCTTCATGCACGGAGCACCCGCTGCCTCTTCACGCGCCCTCCCCCGCCTTCCTTCCCATTTTCCCTCAGGAGATTCCTGGGGCGTCACTCCAGAGCCACACTGCGGGGTGTCCATCAGCACCCAAAGCTGATGTGTCTGGGTGCTTAGAGGGTGTCCACGCAGCGTCCCTTCTCCTTCCCGCCGTGCTGGTCCACGAGCAGAGTGTGGAGGGGGACGCAGCAGTGGCCCCTGCCAGTGACGGCGCAGCCCGTGGCCGTGGGCATCACGGGGCTGGGCGGGTGGGCCCCCGGCCAGGCAGAGCAGAGTGATGGGTGCTTGGGGATTCCCGGCGCCAGGCGGCGCGGCTCGAGCAGAGTCTGAGCTGAAGCCCTGGGCGCCCAGCACCTGGCAGGCCTCAGAGCTGGGGTCGGTGGACCCCGGGAGCTTCTGGGAGAAGGCAGCTCCGGCGGGAGGCACAGCGGGAGCGCAGGCTGGACACGCGGCACAGCTGGGACGCGCGCAGGCATGCGGCTCGCGTGGGGGGGGCGGGAGGAGAGGAAGACACAGCTAGAGGGGGCACAGCAGGCCGCTTGGGGCCTGGAGGCAGGAGCTGCGGAGGACGGGCAGCCTCTGGGTGAGAGCTGAGGTTGTCCGCCTCTTTCTGGAGCCCATCCAGGCCCCGGTGGGGCTTCTGGGGGTGCAGGACGAGCTGCGGGCTGAGCCCAGGTAGAGAGAAGGCTCAGAGCAGGCGTCTCACTTTCCTGGAAGCTCCCAGGGGCCTGTTTCTGGAGAGGGGCCAGCTGGCTGCAACCCAGGTGACGGACTCACCTGAGAGCCGCGGTGGGGGGCCCGGAGGTGCCAGGACGGACCCAGGGAGCGGGCAGTTCTCGAGTCTGGGCTCAGACCCCGCTGTCTTGGAGCCTACAGGGGGCAGGGAGCGGGAAAGCGTGCGTGCTGGTGGGGGTGCGAGGGTTGTGCCACATGAAACGGTGCCCAGAGAGTAGCCTGCACTTGGCAGGTATCACATGGGCACGTCACAACTGAGGGAAAGTGGCTTTGAACTCAGCAGGGCCGCCGGAGAACTGCTGGAGGGCCGGCTCCGACCGCCGGCTGCCGAGCTCGGGCCGCTGCGGCCTAGGGAGGCCGGGGCTGAGCTGGGCCTTGCTTGCGTGGCTGGGGCTGGGCGTGGGGCAGGAGGGTCTGGGGCACGTCTTATGTTCATAGAATCTTATCGTAAAGGCATTTCCAGGCCTGTCCCGGGGGGCCACCCTCCCTGGGACCATCTGCCCGGCGTTCCGCTCCCCTGTGTTGGGCTGCGGGACTCTCTGCGCCGGGCTCTGCGTCCCGGTGGGGGGCGGGAAGATGATGGCATCAGCGTCCCTGTCAGACCGGTCATCGCAAGAGACGGTGGCCGCTGCCGCGTGACCTGGGCTCTTCCATCTGTGCGCAGGGCCCGGGGCAGACCACGTGACCAGGGCTTGGGCGGCGGTCCCAGAGCGGGGCGCGCAGAGCCAGGCTTAGCGGCAGGCTGCAGCTGGGCGGGGCACGCAGGCCCCTGGGCTCTCCCACAGCCGTCCAGGATGCGCTGGAGTTGTCCCCAAGGGTTGAGGAGGCTGCCGGGCTGCGGTCCACTGCCGGCCCCTCCTTGTTCAGGCCTCTGGGTGTTCCACCTTGCCTGCCCCTGGTCACAGCGGGTGCTGGAGGTGGGGTTCGGAACGCAGGGGAAGGCTGAGGGACATGGGGTGGGGCTGCGTTGTGCCCAGCAGCTTGGAACTGTCGTGTCCCACACTTGACGAGAGAGGAAACCGAGGCGCCCAGAAGCCAGCACGGCTGCCGGGAGCTTCAGCCTTCAGCTTTTAGTGTCGTCCTCTCCTGCCCACCAGGAGCGTGGGGTCCCCCCGTGGCTTCCGCTGTCAGCGTTCTCTTTGCCTTCCAGTAGCTTCTAGCCCTTGGTCCACGTTCATCTTCCCGAGGCCACACAGGCCCTCTGAGCCCAGCGGCCCTGACGCCCTGCAGGCATCTCTCCGGCCAAACCACCACTGCCCGCCTCTCCCGGCCCATCCTGGCTTGGTCGCTGTGCCCTCTCCTCGTGGGAGTCGGGCAACGGCAGCGTGAGCCGGGCCGGACTCCCACGGCCGTGGTGCCTGCTGGTGACCACGCGTGTGTCTGTGCAGGAGCTGCAGTGCGACGTGTCCGTGGAGGAGGATAGCCGGCAGGAGTGGACCTTCACCCTGTACGACTTTGACAACAATGGCAAGGTCACCCGAGAGGTGAGCGCCCGCCGTGCCACGCCCTGGGTGGGGGTGTTATCCTGGGTTCTGTGGGGGAGGGGGGCTTCGCTTCTCCTCTGGGGCTGCTGCAGTGGTGGGGCTGGAGTGGGCTGCTGGGAGCTCCAGGCGGGCGGGAGTGGGAGAGGTGACAGGAAGGGCCGCAGGCGGCCTTGGGGAAGCAGCACAGAGTCCCCGGGCCTCCCCAGAGGAGGACCCTGGCCCGTCTGCATCCCGGCCCACATCCTTCCCTCTGTGGCTCCAGGGCTCTGGGCGGGGCCCCTGCAGACCACCTCCCACCTCAGCCAGTGTGCCCAGGAGCCGCGGCCAGCTGGGCACCCGAGGGCCAGGTGTGCCCCTGCATCCACACAGGAGGGAGCACCAGAGGCCCCGCCAGCACCTGTCCACGGCTGCCCCGAGCCTGTTCCTCCCCTCGCCCTCTGCGCGCCTGCGCCTCAGCCTTCAACCCTCCTCCCACCTCCATCTTCCCTGGGTTCCTCTCGCCCCTTCCCTCACCCATCAGTGCGTTCAGCCCCCATAGTGTACTCTGACTGTGCACCCAGCGAGAGGCCCCAGTGGGACCAGTGTAGCTTTGTGACGCTGCAGGGCAAACGGAGGCGGGTCCCGGGGAGTTTTGACCAGCCCGGGGCTGTGCTGTGTTGGTGGAGGGAATCAACAGGGGGTGCCTGGAAGCCCCCAGAGGAGGGTCCTGGAGCTGAGCTCTGCAGCTTGCCAAGCGGTGGGCAGAGCGGGCAGCTCAGAGCTGAAGGCCTGGGGCTGTCGGCTGCTGGGTCTGCGTATTGGGAGAGATAGGGCTGCCAGCCAGGCAGGTCACGCAGGGCCGTGGAGCCCCGGCAAGTCACCGGCCGTCATCCCAGGTGTTAGGGAGGCCAGTGGAAGCCAGTTCAAGCAGGGGTGCGACCTGGTCTGAATTATCGCAGGGTCTCTACCCGCCCGTGCCCGGGGCCTGGGTACCTGCCTGCATGTCCTTTTCCCCTCCTGGTTCTCTCTGACATCGTGCCCCCCCACCCCGGGGGCCCTGCTGCAGATCCGTACAGAAGTCTGAGCTTAGTATGGCCAACTCCTCACGTACCCTCGTCCGACTTCAGGGGTGCTCCCAGAGAGCCCGGGAGCTTTGCTATCTCAGCGCCCTACTCTTGCTTGGGGCTAAAGATCTGTTCTGCAGGTAGTGTCGGAGGAGTGTCAGATGGGGGTCTGGCAGTTCATAAAAAGTCACCTCTTCCTCAGCCTTTGGCTTAGGTAATGTTCGAATGGGCTGTTGGACGAAACTGCGAGTGACTTTTCATCGGTAGGGCTCTTTGGAATGGAAGTGGTAGGGACCCAGCACAGATGGCTGTGAGCGGAAAAGCACGACCATGCTGGCTCAGGTAACTGAGATTGGGCTAGGGGCTCGGGCTTCAGGCATGGCTGGATCCAGAAGCCTGGTGTCCTAAGGACTAGCTGTTCTTCACGGATCTGCCGCTCCTGTGTTCTTTATCAGACAGGCGCTCCCCTTGGCAGTAGCAAGATACAGGTTGACAATATCCCAGCTTTTCAACAACCTCCCGAAGTCAGGGACTCCAGAACCCCATCTCACTGGCTCCAGCTTAGTCACACGTCTGACTCTGAACCGGCCATCGTTGCCTTTGTGATTCTTGGAATGGCCGAGCTGCATCGTGTGCTGATTCTGGAGCTGGAGGGACGTTATCTGACACGTGAGCCACGTAGGCACAGCTCACAAAATGCAGTTGTCCCTTCCTCCCTACAGCTTCTGCGTCCACAGAGTCAACCAACTGCAAGCGGAAATACATTCTGTATGCTAAGCTTACACGGCGGTGTGGTTTCCGTCTCATTCTTCCCTAAACACTACAGCATGACAACTATTCACAAAGCACTGACGGTGTATGAGGTGTTACAGAAAATCTAGAGCTGCCCTGACGTCTCAGGGAGGGTGTTTGTAGGTTATATGCAAATACGCCACCAGTTTCTACAAGGGCTTGAGCGCTGGGTTTCGGACTTTGCGGGATGACTGTGAACCCGTTACCAGATCATGAGGGTGGATGCTGAGCAAGGGAAAGCTCCAGAGGGCCTGGGAATCGTTGGCGCCCTCCTTGGTTTGGGAGCCCATGGAGGGGGGTGGTTAGGTGATCCCCAAAGCCCTCTTGCTGTGATGCTGTGTGCGGTTTTCCTAGTGTGAGGCGCGTTTCTCCTGGGCCCATCAGGGAGGGCAGCGGCACTGCCGTTACCGCGGGGCGTTGACGGTCGGGAAGCTGGGGGCTGGGCTCTTCTGAGCGGCCCTGCCATGTGTTAAGGTCCCTCAGGCGGCGACTGGAGAGTCAGGGCAGTGGTGGCCGCTCCGGTCTGGACACCGTGGACCCTGCCAGCCGACTTCATCACCCATTTCTGGTCAGAAGATCGCAGAGGAGCCTCGCGAGCTGAGCGTGGAGGCTGCCCCCATCTCAGGCCTGGGGAGCCTGTGCATGGGCTCTGCTTTCGAGTCTGCGCTCTGCCCTCCTTTCCCCACAGTAGCGAGAGGGCGAGCAAGAGGACGCTGTTTGGGAGGGCGCCCCAGCCCGCCCAAAGAAATTGCTCCCTGGGTCGTGTCTTCTTGCTCCAAGAGCGAAGAGGTGGGCTTCCTGGCCGGGAAGGACCGGCCCGGTCTCCCGGTCCATTTTTAGCCCCACGCACTCCTCAAATCTGCCTCTAAGTGCCTTTCCCCTCCTCTCCTCGGCTGCCAGCGTGCAGACCCCCGGTGCCAGAGTGGCTCTCCTCCATCGCTGCAGACCAGCCCAGCGCTGGCATCCGGGCTGACTCGGCAACTCAGGAGAAGGCGCCGTCCATCGCTGGGCCGCTGACTCGTGCAGCAAACACCCCGGCCCATCCTGCCATGGGCCGGCAGCCGGCAGAGCGGCCCTTGCGCGGGCTCCGAGGCGTGCGTGTGCCTGCGCAGGACGACGGCTGGGCTCGCACACCAGGGCTCCAGACCTCCCCGTGGCGCTCGGAGGGGGACGTTGGTGGACGTCAGTCTCCTCATCTTTAAAATGGAGACAATCTGCCTCCTTCGTGGGCTGCCCACCTCCTTCGTAGGTGGCGAGAGAGTGTGGGCGAGTGTGGCTTGCAGCGTGCTCCAGGAGGAGGCGAAGGAGGAGACACGGTCTCTCTGGCCTCGTCAGGGGCGGGGGCCACTGAGCGAGCCCACAAGAGACTGGCTGGCGCCTGGCCGGAAACCAGTGGCCCCCCGCACAATCCCAATCTGGCCCCCGGGTATCCTGGACCAGCTCCCCGGAGGATTTTGCTAAAAATGAAAATAGCACAGGCAGCAGAAGTGAAAATGGGTAAACTGGACATCATCATTGCAAACTGCATCCAAAGGCACACTCAGTAGTGACGGTGAAGCTGAAGAAAATATTTGAATTCACGTAGCTGCTAAGCGGTTAATGCCCCAATGTGTAAGGAACTCCTGCGAGTCAGCGATAATGAGCCAACTCAAAGGGCGTAGAAGACACCTTTCCAAAGAAGACAGATGGACAGCCAGTGGGCACATGAAAAGATGACGTGTATCACTGGAAAGTGTGAGTCCAGGCCACCGCGAGGTGCCATGTCACATCCACCCAGGTGGGAGTGTGCAGTGGTGCAGCTGCTGTGGAGAACAGTATGATGACTCCAGGACGTTATGCATAGAATTGCCCTGCCCTAGAACAATCTAGAAATTCCACTTCTGGGTATGCAACCAGCAGAACTGAAAGCAGAGTCTCAAAGAAACACTTGTATACCTGTGTTCTTCACAGCATTTTTCACAATGGCCACAAGGGAGAAGCAGCCTGAGCGCCCCTCAACACATGAATGGATAAACAAACTGTGGCATAAGCCTATGTGGAATACTACTCGGCCTTGAAAAGGAAGGGAATTCTGGTACTTGCTGCAACATGGATTGGTCTTAAAGATATTATGCTAAGTGAAACGAGCCAGTCACAAAGAAATCTCTAATATGAGACCCCTAGGAGTCTTGCAGGAGACACCTAGCATAATCAAATTCACAGGGGCAGAAAGATGGTGAGTGGTTGCCAGGTTTGGCAGGGAAAGGAGATGGATAGTTGAAACTGGGTGAAATTAGTGGCCGGTATGAAAGATTCTGAAGATTTAACAGGAGATTCTGGATTTCTGGCTTCTCTGGGGTCACACAGCTTGTGTTGTCACGGGCTGGTCAGCTGAGTGGATACTGCTCCCTTCTGTGGGTGTGGCCAGAGGTCATGACCCCACCACTCCTGGCCACCCACCGCCTGGCTGTGGCAGGCCTTGGTATGGCAGCTGCCTAAAGGGCTTAGGGTTGTGAGTAAGGGCTGGCAGGAGGGGCCTGGCCTTCAGAGAACAAACGTCTTCTCCAGAGTTTTCCAACATCATTTAAAGACCCCAAGTGACTTCAGAAGATTCCCAGAACATAGGGAGACCGAGGGAGGGGACCTGGCCTAGTCACAGTCCTTGAGATACCTCATGGAGCATGAATTGGCCACGTTCTCCCAGAATACTTTATCTTTAGGGCCACACCTACCCTTACGTTTTTCATTCAGAAATTGGTTCCTCAGGTCTGGGGCAGGTGCTGGCAAAGCCCCACTTCCAGCTCCCCCCGGCCCACCTCTGTGATCATCTGGTGGACAGTGCTCCCAGAAGAGCCTTCTCAGGTGGCTGGAGCTGCCTTAGCCGTGCAGGACAGTCTGGAAGTACGCTGGGGGCGTAGCGTCCAGCTGCCCTCTGAGCCAGCACAGATGCGTGTCCATCGTGCAGGGGCCCCATGACAGCCCAGCTGCCCGTTCCATACCTACTGGTCCCCACCGTTGGCTCTCCTGCTCCCCCTCAGCTTCCCAGGCACCACTTCCCTGAACCCGGGCAGAACCGGCGCCCGGGGTTCCACCAGGGCCTGAAGGCGCATGTGGTCTCTGCCCCTAGGACATCACCAGCCTGCTGCACACCATCTACGAGGTGGTCGATTCCTCTGTCAACCACTCCCCCACGTCGAGCAAAACTCTGCGGGTGAAGCTCACCGTGGCCCCCGATGGCAGCCAGAGCCAGAAGAGCATCCTTCTCAATCACCCTGGTGAGGGGCTGCAGGCCACCTGGCTCTCAGGAAGGACCAGATCCCCCCTTGGGAGCAGAGGAAGGGCATCCCAGGGCGGGGGCGCTGGAGCTGCTCTGTGGACTGGTAGGATTTGGGCAGAGCCTTACAGGAACAGGATCTGGGAAAGAAAACGAGGGGAGGGACCCCAGGCGGAAGCTGTGCGCAGGCAGTGTTGGAGGTGGGCGTGGGGTGCCAAGCAGCCAGGTCCAGGGCCTGCTGAGATGGGGGTGAGCAGGGCCTTGAGGGCCGGGCGAGGACTCTGGTTTGCTGGGGAGGAGGCGACAGGACAAGCAGCTTCTTGACTCCGCTCGAGAGTCCTGGCTCACAGACGCCTCCCCACAGAGCCGTTGAGCTGCTGTGGGCCAGGCTGGAAGGGCTGTGTGCCCGGGGCCTGGGGACACCTGGGCAGGGCCGGGAGGCTGCAAACTCAGAGGCGAGTTGCTCACCTGGCTCTTCCTTGGGTGGGACTCAGACCTGCAGAACACGAGGCCCAGAGCAGAAACCAAACCCACAGAGGAGCTGCGAAGCTGGGAGAAGAAGCAGCGAGCCCCACTCAGGTACAGCGGGCATGGGGGGAGAGGGCAGCCCCGTGTGCCTGGGCACGTATTGAGCGCCGCCTGTGTACCTGCATCTGGATTCTGGGCAGGAGGCTCCCTCCCGTCTTTGGCCTCTTGGGAGGCAGAGATTTCAGAAGATAAACTCACCCGTCTTGATTAAAAAAGGAAGACAACTAGAAAAAACCACTCAAGCTGAATATAGGTCTGCACTGATCTATCTAAAAGGCCTTGGGCCCAGTATGTTCTAGAACCCAGCACAGTTGGGTTCTAGCAGATGCTGCTGGTATGTTGCTCATGTATCTATTCGGGGCCTGGCAGCGTCTTGGGATTTAGCACCTGATGTTTCTGCAGGGAGATAGGAATATTCACACGAAGTGAGATAGAAGCTACAGCTACCTGTAGGGCAGGCTTGGCTGACAAAGTATCTAAAAAGTCTGTTTCCAGGCCTTTTGGGTTCCAGAACTGGGTACGGGATTAGAAAGTCGTGGTTACCTTTCATCTGTTGTTTCTTTACTGTAAGGAAGGAAAGGAGGGAAGAAAAGAGACAGATAAAGAAGGCACTGGGTAAGCAGCTGCCAGGTAACGGTGATATGGGGCCTGAGGGTTTATGAACGTGGAACGGAGCTGCCTGGTTTGAAAAGTGGTAGCTCCTGGGAAGGAGGCAGTGGCCCCGGTAGAGGTTATCAGGCTGGATGCAGATGGAGGGGCTGCACTGGGGTGAGAGGGGAGGAAGTAAGCTGGGCGGCATGCAGATCGTGGAGGGCTTGAAGGGGAGAGGCAGGGAGCCCAGAATCCTGCCCTGGGAGAAAGATGGCCTCTGGCCATGCCTCCTGCACCCCCCCATCCCGTACGCACACACTGGGAGCTGGGCTGGTTACAGAGCCTGGCAGCCTCAAGTGCAATAGCTTGGAGGCTTCTGCTCCCATAATCCCTGGCAAACCAAGGCAGGTGTCAGGCCCCCTGCCTGCGATGAGTGCACAGGGTTTGGGGCTTTGGGGTACCCTTAAGTTTTTGGCCAGTGACCCCTCTCTTTCGCCATGGGCCTGTTCAAAGCAAAGTCCTTATCGAGTCTTTCCAGGAGGCCCAGGAAGCTGGCGGGGTCTGTCTCTTCATGGGCAGGATGAGAGATGGAAGCACAGATTGCCAGAGGACCTCTCCCTGGCTTCCTGGCTGCCCGCGGGGCTGCCCCAGGCCCCAGGCCGTGCCCCCAGCTCACTATCTTCCCGCCGCAGGTTCCAGGGGGACAGCCGTCTGGAGCAGTCCGGCTGCTACCACCGCTGCGTGGATGAGAACATCGAGAGGAGAAACCACTACTTAGATCTCGCCGGGATAGAGAACTACACGTCCCAGTTCGGGCCTGGTAAGGGGGCTCCTGCACCCCCCAGGTGGGGCGAGGGGAGAGCCAGAGTGGGTGGTGGTGGTGGCCTCCGCTGGCTGGACAGAGGTGGCCGCTGTTCCCCCGGGCTGGGGGAGGGCATAGCATTTATGGGACGGGGAAGGGTCTTCTTGATGATGTTAAACCCACTTTAAAAATTAGGTGACGCGTGCACAAAGGTGAACAGAATCAAATAATTTCTGAGGGCCTAGAATACAATAACAGTGACAGTTCACCCCGGCCCCACCCCATCCAGCCCACCCTGCCCTGCTCCCCTCTTACCTAAGCAAACCGCGGCCGTGTTGTTCTGCCCTTGCTAAGATAAGGGCAGACAAAGCTCATGTAATCTCACTTCCCTGACCCCTGTCACCCTTCCTCATCCTATGTTTAATCCCACTGTGGGTTCCCTCTAGAAGTTAAGGGGTGTGAAGTTAAGGGGTGTGCCTATGTGCTCCAGTGTCCTCAGCTCTTTGTCTCTGCCTGTGCTGGAGCTCTCTCTCAGAACATTATTTTTTTATTATTTTTTAAAGATTTATTTATTGATGCATACAAGAATTGGGGTACCGGCCAGAGGTGTGGGGGTGAGAGGAGTCACCAGAGCCAGCGTGGGGAGCAGAACAGGCAGACTGAGTGAAATGCACTGCTGAGGGGAGCAGCAGGGAGGCAGGAGAGGTCTGCCGCGCCCTGTGGGTCCCCTCCCTGACCGGGGATCGAACTCATGCTGCAGTGGCTGCAGATGCTTCACAGTGTGGTGCTTCACCCGCTGCGCCACCAGGGAGGCCCAGAAGGAGAATTATTTCTAAATTATTTCTAAAGGCCTAAGATTCTTCCCCGTGAGCAGATGACAAAGTTCCATCCAGAGAGGTTTCCCCAAGACAGCAAGGAGTGGCGGGGGCCGGAAGGGGGCCCCTGACAGAGAAGGTCTTCTCAGAAAACTGGGGCTGGGGTGGATTCTGGGCCACGGTGCCGCACACAGCAGGTGCTCACGGAACACCCATTGCATTGGTTCTAGGCTCCCCGTCAGCGGCCCAGAAATCAGACCTGCACCCCCGCACCTCCAACCCCACTCGGTCTCGCTCCCACGAGCCAGAAGCTGTGCACGTCCCACACCGGAAGCCCCAGGGCGCGGACCCCGGCTCCTTCCACTTCCCTGACGCCCCATTCGCCAAGGTCTCCGAGGTCCAGCAGCGGCTCCGGGGCACCCAGGACGGGAGCAAGCACTTTGTGAGGTCCCCCAAGGCCCAGGGCAAGGGCGCGGGTGTGGGCCACATGGCCAGAGGGGCGAGAAGCAAACCCCCTTTGGGGCCCGCCGTCCCGGCGGTGTCCCCTTCCGCCCACCTGGCCGCCAGCCCGGTCCTGCTCCCCACGCTGGCACCCCTCGGGCACAAGAAGCACAAGCACCGCGCCAAGGAGAGCCAGCCGGGGTGCCGGGGCCTGCAGGCGCCGCTGGCCGTGGGCGCCGTGGCGGGGCGGGACCAGGTGCGGGAGCTGCCCGCTGTGGTGGTGTACGAGGGCGCGGCCGGCCCGGCGGTGCAGAGACACGAGCACCACCATCACCACGAGCACCACCACCACTACCACCACTTCTACCAGACATGAGCCCGCCGCCTGCCCGCCGCGCGAAGGAGCCCCAACCCGAGGCATTATTATCCTATTAATTATTGTTATTATGGCGGTTATTGTTATTGGTAATTATTGTTACTCCACTAATATTCAGCTAGCCTCCATGTAGGAGATATATGGAAACACAGAACTAAACTTTTATTTATATGTTGTGGGGACTGCATAACTCACCCAAGAAGTGACTCTGGGTTCGGAAGTGGCGTGTAGACGGCAGGGGCTCCCTGGGGTTCGGAGCTGCCCTCTCCAGGCAGGGCCCACACTCTTCCCAGCCCGGGGAGCCCCGGGCCCGAGCTCTGCCCCACCCCGTCTCTTCCAGGAGAACACCCTTCCCTGGCCCGGCTTCCAGAAACCCTCGAAATCTCCGAGAAGATAAACAGCTGCTACCTCTTAGTATTATTCTGAGTTTGTTTTGCCCTTACCTGGCCGTCATGTGCCACAAGGGATTTCAGTGGACGGCAGGCGCCCCTGCCCAGACGCTGTGTTTGATGTCCTGGCCTAGAATCCTTAGCTGTCATCGTCCACGCCTTTCCGGTGGGATCGCGCCCCCACCCCCAGCCGGTCCCCCTTCCTGCCATGCACAACGTGAAAATACACTTGGCCTCCTCTCTCCCTCCCTTCTCCTCTCTTCTTTGAAAAGACACACCTGCTTAAAGACTGCCCCGAAGCCAGCCTTCTCCTTTTGGGAACCTCTGGAGAGGGAGCCAACTACATACATGAGCGTGGTTTTCCAAGGTCAGGCAGCTGTGTGTTGTTACAGCTGAAGACGTGCGAACCTCGTGTTCTGCACTGGCAAATGCACACCTGCCTTCCGCTCTTCCAGAGCTCGTTTCTGCGGCCAGTGCCGTCTGTCCCCCGTATATGTGAACGTGTACTCAGGTATCTTTCTGGTGTGCAGGAGCCACGGTTTGCTTCTCTAGATGCTGCCTGAGCTGATGGGACCCTGCGCTCCCTTGGACTCTTGCCCAGCAGGTGTGAGGAACTGCTCCCCTTTCCTCGGGGGCCTTCTTGTGGCTTGGGGTCTGACGGGTGATGCAGAGGCCCGGTGGGGTTCAGAAACTTGGAGGGCATTGGAGCCCGTTGGCCAGAGTTGGGGCCCTGGGGCTGGGTCCTCTCAAAGCAGAGGACAATGCGGAGGGGGGAACCACTATCACTTGGGAACCACGCGAAAGGCAGAAACTGTAAAGGGGACAGTGACAAAGTGGGTAAAGGCTCCTGAGAGTGCAGAGCCCGAGGCTAGCCTGTGGGTGCCACTCCACCCGAGGGCGGAGGGGGTCGGGATGGAGCCCTCTGCAGGTGGGGTGGAGGGGAGGTGGCCAGATGCGGGGCCCTCCAGACAAATGAATACCCTGCATCCTGGGAGACCCCCGTCGGCTGAAGCTGCCGGGAGCAGAGGCAGAGAGCCTTGTCTGGAGGTCGTGGTGTTGTCCCGCAGAGAGGAGAGTGGGGATGCATCTGGAGGGACGCAAGACAAAGATGACCAGCTCCCGCCTTCCTGCTGCTCGGTCCCCAGCTGGCGGGGCGGTTCCAGGCGCTCTGGTTGTCACTCCATGCGGGTTTCGAAGGTGGCGGGCTCAGTGGCTGTCACTGTCTTACTGTTGTGTTTGTTGCTGGCGTTCCTGGGACTGGATGAGTGTAGTTCATCCGGTGGGTTACGGGGAGGTGGCCAGTGGAAGCTGGGAGCACGCCGGGCTCAGAGAGGTTAAGGATTGGGATCCCTCCACGAGCCCAAACCACTGGTCCTGGTGTCCCTGGTGGGCTTCTGTCGGTCAGGACCCAGACACAAACCGACAGGAGTGTAAGCACGCCAGGGAAGGCGGGAGGGAGCTGGCTTGACGGCACAGGGTCCAGGATGCGAGGGAGCTGGGACTTTTGGTGTCCTCTTGGATTTACGCTGTTTCTGCCAGGCCACAGGATCAGTGGGAAAGGACCTTCCGCGCAGGGAAAGGTGATGATTGGCTGGGCTTGGATTCTGTCCCCATCCTCGCACCAATCGCCATGGCCCACCTGAGGTCACATGTTCAGCCTGAGATGAGGGGGCAGGGTCTGTGCCAGAAGATAGGAGGAGGGTGCAGAGCAGAAAGGCCTGAATTCCTGCAACCATGGCAACCAGCCAGGAGCTGTGCCCACCCACCCTCCTGCCTGGTGGCTTCAGAACCCTACCGAGGCCCTGAGAAGGTCCCGAGCCACGGCTCTGGGCCCCACGTCTACAGAGCCCCATTATTCCCTGGTAGTTGGGATTTACCTAACGTCTAAAGATCATTTCAAAAATAGTAACCTGTGCACATATAAAAGATCCAAGTAGGACCTGTTAGGGAGCAGCTTCTCGCCAGCGCCCGACACCTGCCCTGGGCGGTGTGGCATGAGCTGGACTTCGGCTCTGCTGCCTGGCCCCCTCTTAGAGCCAAGTGAAACCCCATACCTGCAAGCCTCAGTTTCCCCTTTAAAGGGGCCTCCCAACTCACAGGGTTGCTGTGAGAGTCGAAAGAGGTAAAACAGTGCCTGGTCCACGCGAGAGCTATGAAAGTGTTAGCTGCCACTTTTAACAAGAATAAATGCATTTATATGTGATATACTCCCATCTAAATTTTGTCAGTTTTTAAAGACTGTTTCAGAGTGGATTTAGGTTTACAACAAAATGGAGAGGGCGGTATGGAGGTTTTCCAGCTATTCCTTAGCCTCATATAGCATCCTATCGACAGCACTCACTAGATGACACTTTTTATTTTAATCGAGGATGAACCCACTTTGACTCATCACAGTTGCCCAGAGTTCACATTAGGGCCCCCCCGTGGCGCTGGAGCGATGACGGCAGGAGGGATCGGTCACTAGTGGCCATTTTCACTGCTCTAAGACTCTGCCCTGGCCTATTCGCCTACCCAACCCCCAACTCCACCCCAATTTTCTTGCAAGCTTGAGACAAATTGTGTAATAGACACTTTGAACGCACTACCCAGCCTTGACAAATGCAGACATTTTGCAATATTTATTTCAGATCTATTTTTAAGAAGGAAAACACCGCAATTACTGCCTTAATTCCTTCCCGCCACACCCTTTTATTTTTGCTCCTGGAGGAGGTAGTCTTCATACTTGGCCCCTGTCTGCTGTGAGCACGTGTGTTTGGCCATCTCCTGTCCTTGCCCCTCGCTAACAGCTGCTCACGCTTCCCTGGCCTGGGAGCCTGTGGGGAGCTGCCTCGGGGTCCTAGCAGCCTGGGGTCTCGCAGGCCATGCAGCCCTGCAGCACAGGGGCCCTGTGGGGGCAGTGCCCAGCCAAGGGAGCACCAGCACCACTGGCTCCAGGGTGGGTTCGAATTCAGTTTTGGGTCAGTTGTCAATGACCTCTACACAAAGGTGTCCTGAGTGGCTAGACGTCAAAGACAGAAGGAGAGAGAAAAAGGATGAGCGGGAGGGAGGGAGGGAGGAAAGACAGCACACGACAAGGAGTCAGCCGTGTTTCTTGGTGAAGTCTTGAGCATCTTTTCCTCCAGGCCTGAGTTTTGCCTTTCCCCGAGGGCTGTGGCTGCTTTCTAGGGCCCTGACGTGTGAGCGCGGGGTCCCTCTGAGAACTTGCGAGGGGGACCCCGCTGGCGGTTTGCCAGCTTCACGCACAAGCACTAGCTGGCCGCCCCGTTTCTGCAGACCGGCCGCGGGCGTGAGACGACCGATGTGTCCAGGCGGCCGGTCAGGTGAGGCTGCAGCCCGCCCTCATCTCCCAGGGGCCGGGGCTCTGGGGCTGTGCATTTCACACCAGCCGTGCCAGGCATGCCTGCCGACGAAGGAGACCGCTGGGGGCAGTGTCTGCTTTGCTGCCGTCTGTCTCAGCATTAGGTGTCCAGTCTCGGCTGGGCCGGAGGGAGGCTGCCCCACCTGAGCGTGTCTGTCAGAGCCGGCACTCATCACCGTCCTCTGGGAGGCCCGTCAGCATCTTGGGACCAGGGAATGAAGGGGGACCCCTGGCAATGCTCAGAGCCCCCACTGCCCTGACCGCCCCCGTAAAGGTGGCGCTCCCGCCCCCAGGCCAGCAGGTGCCTGGGGACTGCCCTGCCGGACCCCAAGCAGTCTTGCCTTGCCGTCCTGCCCGGCAGCGGCCCTCCCAGCCCTGCCTTTGCTCCCCAAGACCCATGCACCCAGCCCCTACGTCACCCCTCACCCGTGTGCCCACGGCTGTCTTTACCGAAACACTCCAGGTGGTTCTGCCAACCTCTGGATTCCCTTGAATCAAGTCCAGAGATGAACTCAGCTGCTTGCCCTCCCTTCCAGAGCCTTCTACCCGCTGCCATCAGCCGAGCCAAGTCCAGGAAAACTCACTCATGACCTTCCTTCTGGGAGCTCTGGGGGCGGGAGTCTTGGCAAGGCTAGGTCTAGGGCCCCCGCGGTGCCCTGTGTGCCCTCCAGCACGGCGCTGGTCATGCCTGGGCTGACGGGCAGGTCTCCTCACTGCTTGGGCTCTGTGGCCCTCCCGACCCGGCTCCGGGACGAGTATCCAGTCACAGCTCCTGGCACTTGCCCGTGAGGTTCCCGAGTGCCCTGGACACGCTGTGGTCCAGCGGTCAGTGTCCAGCCTTGTCTCGCGTCTTCTGTTTATAGACATGGATTCGCTGCATGTCGATTCATTCACGCTCAGGTCACAGCCGTCAGCGCCATAAATCATGGCCGGGGGACGAGGCTCTCGCTCCCATTTTCTCTGTGAGGCCCTGGGGAGGCTTCCTGCGCCGAGAACATCGGGCAGCGCTTCCCCACTTGCTAAGGGACCATTTCAAATGGCGAAATTGCCAGCGGAAAGCACAGAAATGCAAAAAGCGTGACACTAAATAGAGCGGGAAAGGGCACTTGCTTATAACGTGGGAGCCGAGGCGTGAAGCTGAGGCTTGCCTGGCTTGACCTCGGCTGAGAACACGCTCGTTGAGTGGCTCCAGCTTCCCTCGGCTCGCACATGACTGCGGACAAGCGCCAGAATTCAGGGAGTGCTGATTTGGGGGGTCACAAGCACAGGGAGTGAGTCGGCAAGTTCGTAAAGAAAGAGTCTGAACAATCAGGACGTGCTTGTTTTCGTCTCTGACGAAGCGGTTAACATCCGTTTCCACCAAAGCGCCGTCTTGTTCACCAAAGACGGTTTGTGATCCCGGAGGCCCAGCCAAATAGGTGCTCGTTAAGCGTCTGCCCTCCACCGGCGCCCGGCCTCCCCCCGCGCCCAGTCAGACCTCGCACCGGGGGCCAGGACACTCGCACGTCTCTCTTCTGTGGGGCCACAGGCTCCAAGGGCAGGGAGCCCCTCTCGCGGGCCCCTGTTCAAGCTCATCTCTGGTTGACCCTGCAGTGGGGAGGGTGAGCCACGTCCGACGGCCTGCAAACCAGGGCTGCCGCGGAGGCCCCGGGGAGCACGGAGGACAGGGAGCCCGGCTGGCCTGTGGCGCCCGGCCTGGCCCAGCCCAGGCAGCGGGGTGCCCCTAGCCAGACCTGCCCCAGGTGGAAGGGGCCTGATCTTGATGAGGGGACCTGATCCCATTTTCTCTGACTGTCCTGGAAACGCAGCACCTGGTTGTGATTTGGCCCAGAAGTTCCAAACTAGACGAAGCTAAAGTAGCCCGGTGGCCGACCTCTTCTCTCGTCCCTCCTCCTCCGTGGGTCTTGCTGAGGAGCTTAGTCCCTGGGGCCTGGCGGAAGAGCTGCTAAAAGTCAGCTTGGGCAAGACGTGGGCAGAGCAAAGGGTGACTCAAACTTTGTACTCACTGCTCAGAGGGGTCCTCAGCCCAGCTGGCCTTTCCCTGGACCATCCCCACCCCCAGGGCCGCCTCTGCCCAGCCATCCTGACAAATATTTACTGGTCAGTTGCTCTGTGCCCTGGGTGGACGCCCCACCCACCTCCACTGAGCAAGCCCTGTGTGGGCCGAAGCACCCGCGAGCCACACAAGCATTATGCTGTCATCGATGTGACTGCTCCCGGGCCACAGGTGAGGGAGGAAAGGCAAGATGCAGATAGGGGACAGAGAGGTCTCTCCAGGGGGCCCATGTAAGTGGAGACCTTGAGCATCAGGGGGAATCTGCCAGGTGACAAGCCAGGAGAGAGCGTAAGCGAGGACCCCGTGGTGGGAGAAAGGGCAGGGCTGGTGGCTGCTGGAGGGCAGGGCCTGGAGGGAGACTGTTCTCACTGAGTTGGGGGGTTAGCAGCGGGGTGGCGGGGCCGTCCCTTCTGGCCACTCTGGGGAGAGGACGTGGACACAGTCTGGAGGACACTCTTGCTGTGAGCCTCACGTGCCTGACGGACATTTGGGTGACGTTCTACCCATCGATGTGTGGAAGATCCATTTGTCTGTCTACACAAGATGCTGAGCAGCAGCATCTTAAGCGCGAGAAAGAACAACAGGCAAAGTTGGGGAGGATGGAGGGCCGGGACAGGAGAGAGGCGGACAGAGAAAGGGGCCTCTGTCTCTCTGGTGACCGCTGAATCGGCGCTCGCAAGCAGAAGGGGCAGAGCTGACTTGTGTCCTCTGCCAGGAGAGGGGAAGCAGGAGGCCTGATATCGACT
This sequence comes from Galemys pyrenaicus, assembly GCA_019455555.1. Classification (NCBI taxonomy): domain Eukaryota; kingdom Metazoa; phylum Chordata; class Mammalia; order Eulipotyphla; family Talpidae; genus Galemys; species Galemys pyrenaicus. Next base: position 1,305,227 of record JAGFMF010012032.1, read on the forward strand.
TAGACTTAAACGTGGGGGATTTAAAAGGCCCCCATGTTCCCACTTTGTGCTTTGCTCCTAACAGACAGCCCGGGACCTTTGAAGTCGGTCTGGCCCAGTGGGGAGCGGGCTTCTGTGGAGACAAGATGCTAACGGGGGCGGGGGAAGGGGGCCAGGGGGCGGCAGAAACTCTATTAGGCATGCTCTAGCAAAAGGAAAGGCAAATCCAATGATAATGTACATCTGTTTCAGGGAATTTATAAGCTTTGAACATTTTTTATGGGCAGATAAGTGGGTCCTTTTCTTACCATAACTTAGAACTTCAAAGCTGAGTGTGTGGATAATGCAAATTGCTGAAATATGAGATTTTCCTTACAAAGAGGTTTCCAAAAAAGACCGGGAAGAGAAAGAGAGAGAGAACGAAGGCTAATTGATGCCACAGTCTTTTATGTATAAGGCAAAAACGGGACAGAAATTGATTTTTATGAAATAAGAAGTGGCTGGGGGAGACAGGGAGAGAGGAGGAGGCCGAAAGGCAGGTGTGGGGCTGGGACTGTGGCCCAGCTCTGGAGACCCAGTCCCGCACCCTGGAAGCTCTGGCTCTTGGTGGGCAGATGAGCCAAAAGGACACTCGGCACTTCAGAGCCCGTGGAGACCTCCACGCTCCAGTCCCGCTCCAGTCCCGCTCCGAGGGGGCCTCGGGAGCCTGGAGGCCTCTGGAAATCAGGACACCCCCCTCCCCAGCAGCAGGGAAACAAAAGCAAAATGGAACAAAGGAGACTATATCAAACTTAAAAGCTTTTGCACCTCAAAAGAAACCTCCACAAAAACAAAGAGGCAACCTACAGAATGGGAAACAATATTTGCATACCTCTGGTAATGGGTCAGTCTCCAAAACTGGCGAGTACTTGCAGGATCCAGCAACAAAGAAACAAATGACCCAAGTAAAAAACGGACAAAGGACCTCAACAGACACTTCTCTAAAGGATTCAGATGGCCCCTAGACATATGAAAAATGTTCAACATCACTTATTGGGAGAGAAATTCAAATCAAAATCACAGATCCACCCTCACCCCTGTGAGAATGGCCTGTATGAAAAAGAACAGAATTAACAAATGTCGATGAGTTTTTGGTGAAAAAAGAACTCTCATTCACTGTTGTTGGGATGTGAGCTGGTACAGCCCTGGTGGGAAGCGGTATAGAAATGTCTCAAGAAAATAAATATGGAAATCCCATTGACCCAGCAATCCAAATAACATGGAAAATTTACATGAAAAGAGCTATCTACACAAATGTGACGGCAGCACTGTTTGCAGTTGCCAAATCATGGAACCAGCACAATTGCTTTTCAGCAGGTGAACGGATAGAGAAACCATGGAGCATCCATTCAGTGGAATATTACACAGTCGTGAAGAAAAAAAGCAGTGGCATTTGGTACAAATGGATGAAATCGGAGGCGATTCTATTGAATGGAATCAGTTGAAGGGTGAAATATTTCTGATGGTTTCATTCATCTTCAACCAAAAAACAACCACACACAAACAACAGAAGAAATAAAAATTTGAAATCAGCAAAAAAGAAGATATTGGTTGTCAGAGGAGATAGAGGAAAGGGTGGAGAGGAGGGGGAGGATAGGCAGATGGGGTGGTTTGGTGGAGACTAAAAGTTTAAAAAAGGGGGAAGAAAGAAAACAAGTTGAAAAAAAAAAAAGAACCAGATGGCCCCTGGAGGAGCAAGGCCTAAGGGCAGGCAGGTCCCTGGGGGAGGGGGCACTGTAGTGCTGAAAGAGTTGAATGGGGGGTGCCCAGTTTCTCTCCCAGCCTGGGAGCGCCTTGCGGGCAGCGGCTCAGTATATAAGACTGCTGGTAAAGGGGAGGATGAACGGCGTGGAACATCAGCCAGCTGGTCCTTCATCACTTCCCACGTCAGTGACGAAAGATTCTGACTGGGAGGGGAGATGGGGCGCTTTGGTCTTGTGGTCAACCTCAACATCCTTTCTGCCCCTAAGTGATTCATCTATTTTTTTTTTCACTTGCGACCAACAAATTTGAGTTCTTTTCCTTTCTTCTTTTCTTCTCACTCTCCTCTTCTTCTTTCTCCTCCTTCTTCATTCAACAAATTCACAGAAGATGACACCTTCCCTATTCCTGTGACATTTGCCTGAGCCCTTCTGGGCAAAGTCATCCTGCTTGCAAGAGTCCTGGTGGCCGCCATATTGCCACCAGCCAGAGGACCACACGGAGCGAACCCAGTTCCTCGAGGCTGTTGTGTGGCCACCCCTCACGCTGTACCCACAGCGAGTTCAGTGCTTGCACTCCAGGCGTTTGGCTCTTCTCAGGAGAAGATCTTGCAGTGAGGATTTAAGAGCAAGACATTATTTTGAGATGATGCTGGGAAATGCTGGTGGGGGATGAGGGTGACACAGGGAAGGGGTAACTGGGCAGCTGGAGCGCGATGCTGCTGGAATGCCAGGGAGCCATGTGGGACCCCCACCTCCCTCCCCGCCCAGAGCAACTGCCCTCACAGTAAGGAGGTAGGGGGGTGCCTCCACCCATGCCTGCCAGCCCTTGGTTGGGGCTGCTCCCATCGCAGAGGGAGCTCTGGGGTCCACACGCCTTCCTTGAGGAGCCCCGGGCATGGCAGCGGGAACGAGGACTGGCAGACACAGATCCCATTCCGTGGGTGCTCGGGGCCAGCACTGGCTGTCCCGTGTCTTGGGGTTTGTGTTGCTGAAAGTGTCTGACCCTAGGTCAGGTGACCATGGAAGTTACAGAAAAAGGCAAGGCTATGGCACGTCTCTGGGAACCCAGGCCGGCGGCCCGGGTCTGAGCAACCGGTTGTCTTAACGGACACAAAAGCACTGAAGAGCGGGTGGTGGTGCCGAGGGGCCTGGGGTCACTTAAGGTCAGCACCTGCCAGACATCCTGCCAGCCTCCTCGGGCCATTTCAGCACCTGCCTAAACCCCTCTCATTTTTGTCAACCTCCCCCAAATCTTGATTTTCCTCTAGCCACTCGTCCATCCATCCATCCATCCATCCATCCATCCATCCATCCATCCATCCACCCACCCACCCACCCACCCACCCACCCATCCATCCATCCATCCACCCACCCACCCACCCACCCATCCATCCATCCATCCATCCATCCATCCATCCATCCATCCATCCATCCATCCATCCATCCATCCATCCATCCATCCATCCGTAGCCCCACTGTGGCCCAGAAGCCCCGCCCCAGAAGCCCCGGAAGCCGCCGCTTCCCTGCGTCCTGACTCCTGCCCCTCTCACAGGCCCGCTTGGCTCTTCCCAACACACCAGCCCTCTCACCGCGGCCTGGGTTTCCACCACTGAATATCAGATCTGTCTCTCTGCCCCATCCACCTGACGAACGCTGACTCGGGATAGGAGGGAGCTCGGGATCTCGGGCTCTGGCTCAGGGGACCACTGTTCCTCTCCCCACCAAGAGGCTGCTGGCTTCCTGGCCCTGAAACTCAGTGGCCACTTCAGCAGTTCCCTTCCTCGACCTCTTGACCGTGTCTTGTGAGGATGACCACGCCGTCCCTTTCAGAATACCCTCTGACCGCGGACCCTGAGCAAGGGTTGCCAGCTGTTCCGCTACATGTGATTTCCCTTTTCCCCTCATCGATCCCTGTTTTCTGGGGTTCTGGTTCTGACTTCAAGAAACACTACAGTTCTCAAACTGCTTTGCAGCTAAGTTTTGTCTTAATTCTGATCATGAGGACACATCACGTGGTGGCTCCTGGGAATTTCCCTAATTGACAACCCGCTTCTTCCCATTGTCCCATTCCTTCTCCATGCTGTCTTCCATTCTGCTGCCTGGAAAACAGACATGATGGCTGGATTCTGGCCGCCACTTTGCACAAAGAGGACCTAGAGGTGGTGGAGCGACTGGAAGAAGTCGGTATCCCTGGGAGTTAAGAGGGACAGGTCTTCTAGTCCAGACCTGGACACCGACGGTCAGACTGCTGAGGGAGAAGTCAGCTTCTCAGTGTGTAAAGCACTCTCACCTCCGGCCGACTAGCTCCCAGGGAAGCGCTTCCCTGACATCCAGCTTGGTCAGGTTGTCTTCAGTCTCCCTGGGTCACTACTAGCAACTAACTTTGCCTATTATTCTTCCACTAAAAACTGCAATAGGGGCTTCCCTGGGGGCGCAGCGGGTTAAGCAACACACAATGAAGCAAACCGCAGCCACTTCAGCACGAGTTCGATCCCTGCCGCCGGCCAGGGAGGGGACCCACATGGTGCAGCAGACCTCTCCTGCCTCTCCCACTGCTCCCCTCAGCAGCGTGTTTCTGTCCCTCTGCCTGTTCTGCTCCCCGCTCTGTCTCTGGTGAGTCCTCTCCACCCGTGCCTCTGGCCTACACACCAGTTCTTGTGTGCATAAATAAATAAGTCTTTAAAAAAATCAGAAAAGAAAAAAATAGAAAACTTGCTTTCATTTCAAGAAAATAGAAGTTCACTTCCATGTTTAAAAGGAAAACAAAATCAGGTTAAAAGCAGTGAAGTAAAGGGCCTCCCCGGTGGTGCAGGAGTTAAATTCTCAGCACCTTCAAGATCTGGCAGTCACCGCAGCACGAGTTTGATACCTGATGCCCGGCCAGGGAGGGGACCCACATGGCGCAGCAGACCTCTCCTGCCTGGCCCGCTGCTCCCCTCAGCAGCGTGTTTCAGTCAGTCTGCCTGTTCTGCTCCCCACTCTGTCTCTGGTGAATCCTCTCACTGCCCTGGACTCTGGCCTGTACCCCAGCGCTTGTATGCATAAATAAATAAATCTTTAAAAAAAATTTCAATGGGCCTCCCTGGTGGCACAAGGGGTTAAGTCTCAGCACTATGAAGCTATCGCCAGCCACTGCAGCAGGAGTTTGATCCCAAGGCAGGGAGCTGACCCACATGGCCCAGCAGACCTTCACCTGCTGCTCCCCTCAGCGGTGTATTTCACTCAATCCATCTGTTCTGCTCCCCACTCTGTCTCTGGTGACTCCTCTCACCCCCTGCACCTCTGGCCTACACCCCAGCTCTTGTGTGCATAAATAAATGAAATAAAAATCTTCTAAAAAATTGGAGCGTCGAAGCCAGGCACCTGACACCGTCGCTCTACTATCTTTGCAACTTTTCGTGAATCGGTAAAGATTTCAAAATGAAATGGTTTTCGGCGGGGGCTGGGTTCTCATGGACTCACCTCCTGAGCTCTCATCTGTGGCCCTGGCCTCGGTGACCAGGTCTAGGCTGACCCAGAATACACGCTGTCAACTACACGCTCCCAGACAAACTCAGTTCGGCCCCAAAACATGTTCCGGGCTCAGGAAGCAGTATGACAGCTCACCAGGTAGCTCAAGCCAGAGACGCGGCGCCTTCCTCGGCTCCTCCATCCCACCCACGCCTTACCCAACCACCCAGACCTTCTGGTCTTACGTCCCAAAGAGACTTCACTTCTGCCAGACAGACCCTGCTGGTGGACAGACTGACAGCTGTCTCCTGCCCACGCCAGCTGCTCTTCCAGCCTTCTTGCTCGCTGTCTGTCCCCACACTGCAGACAGAGCCGCCTTTTCAAACCCCAATCTGATCACGCGCATCTGGGCTGCAATTGCACCCCGTTGCCCCCGGGACAAGGCCTGATACCCAGGTCATGGGTGAGTTGCCCCTGCCCATTCCTGCCTCCTTCTGTCACCTCCAACGTGCCCTCTCTGCCCTAGAGCACCATGCACGAGTGTGCTGCGAAAATGGGGTCTCTGCTCTCCCTTCTGCCCCCATATTGCTCTCGCCATCAAAGTCTGCCCCTGTGCCTGGTCTTAGGCAGTTCCCCAAGGCAGAGTCTGAGATAAGGATGTGAGGGCGTATGGGGTACAAGTGGAATGAGGCAGGAAGCATGAAGCAGGGAGCAAGAGGGAGCTGACTGGCAGACACAGGCTGTGAGAACAAGGCCGCCACTGGAGGTGGGGGCTCTGGGGTGTGCACAGCGCTCCTGGGGTCCTCTCAGGCAAGAGGCTGTAGCACGAGTCCCCCGTCCCAGCTGTGTGCTGGCAAGCAGCTCCCGCAGGGCTGGAGGAGGCCCGGGAATTTGCGAGGAGATGGTCTGGGACGTGATTCTGGGCCAGGTGAGCCTGTGTGCTGGCGTGTCCCTGGCAGCCACCGCCAAGATCACAGGTGGCCGTGGGTCTGCGCACCTGTCCCTGCTTGTAGACCTCCTCCTCCAGGAAGCCCTCCCTGACCCCCCAGGTGTCCCTCGTGAGCGGCCTGCGTGCCCCCATCTCAGAGCTGCTGTCTGTCTTCCTGCTTGGCTATGGACGGGCTTTGAAGCATAAATGGGATGAGGCGATGGGACTTCAAGTAAGACCATGGCAACAAGGTTGGAGCCAAAGGGAAGAACTGGTGGTGGCGGCGGGTGTTGGGAGTGTCTGCTTTCATGGAAAGCTGCCCTAGGGCCTCAGCAGAGTTTAGACAGACTCTAGACCCACAGACTCCGTGAGGCAGAGCCACTGCCTTGCTCTGGCCTCTACGACGCCATGATGCCAAATCCCACGAGAGACACAGTCGCCCTTCAGGTGCGTGAGGCCCCCAGTCCTCCTGCCCCCTCCTCCATCATGTCCGTGCTGCTGGCTCGGCACCTGCTCCCATCCGTCCACTGACCAAGGAGTCCCAGGACCAATCCCAGAGGCAATGGAGCAGAAAGCACCCCCACAGTAAGGGGGAGAGCAGATGAAGCTCCTCTGGACCCCAGTGCAAACTTGGGTGGACTCTTGGGGACTTGGAAGCATCCCAGCTGAGCTGCTTCCCAGTCCCAAGGAGACCACCCCTAGTCGTGGTGGCCGCTCCTGCAGCGGGGCTGGTCGCTGAGCTGGAGGGTGACCTCCGGTGTCGGCGAGGGGAGTGGGCTGCGCGCGAGTGAGAGGTGGGGCGTTAGTGACCCCGTTTGCGCTCCACCCCACCCCACCCCCACTTCGGTTTCGCTCCAGTCCCGTCGGCCCTGGAGCCAGCTAGACCAGGGGCCTGGGTGCCCGCCTCTCCGCACCCCACCCCCTGGACCCACGCCCCCCACGATGCCACAGAATGCTCTGGAGGCCCTCCGTGGCTCCACCGTGGGGCATGGCGGGAGGTAAAGATGGGGTGTCGAGGACAGGCAGACCGTCCCGTGAGCGGGCGCCGGGTGTCACGTGCCACCCGCCACCGATGGCTTCAGATGCAGGGATTCGAAGAGAGAGAATACAATTTCCCGATAAAATAGAAGAGGCGATTAAGTTAATGAAGGCTCATTGTGCCGGTCTGAGAACTATAATTAATAGGCATTAATTGTATATTTAGAAGTTTAGCGTGGCGTGGGCTCGGCAGCCGTTGCCAAACACAATGACACGGTGAGCGCCGTGTAATGAAGCCGGGCCCAGATGGGCCTGCGGGCCCCTAACGAGAGCGTGGCCAGGGGCTGCCGTGACGATAAAAGATGCCACTCGCTGTTCTGCTCTTCCTTTAACGACATCCTTTCCGAGATGATGCTTATCGTTTGTTCTTTCATCTTCAGTTAAATAGCATATGGCCCCGGCTGATTAAAACCCCCTCCTGGTTTTAATCAGGGGCTCGAGATCAGGTTTCTAATGGCGGTGGCGGTGGCCGTGCTGGTCTCGTGGTGAGCTTTCAACCACATCTGAGTCTGGAGGGCAGGCGGTGGGGGGTGAGGGGCTCGGAGCCAGCTCTGTCTGTGTCCCGGGCGGCGGGAGAGCTGCCCTGGCCCCGGGCACGACCTGAGCCAGGAGCCACTTCTGGGACGCCTCAAGTTGTCTTGGGGAGACCAGGCTGACTCTGGGCCAGGTCTGGCTGACCTGGGCTGTGGCCGGCAGCTGGGGTCTCAGAACCCTCCTTCCAGGAGACACGCAAGAGGTTGCAGGAGACTCTGCAGGGGCCCCATCCAGGGCAGAAGCGGCTGCACGGCGAGACCCACAATTCTCATGATGATCCAGAATCTGTCAATCTCCTGTCCCCAGCGGACGGATGAGAAAACGGAGGCCCCTTCAGAGGCTCGAGAGCTAAGTGCACTCAGCCGGAGGGTCAGGAAGGACAGTGCTGTAGCGGGCAGGGCAGAAGCAGGAACTGGGGCGCTCGACGAGGCCTGCTGGCCTTCCGCCCCAGCCCACCGAGCTCTGGGGTCGGGACCATGCTGTCCCCTTTGTGGGGTAAATGCCGCACATGGTGCGGCCCCGAAGCCTGTCCCCAGCCGGTGCTCGCAAGGCGAGTGACCCCAGCATGCGGAGAGCTGGCCTCACCTGGGGTGCCCCACAGGCAGAGAGCAGAGCTCCCAACGACCCACCTTGTGACAGGCCTGCAGTGCCGAAGCCAGTCTGGCTACTGGGCCGCACGTCGAAGCGGCCTGGGTGGGGTCCCGCAGAGCCTGGGCTTGTTCCTCCAGTCCTCTCTGCCCCTGGAACCTTCCATGGAGACGGCAGGGCTGCAGGGGCTGCCGGTTTGCGAAGGCACTGCGTGGACCTGGGGTGTGCTGGGAGATTGCCCGAACGGCCCTAGACTCGGTGAGAACAAGAGAGGACGCACGACAGATGAGCTACGGAGACGGCAGTCAGCCTCTGCCACGTCACCCGCCTTGCCCTCACGCCGCTGCGGGGAGTGCTGAGCTGGAGTTGGGGACAGAGGGGGCCGCGGTCAGGGATCGATGTGGTGCGCCAGATGGTCAGCTGGCCAGCCCCTGCCCACCACCCACATCCCCTCCCCTCCCCTCCTGCCTGAGCGCCAGCCTGGCAGCTGCTGCGAGGGGTCTCAGCAGAGGAGGGGGCCCTGGAGGAGGCCGAGGCCAGAGGGCTCGGAGGCTGCGGTGCTGCCCCTTGCCCTGCCGCCCGCTTGCTGCCTGAGGGAGCGGCATGAGATCACCGCAGCGGCCAAGGCCCCGAGAGTCTGTGAACGGGGCACCTCAATAACAAGTCTTGGGCCCCCCATGTCTCTTCTCAAAAGTGAGCCCTCTTCGACGGGCAGATAGTTTATTCGAGTCTGATCCGCGGTGTCACACCCACCTGGAGGGCTGGTTACAACACACACCGGCCGCCGCGTACCCCGCATCTGACTCGGGGCTGGGCGGGTGCTGGGAATTTGCGGTGACAGCGCTTGAGAAACGAGGGTCTGGGGCATCTCCGCCCCAGTCTTGGAGGACCAGCCCCTCCCGAGGCAGCTTCCCCGCGCTGTGCTCGCCTCACGCCTGCTGGCACGTCCCCGCGCGGCCAGCCCCTGCTCCGCTGTGCCCCGGAGCGCTGAGTGACCCGGCGATGGCGGAGATGCACGAGATGTGTGGGCTTCCAGGAACAGGTCCGTTTTCTGACTGCCGGGCTGTTTGGATGTAGCTGTCCCGTTTCACCCGTGGCACACAGCCCCTAGAGAGCTGAAGGCAGTTACAGATCAGGACTCTTGGGATGGTGAGGACAGAATCCCCACTCACCCTGCTTAAAGCCTCCTAGAGGATTTATTGACTCTTGAGAGATTTAAGAGCGAGGTACCAGGCCCTCAGGCATGGCTGGATCCAGGAACACACCCTCTTCACCATTGCTCGGTCTTCTAGAGGTTAAGTCTGGAGCGAACTCAGTGTCCAGGTAAGAAGATGAGAGGAGGAGTAGGAGCAGCAGATGCTCCTTGTCCTTGGACCTATAAAACAGACCGTCAAGTTCAACGAGAGGGGCACAGACCACAGGGATTACAGGGCTGGGAGGACTTCTGGCTCATTCCGCTGGGCTGTCTGGGGTGGGCACATGTCCAGGCAGAGAAAAACTCACAAGTGTGGTCCACCCCAGGAGCTCTCCACGTAACACCCCCCTTGAGCAAGCCTCAGTTTCCCCATCTGAACTGTGACTCTGATTAAGACTCTCCACTGTTGTTGTGTGATGGGTGAGCCTGGAAGGGACCGGAACCCCGCCGAGAAGGTGGTGAATGGAGGAAATGGTATTTGCCAAGTCCCAGGTCGAGGAGGGGGCACCTCCTGGGGTGAAGTGCCCGAACACACATGCTCACGGAAAAAGAGATGCTCGTGGAATGTCTCCTGTCAGCCCGGGAGAAAAACCTCAGTTCAAGAGATTAAGTGGGAAAGGGGGTTCAGGCATGGCTTCCTCTAGGGGCTTAAGATCAGGGCTCAGTGTCTGTCCATTTCCCCCTCCACTTGGGGTCCCATTTGTTTAGTTCCTGTGCTGGCTCCAGGCTTGCACCCTGGAGCTGAAGGTGCTGTTCTCGCTCCAGCCCCGAGTCTCACCCAAGTCCTAACAGGGTTGCGTGCCCACCTGGAAACAATCATGGGCCAGGAGAAAACAAGTCCCACAGGCCAGGTCTGAGTCACACACCCAGCCCTCACCGGGGCTGGTGTCAACCTCCTGAGCCACAGGAAAGTGGAGGAAGGGAGCTGACCCGAAAGCAAGATTGCAACACTCTACGGAAAGGGGGAAGTGCATGCTGGGAGGCCCACCCACTCCATGTCCACCACTGGTCCCTCCTCCGCCCCTGCCTGCAGCCCCTGCCCTTATCTCTTCACCCCTCCCCGCCCCCACAACCCCAAATCCTAAAGGCCACCAGCCCAAGCTGCCGGCTGACTCTCTTTCCTCCAGGAGAAAGGAAGGGGGTGGAGACCACAGCCTCTCATTAGTCTTTGACATCTTCAGTCACCTATCAGTGGAACAAGCAAGTCCTTTGATCATCGCAAAAGGAGAAAGAGTATTTAAAACACCGCCTGTGAAGATCTGCTGAGCAGAAGGTGGGAAAGGCGGTCAGTGGCAGTTTTCAAAGCAGAACATGATTTTGTGTCCAGATTGGCTTGTCTCGGTCTTATCAAGGAGTCTGCCCACAATCTGGGCTTTTAAATGGCCCAAGGTTGAGGTTGGGGCAAGGGGAGAGAGAGAAGGGGAAGGGATGCAGCAGATCCCCTAGGGATCTGGTGAAGGGGCTTCTGGGAGGAAAGCCCAGCCTTGGTCCATCAGGTGGTTAAGGCTGAGGAGAGCACTGTGCTGAGAGTCCAGTCCTAGGCATCACACTGCCCGTGTCCAATTCTGTGTCAGGCCCAATCAGGGTCCAGAATTTCCCTCCCCACTTTCCTCCGGGACCACGGTTCCTGCCACCATCATTACAGAGATTGCCCTTTCCTGACTTAAATGCATTTAATTTAGCAAGGAAGATTTATGTCACCACCATACCACAAGTAAACAATACAAAAAACAGTATCAGGTCCATACTAAGAAAAATAACCAGAAAAATAAATACGGCGAAAAGCAACACATCACTAAGCTCTAGCTGGATACTGTCGCCGGCCGGAAGCAGGAACTAGACACCCAGTTCCCTCTGTTCAAAGTGGGCACTGGAGAGGGAGGTGTTGGGGAGCGCTCCTCCTGGCCACGACCAGGAGAGAAAGGGCACTGATGTCTCACTCTCGGGCTCAGGTGGTCACTGGGTGGGCTGCACCCCCACTCTGGGATAAGCCAGACCTGGTGAGCCTGGGACCTTACCATGGTGCTTATCTTGCAGGTGTGCACCTGGCCGGCAGCAAGTGAGAACATCAGGTGTGTTTCTGGGTGGGGAGAACAACCAGGAGACCCCTAACTTCTTTCCCCTGTTCTTCCCACCACTGTCTTGAAGCCTCCCTGCCTTGGGGATGTCTATAGGAACGAGGGGTGGTGGTGGTGGTGGGGTTCAGGTTTGGCCTCCTTCCTTCCCTGCTCCACCTGCCCCAGCAACCTCTCGCTTTCTGCTGTTCTGCTAAAGTTCGGGTGTGGTCCTGGCCCGGCCTCATGGGAGGAGATGGGGAGGGCAGGCCCACACAAAGTCTGCCTACTCCTAGCGATGCTTGGGCACCATTCAGCAAACCACTTGTTGAGTGCCTTCTCGCTGCCAGGCACCAGGAGAGGCTCTGCAACTTGCCAGTCTGGTGCAAGGAGAAAATGCGGGACCCTGTTCAAAGCAGCATCCCCAGAGGCTGAGAGCAGAGCATCAAAGCAGGTGCAGGGCCCTGCTTGGTGGGGCCTCCCCTGGCCCATGAAGCCAGCCTGGCAGACACTCTTCTAGGCACCCGGGGTGCTTGCCGAGTGGCGTCCCAAGGGAAGAAGGCATTTCTGAGGCCATTTCTCACGGGTGCAGGCTACCAACAAGACACGTGGGAGAGGCAGCAGATCAGCAAGGCCATTCCATAGAGAGGTGTGCGGGAGGGTTGGGTGGGAGACAGGTGTTATGCTGAACAGGAGCCTGTCCCAAGGAGAGTGCCCCCAGCGGGTGGGCCAGGTGCAGCGTACCCCTTCCTTACTGGTTTAAAGTCTGCCTGTCCCAGTACTTGGTGCAAAATAAATACGGAATTCCTGTCTGTTGCATGCAATCATTCTTTTAAAAAATAGTTTCACTGTGAAGTATAGCACAGAGAAAAACACACCAAATCTAAGGATTCGGGTTAAGTAATTATTGCAAAGCAACATCCTGGTAACCATCCCCAAAGAGCAAAAACCAGACCTCCCTGCACCTGGGGGGCCTCACTGCCCCCATCAAACCCCCATCAAAGCAACAGCTTCTATCTCAAGCCTCATACTAACCCTCTGCGCTTTTGCATTCTTTAAGGAGTTCTGCCATCTAACTAGGCGTCTTTAAACGCCCGGGTGAGTCACTGCTCATCGGGAACTTCCTGCAGTGGGACCACGCAGGCCAAACGCTCGGGTCTGGCTTCCTTCACGCCGTTCAGCTTATGGGAGTCAGGCACCTCGCTGTGTAAAAGCGAGTTTGTTTTGTGGCTGTGTAATCCCACATAGGGCCGCACCACAATCTGCATGTCTGCTCTACTGCTGATGAATATCTGGGTTGTTTCCAGCTAGGGGTTAGTAGTGGGGGTTGTCCTGCTCGCGAGTTGTAGCGCAAGTCGGTACTGGGCATGCGCCCTAGCTGGGGCATTCCGGAGGGCAGGGGCTGGGTCCTCCCAGCGCGGGTGGTGGTGCCACGTGGTTTTCCTTAGTGGTTGTACCAATTTATACTCTAACCAGCATGGCCGAGTACTTTCTTTGTCTTCCCACTCTCTCTCCCTCCCTTGGGTGACTTATTCAAACTGCAGTTAACCAGCAGACTCTGGGCAGATGCGGGATATGGACTGGCAAGAAGAGGTGAAATGTGTGGGCCCCTCCTCCAGTGCAGGTGGGACGCGGATGGGCCGGGAGCATCACCTGGTCCTGGAAAGGTCAAGGGCAGAATCTGGGGAACAGAGTGGTAGGGCTTGAAGTGTGTGTGTGTTTGGGAGGTCCTGGGGGGCCCATGTTCAGCCCCCATATTGAAGGGAGGTTTCTCCCCCCATATTGAGGGCCCAGCCGCTTAAGCACCCGACCTGTTTCTGCAGCCCTTCGCACGGTCGCTCGTTCATTTCTGCGCGCGTTTTGTTCTAGCTGCGGTTCCTTGGACTTCGGCTCCGCCCGAGGAAGTGCAGGGGGAGGCAGCAGAGAGGCCTTCTTCTGCGCCTCGGGCCTCTGGGCTCTGCAGAGGATGGGGGAGCAGAAACCAAGACGTGAGGTTCTGAACCTCAAGTGGGAGTCACCCAGGGACCCCAGCCAACCCTGGGGTTCGGGGCGGCTAAGGAGGCAGAGAAGCATCTGTTTTTGCCAGGAAACTCTTTCCTGTAGCGTTCTTTCAAGTCTTCTCGAACTTTCAGTATATTTTCCTTTTCCTTTTTAGAGAAATGCGCCTTTTCTCTCCAATTTCATTCCAGGGCCTCAGCCCAGGGGGAGAAGCCCCGGAATCGTCGGTGCGGGAGCGCCATCTGCTGGCGAGCCTTTATAGCGACATTAGCCTCTCCGAGCCCCGCCTCCCCGCCCCAGAGCAGGAGGGGGACATTTTATAACCTGAAGTGCTGTCAAAATGACCAATAAGCTAGTGAGAAATGCTCATACTCCCCAGGAATAAGAAAATGAACATTAAATCATGCCTCCCACTTTTCACCTATCACATTGGAAAGCAGTTTAAAAATACCGACATCCTGCCTTAAGGAATACTCTCCTACTCAGCGGGCACAGAGATGACTTAGCCTTTCTGGAGAGGCAGAAAGTCATATTATGGAATTCACGGCTGTGTTTATGATTCGAAGTAGCTCTGTTGGAAATTGCACGCAGAGTGCACAGGTTAAGGGACCCTTGCTGCAGTGTCTACAGTCAGGAAAATTTGCAACATGGTAAGAAGGTTAAAACAGCTTGTCAGGCATCAGAATACAAGGAACATGACGTTTGTTCTAGGGAGATGCCCCTGTGGTACAGATAAAATGCCATCACACTCTAAACGTGCTTTACTTTTATCCTACTGGGTATGATACTCCAGAGGTATCAACCTCTGCCCAGGTCCACAGAACGTGCAACATCAAGGGTGACCCCCGAAGTCAAGTGTGGACTGATAATATGTCAGTGTAGGTTCATCTGCACCGCTCTGGTGGAGGCCGCTGACAGCGAGGGAAGAATGTGTAGGTGCAGGGATCTGGGGTCGGCGGGGGCGGCATCCCTGTGTCTTCCACTCAGTTTTCCTGTGAACCTTAATCTGCTCTAAAAAATAGTCAATTGCATTTAAAAACTAGATTGTAAACATCACGTTAAGAATTATTTCTGCTGCTGCATTAGGGGGTGGGGAGCTGCCTTGCCTGGGTCCCCCAGGGAGGATGTCTTGGTGTTCCCAAAATAAGCCACAGAGAGGGCTTCACAGGTACCCTGGTGGGGGGGGTCTTCTGGGGTTGCAGAGGATGTGAACTGGTGCTGCAACAGCCATCTTGTCACCACTGGAGAGAGAGAAGGCAGAGCAGAAGAAACCAGGACGAAGAGAAAGTGAAAGTGAAAGAGAGCCGGAGACAAGGTTTGAAACTGGTCTATTCCCGGACTTCTCAGAGAATCAAGTCCCCCCTAGTCAAACGAACCCAGATTTCTGTCCCTGGGAACCAGAAAGGCCACTAGGCCTTAAACACCAGGGCCCAGCGTCTTCATTTTGCACGACTCATCGCAGGAGAGGAGGATGGCCCCCGGGACTCTTTCGCTCAGTGCGCACAGCCAAGTTGACACTTTGGGGAGAGAGCGGGGCCTGCCCCCCTTTCTGGGTCCCAGACATGCAGGGGTTCTGCCTCGGTGTTGTGTACCTGCTTTTCCTTGCACTAAAATCTGGCACCCCTCTCCCCCCACTGAGCTGGCTGCCTCCTCGGCCATCTCTTGGCTTCCGTAAATGCCTCCTCCTCCAAGAAGACTTCCCTGACCATCTTCTGTGGGAGACCCTTCTATCCCAGCTTCCCTTTTGCCCCGTGAGCTCCCCATGCCTGGAGAAGCTGGGGAGGGAGGAACCTGGGCAGACTGGCCAGGTTCTGATGGATTTCCTCAAGGCAACATGATGACAGTCAACAGACTCACACTTTAACCAGCTGTATCACCTGCACCGAGAAGAGGGGATCTGGCTGAAGTGCAGCTGGGATTCTGACTCCTAACATGCAGACTCCAGAGGTCAGGGGTAAGGCCTAGATTTGGGGCTTCCGGCCTCCAGCATGGTTGGGGCCGGAAGCAGCTGGAACCCAGATGTTCAGCACCTTCCGATTTGAGGGACAGTCAGGGAGGGACACCAGGGCCCAGATGAAGGGGAGTCTGGACAGTCTGATCCCCGGTCCACCAGCTGGCTTTGTGGCTTTGAACGGATACTCTGGTGTCAGGGGGCACGGGACACAAGCGGACGCTTCCAAGGATGCAGGGACACCTCTGTCAGCCCAGAAGGGAAGGGAAGGCCCCCAGCCGGGCTTGCCCAAAGCCACCCAGCGAGTCAGGCCAGAAATGGCTCTTCCCACGGAAAACGAACCCGACGGCCCCCCAGCACGCGCACCAGAATGGCCAGCGCCCCGCGGCGCCTCAGTGCAGGTATTCCCGGACAGTGAGTTCCTTCAAGGTGAAGGCCCGTGGCGTGGGCCTCCGGAGCTGGCTCTCCTCCAGCCGCTCCTGCAGGGACACGAAGTCCTCGCCCAGCGCGTAGGCCAGGCGCACCATGGCGTCCAGCAGGGGCGCGTAGTAGCGGTGGCCCTCCCGGGCATGCAGGTGCTGCAGCGCCCTCTGCCCGGCCGCGAAGGCCTCCTGGGGGCGCTCGAGGTCGCGGTGGCACAGCAGCACGGCGCAGAGGGCCGGCACGCGTGCGGCGGGGCAGTGCGCCGTCAGCTTCTCCTGCAGCGGCACCACGCGCACCAGGATGCCCAGGGCCTCGGCGTAGCGGCCGGCGCGCAGGCAGCCGAAGGCCTCGCGCAGCTCAGGCCGCGTGAGGAAGTCGATGAACTCGCGCGAGCGGCGCACGCAGCGGATGGCGTAGAGCAGGCGCAGGTAGTCCTGGAAGGCCAGCCGGCGCGCGCTCATCATCTCCTCGGTGAAGTTCCCCAGCAGGCGCTTCTTGGGGAAGGCGATGTCTTCGATCTCTTCCCCGAACGTCTTGAGGAGGTTCTTCTGGAGCCTCTCGAAGTCTGAGTAGCGCCTTTCCAGGATGGCTTTGTTGCTGTCAAAACTCCCCGTCTGCACGACGATGATCTGGTACATCTGCAGCGGGAGAGAGCGCGCCTTTGACTACAGCCGAACGGAGGGCCCTAGCTGTCAGCGAGAGCCGGCAAATAAAAATAACGATGCTGATGTAAAGCGCTCCCCGGAAACGGGTCATCGTTATCTGCAGGTCTGTTCACATTGCCGTGGGCACAGGCTGAGCTAGCACAGCGAAGGCTGACAAGAGCGAACTTGAGAGCAGCAAGCCAGTGACAAGAAGGCACCCCGGGGTGGCGGGAGGGGGAGCCCAGGAAGGGCCCTGAGGGGGGCTGCCAACGCTCCTGGCTTACAGCCTGCTAGCCGGGCCCAGTTTCCCGAAGTCTCGGATGAGACTGTGTTTTCCAAACGTGGGGCGCCGGGGAGACGCTTGGGTGTTTACCGGGCAGGGATGCTACAGAGTGAGCAGAGTACTTCCTTCAGTTCGCCTTTGAGAGCACACTAATTAAGGGCACCGACTGCCTGGGTTGTGTTCCACTCTTCTGCCTGTGGGTCGGGGAGGTGTCAACCCCTCTGAGCTCCCTTTGTCCCATGTGTGCAAACCAGCGCGGATCCGCAGCTGGCACCCAAACCGCAGCACTGGTCACCAGGGGCTGCTGCTGCCACGACCCCATCTCAGTGAAGCAGTGGCGGGGAGGCTAAGCATGGCTCCCCATAATCTTGGCCAAGGCTCCCCACAGGGCTGCAACTGGGTAGCCCCAAGCACAGAGCCCTCGCAAGCTGCAGTGTACCCCGATCCGATCGCAGGCTTAGCTTCCTTTGTATTTACAGCTACTTTCTCCCTATCCCACGAGATACTAGTTTTCCATTTACATATTCCCCTCCAAAATAAATAATGTTTTTAAAAAAGATTCAGTTGAAAGGAAAAAAAATCAGGTCAATGGCAACGTAAATGGTAGAGGGATGTGGTAGAAATGCGGAGGAAGGTCCCGGGGACACGCACGGGACCGCGTGGGGTCCAGCAGGGCTGGCCTTCTCTGGGAGTCGGGCTGTGGCTGGCCCTTGGCTCCCCCTCACTGCCCCTGGCATGGTGCGGGCATGGAACGTGCTTTTTGACTGTTTTTGCCAGCGCCCTGTGTGTCCACCCATTTCACTCTTGGGGACACCGGGGTCCCACCAGGCTGCCCCACCAGGCTGGTCCAGGACGCCAAGGAGGGGTGAAGAGGTGTCTTCACTTCCTGATCTCGGCTTACCACAAACTTGGAGACTTTGCGCTCCTCCACACGGGCCGAGGCAACCTCGAACAGCAGCTTGACCTGCTTCCAGCCGCATTTCTCCTGCCGCCAGTGCTCCTGCAGCTCCCGCGTGGTCATGCTGGAGTTGGAGCTGGGGGCGTCTGCAAGGGCGACAGCACCGTCAGGGCGCGCCAGGCGGTGCGCTTGGGCGAGCTTTGGGCAGATGACAGGGTCAGAAAAGCCTTGCATGCCCCCACCCCGCTGTTTAGAGGCCGGTCGGCATCCCCAGGCCCCCTGAGCAGGTGGCTGAGCCCACCCCACCACGATGACCCGAAGCAGCCTCCCCACGTGGCAGCCTGGCGGTGCAGTGCAGTGTTTGAGCTGCCTCGTCCACTCCGGTCTGCAGGCCGGCCATCGCGAGACCCCCTACGGGCAGGGGCTGGCCTGGGCGTGGCCACACTGCCCGCGGCGCTGACCCATGCCTGTGGCTGGGGCTCCCGGCACCGTCAGTGGGCCTCAGCCTGGTGGCCCCTGCTCTAACCCCTGCGTCTTGTCTCCCATGTCCCTGGCTTTTCTTCTGCCGTGCTGCAGCCCTCCTCCGCCCAGCCCAGAACATGACCGTGTTTTTTCATCCTCGCTGGAGCCCTGGGCCATGGGAGGCGCACCCCCTCCAATCGCTAGCAAGTCATTGTGCATTTTATTCAAAGGACGTGGTTCTAGGAACCTTTGTCCAATGCGTCCTTCAAGACCAGCCTCCACCTCACTCAGCTGCCCCTGGGCGTGACAAGACCCGCCTACTCTGTGCCAGCAGCTATTTTCACGGCATCGCACATTCTTCTGCACAGATCCCTTGCCCTGCCACACCTGAGCGCCAGCACGGTGTCTGCTCCGACCCTGTTTCCGCGGACCCCAGAGGGAGGCAGGGCTGGGGCATCGTCACGCATCGCGGGCCAGCGGGCCAGCGGCAATGAGCAGAGGTTCGCCCAGGAAGCTCAGCCCCTCGGCACGTGCCCCTTCCGCAAGATCCTGCTGGCTTCCAAGGAGGCACCTCCCTCCACTCCTGCCCTAAAGACTCTCCAGCCCGAGCTCATGTTCTGCAGCTTCCCTCCGCCCAAGAGGGTTGAGCTGAATGGGTGTTAGCCCAGCCTCCTTGTCTATGGGAAGGGACTACGGGAGGCTCCCCAGAGGACCCTCCTCGGGGCCGGGCCGCAGTTGCTCCCCGTAGGAGTGCCCTGTTCTTCTGGCCCTGCACTGGCACCCTGGCCTTTCCCTGCATTCCCACTTCCCTGCCATGATCCTTCCCCACCACTTCCCTGCCGGTGACTGTCTCCCAGAGAAATGACTTGCACCCCGATCCTTGTCTTGGTGTCCACTTATGAAAACCCCACTTAGGGCAGCTGTTCACATTTGTATCTCAGATGTCTTCTGACCTCTGTCTCTGACCAAGCAAGCCCCAGCCCACCTAAGTGTCCCTCAGCTCCTGGGAGTGGGGGGTCTGGGCCAGTGGCTGATGCTTCCTGCTTGGTCCCTGCCGGGCGCTGGACTGCGGGTCTCGTCCATCCAGGGCTCCCAGGGTGCTCCGAACTCGCCATCCTCCAAGGCTGCCGGGGCACAAGACAGACCCGTGAGTGTCCAGCTACGCTGGGGTTCTTGGTAGGTGCTGGGGTACCTAGCAGCCGTGTCCTGGTCTGCTGCCAAGGCCTCCGCCGCCCGCCCAGTCGCCCGCCCAGCTGCCAGGTGCTTGACCTGGGGCTGCTTCTCTCTGGCCCGATCCCTCCAGAGCCCAGCAGATGCTGCTCTTTCTGCTGCAACCCTGATGCTTCCGAGCCGCTCTGAATTTTAAATACAGTGATTTCACACAAATGTAATGGCTTTAGTGATTATCGGGAGGAAAGATGTTGGCTTGTCCAGAAGTGCCCCGGCACACCCTGCTATCCCGCACGCATATTTTATACTGTGCGTGAGTGAGATGTACCCGAGTGGTGTGCGTCCACAGCAGGCCCGTCCGTGCCTCCCCAGCTGTCTCTGTTGGAAGCAAACACTTACTGGCGACTTGTACCCACTCCGTGTATCTCTCAGTTCCTCACATGCACTATCTCGTCTAACACCCACACGATCTCTCATGAGTGCCAATCACAGATGAGGAAACTGAGGTCTGTCTGAGGTCACACAGCCGTGTCTGACTCCACAGCCGCGCTCTCGCTTCATCTCACCCTGGGTGTCGTGGGGCTTTTATCTCCTGTTGATGATAAAGGAACTGGCCCTCGGGTAGCCCACGATGAGGGGCTGGAACGTGAGGGACACAAGGTGTAGGGCAGCTGGCCCTGCCCACCTGCCCGGGGGGAGTGGAGCAGGCCGCAGCAGGAGCCTGAGCTCAGTTCAGCAGTGCCCTCTGTGGCCCAGGCAAGTGCGATGACCTGGTGCCTGGCAAGTCGCTTCACTTCCCCGTGCCTCGCTTTCCTCCAGCAGACCCACCTTCTCAAGGCTGTTGTGAGGGTCGAGCAGATGGGCCAGGTAAAGCTCCTGCCCTGGGCCCTGCACAGACCCGCTTGTATACAGCCCCTTATGGACCCCTGATGCATGAGGGTTTGCTTTGGGAAAAACTCGGAAGTAAAAGGTGCTGAGGAAGGTACCAGCTGGAATAGGGTTTAAAATGTCTGGAATGAATTAGTAAAAGAAACATTGAAACGTGAGTTCAGGTGCAGTGGGGGAGCTGGGGCATCACTTACACACAAAAATCCAAAAGAAGAAGGGTACACTGAGCTCCCCTCCTTCATGGGACCTGAGGGAGTGACAGTGAGAGCACCGGGTGGAGCTGAGGTCCGTCAGACGCCAGGCCCTGGGTCTGAACCCCTTTCCTGCCTGTCCAGAGGGTGGGGGGCTCCTGCAGCTTGAAGAGCCCCAGCTCTGCCCCTGGAGGGCAGGTGCCAGAGGCCACCCCACTCCAGGAGTGTGGTCCTGAGTCTGCGTGCGGAGAGGTCTGGCTGTGGGGGCCGGGAGCCCAGGCTTGGGGGCAGCTCTTGACGCATCAGGTCAAAGGATGCCCGGGGTCTTCTCCAGCCCCCTCTGTGTGGTGCCCATGGAACCCTCAGAAACTCTCATTGACTTCACCTTCTACAAATGGCAACTGAGGCACAGACCAGGGCTTGGCTGCACGACAGCCTTTCCACCTTGCTTGTCTTGCTCCCCTTGGCGAGTCAGGCCTTCTGTCCTCACCAACTGTGGGCAACATCTATGTCCCCAGGCCCCAGTCTCCCAACTGAGAAGCGTGGCCGTGAGTCCTGTCCTGCAGGCAAGGTGGTGGGTGGCTGGGGCTGGGTTTTCTGTTCCCTGGAGGGTGCCCAGGCCAGAGAAAATGAGGCTTCCACACTCTTTCCTAAGGGTGGCGGAGACTCTTGGGAGCCCCGTGCACCATCCTCGGTTTGCTCGACTGTGAAATGGGGGTTAGCAAAGGACTTTGGCCTCCACGCCCCAGTCTTCAGCTCTGGCATCCTGGTCGGTGCCTGGTGCCAGGTCAGAGGTAGGGCACCGTTTGCCTGGAGACCCTGAGAGACCAGGAATGACCTTGGCTGGACGTTCCGGTAAAGGCTGGGAAATACGAGCATGAACCCAGGGCTTAGAAAACCAGTTCCCCTTTTTCATTTATGGGACTGCCTGGAAGCCACCCATTAAGGAGGTGAGGGAAGGGAAGATGCTTGTGGTGCGTCCGTGGAGCCTTCCCATTCTGCTCTGGGCCTCAGTGTCCCTATCTGCGCGTGGGGAAAGCAGACCTGTCACAGGTCCCTGTGAGCTCCTAGGCGTCACCGCAGGATACCACAGAGCTGGTGCTCTGGCTCGGGTGAGACCAGCGGAGCAGGGCTGGGCACCCCTGCCTCCCGCCCCACCTGGAGACAGAACACCCGGGTGGCGGGTGGGCAGACTCCCAGAGCGAGTGCGCCTCAGGTCTCTTGGGGGTGGGGTGCTGGGAGCTCCCTTAAACAGGTATCCTGGCTCCCAACACCAGAGAGTCCCATCTGGCGGGGCTCGGGGTGGGCCCTGGATTCTGTATGTGGCACAAGCCCCCAGTGGCGGGCTGATACGGGTGTTCCCCGGACCGTTTTTTGAGAAACACGACACTGATGAGTTTTTCCCTGAGAGGGCTGTGGAAGCATCTGGCGTTGCAAGTGAAGCTGAGGCGGTGGAGGGTTGGGAAGCTGCTGTCCCTCGACTAAGGAAAGTCCCGCCCGTCGCCTGTGCCAACCCTTCTCGGTCTTGCCCTGCCCCCAACAGGAACTGAGGGTGCCTGACAAGAGGGGGCTCGGGCCCCAGGTGGGCAGTGGCCCACCGCGCTTGGGTCAGACACTGACCTGAGAGCTCTGGGCCTGCGTGTGTCCAGCGTCCCGAGGAGTGTGCCCTGCGGCGCTCAGTTCCAGCTCTGAGGAGCAGCCGGGGGACTGCTCCGCAAACAGGTTCCCGTTTGAAAACAGGAAATGAGCTGTGTGCTTGGTCCTGGCCGCCTCTGCCCATTGGCTGCTGAAGGGTGGTCTGCTGAGGCCAATTCAAGGCAGCCCCAGGCCACCCCGCAGAGCAGGACCAGCAGAGGGATTTCCCTGGGCCTCGGGTGCCCACAGTCTGGTCTCAGCTCGGCCCTCAGAGACCTGGACAACCTCTGGTGTGCAGACATTAGCTCCTTCACATGCTTTATCGTACACAAAGAGGGAGGCTTGATGGCGGTGTTCACAGCCCGTTAACAACTGGGGAGCTGGGCTTGGAGCACAGAGTTGGGGGAACGCAGGGGGCCCCAGCATGGAAAGACGGTGAGTTAGAGGCACAATTCCATTTGGGGGTTTCCTCCAGGGGAAGCTGCTGCATCTAACACACCCAGGAGGTACCAAGAAAGTGAAACCTCTGGGCAGTGACGGGGTTCACTGGGTCAGGACAAAAAATAGCCCCCTTCCTAGCGCTGACCGCTTCTGCTTCCTTAGAGGAGTGACAGTTCTGGTTCTGTTGCAGGCTGGGAGGGACTCCCTGGCTTTTCTTTGTGAATTTCCCACCTGTGAACAGAGTCTGGAACGACGACAGAACTTCATGTTTATTCACATTTGAATTGTATGTGACTGGAGCACACGTTCTGTGTGTGCGCGCGGGTGTCTTGCTTCTTTTATTCGACGTCTTTGTGAATAGAAATCATCAGTGTTTTTGCTGTGAAGCTGGATTTTAAAAATTTATATTGTTGTGTTGCTATGTTATTTGAATACATCAGAAAAGTTAGATGCCCCCGCCCTGGTTTAGCCTGGAATCCTCACACAGACCACGGCTGAGAGGCCTGAGGCTCAGTGGGGCCAGCGAGGCCAGGGCCCCCCGAGACACCTGCAGTGTGGCAAGGAGGCCCACCCCAGGGCTCCCTGCCTGTGTCTCAGCACGACTGCAGAGGGCCCGTGCGCTCTCTGCCTGTGGCCCAGTGTTCAAGTCCTGCAGTACTAAGAACCTGTGAGATTTCTGAGGCGTGTGGTGCACACCCAGTTATGCTAAAACAAGACAACATGGCCGGCGTTTGCATCTCCTCCACACATCTCATCGTTTTGCGTTTCCTTCCGAGGTTCATCCATTCTTGTTGAATTTATCAAAGGAGGGCGCGTCCGTGCCGGAGACCCAAGCGTCCAGCACCCAGAGGTGCGGCGGCTGGGCGAGCGGCTGCTGTGTGCTCACAGCATCCTGACAGACCCTCACCTGACACCAGCGAGACCGAAGTTCAGAGAGGCGGTGACCTGCCGGGACAGGCCGAGTCAGGGCCGAGCAGGGCCACAGCCCGTCACCACTGCTGTGCGCCCCTCCTCATTCATTGTTCATCATTCATGCATTCATTCATTCACCCACGACTCATCCCGCACTGCGGAAGGAGCTGGAACAAGGCGAGAACACAAAGCCCCCTGGCACTAACCAGATAAACAACAAGACAACAGCAGGGACCTCCCTGGTGGCGCAGCAGGTTGAGCACCGTGCTGTGATGCAGCCGCAGCCACTGCAGCACAAGTTCGATCCCTGCTGCCGGCCAGGGAGGGACCCACATGGCGCAGCAGACCTCTCCTGCCTCGCCCGCTGCTCCCCTCAGCAGTGTGTTTCAGTCCATCTGCCTGTTCTGCCCCCCACTCTGTCTCTGGTGAATCCTCTCACCCCCACACCTCTGGCCTGTACCCCAGATCTTGTGTGCATAAATAAATAGATCTTTTAAAAGACAAAGAAGAAGAAGACAACGGCAGGCCGTGACCGAGGTATCCTGGAAGGTGGCACGGGGGAGGATGGGGAGCCTGAGAAGACAAAGGTCCCAGGCCCGTTTGAGGAACAGAAAGTAGTGCCGGGGCTGGTGTGGTAAGCGGGGCTGGGATGGTGCAACAGATCAGGAAGGGGGCGAGCAGCACATAGTGGGGGTCTCAGGGCTGCCTGGGTTTCCCCTGACTGCGGGGAGGCCACTGCCAGGCCCAAGGAGGGAAGACGCCTCTGGTTTTGAATTCTAGAAGGGACGCCTGAGGTCCACACCCCACTTGACTCCCCAGAGCCCCTCTGTGTCCCTCCCTGCATGCAGTCTCAGGTAAGGACAGGTGTGCCCTGCCCGTGGCGGGCCTGCCTGTCCTCAGCCTCACGGAGCTCTGGGCCCCTTGCGGAGCTTCTGGGCACTCTGGTCCAGCGAGATTCTTCCTGCACAGGCCAGGCACCCTGTGTCTGGGGGTTTCCGAAGAGTGTGCCCTCTGCAGAAGAGGAAGCGCACGCTCTGCCTGTGGTTGCTGCTGCTGGGTGGGAGGCGCCAGGGCGCAGACAGGAGCACAGCGTCAGCCCTGGCATCTCACAGATCCCAGGCCTACGCAGGAGGATGAAGGAAACCGGGAAGTGGCAGGACAGGAGCCTGCAGGGAGAGGAGAGGAGGGGACTCCAGTCTGCTCTGCACAACATGCAGGCCCTCTGGGGGGCGGCCGGGGCGATGCCTGGGGAGATGAGTGAGACACTGCCCTGCACTCAGGGCTCATGGGCCAGGAAACCCCACCCCGTTCCTCTCCTTGAGCTCAGTAGCCCTTAACACATGTAGAGAGTCTTCAGACCAGCATGGCACTGCAGGGCAGTCGGCATAATAGGCAAGGCCAGTAGGTCAGTGGGATGTGTGTATGTGGGGGATCACTGGGTTTCCTGCCTCACACCAGACACAAAACTCCCACGTTTATAGACTTTGGGAACAAGAACGGCAAGCAGGAACGAGAGCCGCTACCGCGGTGCTTGTGATGCCCAGCACTGTCCTCCTGCTTGCACGTGTTAATGCAGCTCTGGCCTCCGACTGGCCTGTGGGATTTTTTTAAAAAGATTTTATTTATTTTTAATTTTTTTTGTCTCCCCACCAAAGACAGTGGGGAGCAGAACTGGTGGGCCTATTGAAATACACTGCCGAGGGAAACAGCGGGCGAGGCAGGAGAGGACACTGTGCCATGTGGGTCAGCTCCCTGGCTGGGGATCGAACTCAGGTCGTAGTGATGGTTGTGCTGAACTCCAGGTCACCATGGAAGCCCCTGGCCTGTGAAGTTGATGCAGAAGTGACAGTAAGGAACAATAAGAGCATGCTCCCGGCTATGGAAGAAGAGACTGATACAGCTGAATGCTTTCAAGTTGGCAGCTTCTCTTCATCAAAAGATCCCGTTAAGAGAGTCTAAATGCAAATCACATGGTGAAAGAGCATAGGAGATGCACATGGACCCAAGTCAACACACAATTTCCTACAAGTCATTAAGAAAATAATCCAACCAAAGCTTGAGCAATGAACTTAAACAAGTTCTTCACCAGAGATATAGGGATGACATACAAGTTCATGACAAGATTCTCAACAACACCAGTCATTAGGGAAAACCAGAGTAGACAGTACCACATGCCATTAGAATAGCTAACATTAAAATTCTGACCATATCAAATGTGGGTACGGACAGGGAGTATTTCATTCTTTTTCATGGCTGAATAATATTCCACTGGATGAAGATACCACAATTTGTTTGTCCATTCATCGGTGGATGGGTACTGGGTTGTTTCCATACTGGCTCTTGGCTAGTATGAATATCACTGTTATGATATGTGTACAAGTTTTTGTGTGCATGTATGTTTTCAGTTCTCTTGAGGATACAGCAAGGTGTGGGCTAATTCTATGGTGACCTTTCTGAAGAACCACCAAACTGGTTTCCACATCAGCAGCTCCATTTTACAGTCTTTCCAGTAATGCACTAGGGTTCCAACTTCTCCACATGCTTGTCAATACTTGTCATTCCCTATTTTTTTAATTATAACCGCCTTGTGCGTGTGAAGAGCTACCTCACTGTGGTTTTGATTTGCATTTCCCTAATGACTAATGGTGTTGAGCACTTTTTATGTATTTAGTGTCTATCTGTTCATTTTCCTTGGAGTAACATCTATCCAAATCCTTTGCTCATTTAATAAGTTGCATTAATCTTTTCACTGTTGCATTTTAGGAATCCTTTGTATATTCTGAAGATGATTCACTAACATTTTCTCCCATTCTCATAGTTGTCTTTTCCCTTTCTTGATAGTATCCTTTGAAGCACAAATGTTTATAATTTTTATATAGTCCGATTTATTTATTGGTAGCTCGTGCTTTTGGTGTCATAGCTGAGAAATCACTGCCTTACACAAGGTCACAGAGGTAGAATATTTTAAAGGTTGTAAAGATTTAAAATGGATGTCTCTCTATGCTAATAAACCTACCTCTATAGCATCATTAAAAAACAAACATCTACTGAAATGAAACAAACATAAAGGACAGTGCAGATTCTATTAGGTTTTAGCTTGATTCATATTCACAAAGTTTTAGCACCCATATAACCACAAATCACATAAAAAAAAAATAGAACTTTTCTAGGATCCGGGTGCCCTTTCTCTGTGGCTTCCTTTCCACTGGTAACTTCCATCCCTGCTCCTATCATTGTAACTTAGCTTTGTATACTTTTGAATGAGATCTGACAGTATGACACTTTTGCAGTTAGATTCTTCCACCTGATAACATTCTTGTGAGGCTGTAATTTGGGGGGGCTATGGGAGTTCATTCATTTTCATTGGTTATTAGAATTCTAGCATTATTTTTAGTACCTTCAGTTAATAACTGTTAATCGCATGTCAGGCCCTGGGATGAATCAGGGAACGAGGCAGAGTCCTGCTTCCTTGAAATTCGTGTTCTTCTGGGCAAGAGACTGAGAGCAGAGACAATAAATAAGTAGGTACATACTGTGTGGTCTGGGCTAAGTGCTAAGGAGAAAAATGCAAAATAGAGAGGTGCAGAGGACAGGTGGCAATTGTACGTAGGATGGCCTTACCCAGGAAGGCATGTTGAAGCAAAGATTTGAGCGAGGTGAAGGACTGGAGGATGGAGCCATGGAGGTGCCTAGAGGAAGAACACTTCAGGTAGTGGGAGCAGTAAATGCAAACACCCAAAGATGGCAGCAGGCCCGTCATGCTCCAGAAGTAGCCAGGAGGCCAATGGAACTAGGGGTGAATGATTGAGGGGCACATGTGTGGAGCAGGCACGGGGAGAAGCCACTGTGAGGAGCTTCGTGGGCTTCTGCTCTGAGACCGTTGGGAATGCCCCAGCAGAGGAGAGACCTATGTGCTTCGCTGTAGCTAGAACCATGGAGAAGGACCAGGAGCTCCGGCTGCCGTGCGGGTGACAGCCAACGGCTTAGACCTGGGCCGTCACGGTGGATCTGGCTAAGAAGACTGTGCTCTGGGTATTTTTGAAGGTCACAATGGGGACTTTGCTCTCAGGCTGGATGCTGGGCATGAGAGAAGTTATGTTTTCCAGGTTTGGCTGCCATCACTTTTCTTGAGTGTCTATCAGTGGATATTGGGGAAGCTTCTGGCTCCGTGTGTCCTCAGTATTCGATAAGGTAGAGGTGGGTACCCTTGTGAGGTCGTGCCCGTCTGCCTGGCCCAGCGCGGGGCGGCGTGCCTGTCTGACTTTCCTGGGGTGGGTTCAGGGCTCCCAACATAGCAAGTCCTCGTCTCAGCTGACTGCACACCTGTGCAGGTGTTTCTCTGGGGGCAGTGCGGGGTAGTGGTTAGAGCACGAGACTTGGTGACATTTTGGTGCCCAATGCGGTGAAGGGGGGAGACTCTCATTCTGCTGAAGCTTTTCTGTGCCTCAGTTTTTTCATCCTCAACGGATGATGGTTAATACCCTGTGGGCCAAGGAAGTTAATGTAGCGGAAGCCTGCCATGTGACTCTATGTTAAAAATAATCCAAATACGGTTGGACCGAGCTTATATGAATGCCTTCACATGAAAGCAGGGTCTTTGCTGGGAAGAACAAGAAATCATAAAACAAGTCTAATCGAACGGAGAAAACCAGTGCCCTGAGACACCGTTGCTTCGCAAAGCCCTAAACTCAGACGTCTCATCCGTCTCATCTGCTGCAACAGGAGTGAAAGGAAAATGCAAAAAGAGGAACTGGAAAGCCCGCCCACTCTCACCTCACGTGGAGCCCCCTCTCCAGAAAGCCTGGCCGGTGGTCACAGCATTAAGGCTTTACAGGACACGGGCTCACAGATCCCTCAGAGAGCCAGGAGCCCCCCCCCCCCCCGAAGCGCGTGTTCTCCGGGAACCTCCCCAGCTTCTTATTCACAGGGTGTGTGTGTGCGCGCGCGCGCGCGCGCGCGCGCGAGCAGGGGCACGCAGGCAGCCAGGGGCAGGCATCGCAGGGTGCAGACACCCAAGGGGTGGGGTGCGCAGGGCGCGGGGCGGGGCTTAAAGAGCGGGGCGGGCAGGACTCGCTCAGCGCGAGCGCAGGAGTGGCGGTGCGAGTCCGCAGTGGTGGTCCCGGTCGGTCGGTCGGTCTGTCGGTCGGTCGGTCGGTCGGCGGTGAGTACTGCCTGGCCCAGCGCGGGGCGGCGGGGAGACGGTGGGCGCCGAAGGTCCCCAACCCCGGGACTGGGCCCCCTGGCTTCGGAGCCGTCCTGGCCTCCTGGCTGCAGGAGGGGCTGCCTTGGTTTCCCCTTGGGGAGTCCAGCTGAAATGAAGAACCAAAGAGGCTGTCTCAGGGTTGGGGAGCCCCCTGGTGGTCTGCGGCTCTGTGGCTGGGGCCAGAAATCACAGACCCCAACTGTGCTTGAGTCTAGAGAGAAGGTGCTTGGGGTTATTGGGCTGCGGGGGAACTGCAGGCAGAGAAGTGGGGTGGGGGACTGGCATGGGAATGAGGGGGTCAGGGCTCTGGTATCAGGGTGGGGGGCTTGGGGGGCCTCTCTATCTGGTCCCCTGCGGTCTCTGCTCCTCAGTTTCCAATCTTTGCCGTGTGTGAATGGGTGGGAGTAAGCGACAGTGCGGGAGAACCTCTGGCCCACCTGTGCCCGGCGTGTCTTAGGGAGTCTCGTGCCTCCTCATCCCCCTTTGGCGGCTGTGGCACCCCTGCTCGTCCCCTCTCGCTGCCCAGGCGGGCCCACGAACTCCATGCCTTTGGCGAGCTCCCCTGTCCTTTGTGGCGGAGCAGCCGTCTGGCCCTGCCTGCTTTCCCACAAGCTAAAGGTCCCAGGTCCCCCCCTCCAAGGCCTCAAGAGTTGGCCCATGGCCTGAGCCTGCTCGTTTCTGTCCTTTAAGCTTCTCCCTGCTGCGGCCTCAGCCTCCCCACGAACCATTCCCTGGCCGCAGGGTCCGAGCTGCATAGCAGGGGGAGGGCAGAGGGGCACTTCCCACGTCCCCTGTCCCTTTGGTGAGGAAGACCGCTGGACATCCGTTGACCGCGTCCTCCTGTCCCGGCCCCTGTGCCCTCAGTTTTTTGGCCGTCCCCTTAGCCGTCCTGCACTCTGGAATCTGGGCTGGAGGCGGCCCCTTGTAGCACCTCCTCCCACCCCGGCAGGAGCCCCTGGAGCGTGTGTTCAGGGAGGTGAGTCACTGCCAGTCAGGGTCCTGTGCCCTCGCATCACTTAGCCGGAACTGTGGCCGCAGAGCTCCTCCTCTGGCTCCACCCCTTGGTTCTCCTGGGATGATGCAGATTAAACGATTCTTTTATTCATTCAGCCATGGGGGCGGGGGTGGGAATAGGCAGAACTCCGTGCCCTGGAGTCCATATTCTAGAAAGGAGTCAGACAGCAGTGAAGTAAATGACTACTAGATGAAGAAGAAGAGAAGCTATGGAGAAAGATGAAGCAGGCTGCGGGGGTGTTGGGGATGTGTCGCGGAATCAGGGAAGGTCTCGCTGAGATGCCGCAACTGAGCAGAACACGGAAGGAGGTGAAAGGTCAGCTGAATGAATATCCAGGGGAGGAGACATTGCAGAGGGAAGAGCAGGTGCAAAGGCCCTGAGGCAGAAACAGGGCAGGGAGGCAGTCTGGTTTGTTCTAGGAACAAGGAGGCCAGTGTACCTGGAGCAGGTGGGGCATGGACCAGTGCAAAGAGGCCAGGGTGGAAGGTGGGGGCTCCTTGTCTAGGACCCAAAGGTGAGTGGTGATGCCTTTGGTTTTTACTCCGAGGGGAGACACTTTGTGTGACTTAGGGGTCGGCAGCTCTTCTGTCCTCTGGCTGAGGACAGAACAGGCTGCAGTAATGACTCCCGTCACCCGATGCACAGCAGGCGGCTCCCGCACTGGGAGGGTGAGAGGTAGAGATAGGTAACGGGGTTCTTTCCAGTCTTTGAGGGTAGAACAGGTTCACCAGGGAGGGACACTGCAGTCACTCTGGAACAGAGTGGAAGCCAGGGGCTTGCCCCTATGGCAAAGAGGTGGGAGATGCTTTGAAGGGGCAGCCGACTGGACTTGGACTAAGATTTGGTGGCCAGGACCACTTGGAGGTTTCCGGCGCTAGCATCTGGACGTTTGGAGTGAGATAGGACTGTGTGGGGGAGGACCCGGAGTGTGGGCTCTGCTTACCACGTGGGAGACGCCCACTTAGACATCCACTTAGGCAGCTGGGATGTTTAGTGGGTTGTGGGTACATCACCTTAGCGTTAGTGTCTGAAGACATCGATGACATGAGCAGAGGAGAGGAGGAGAGAGGGCCCCCAGCGACCTCTGAGGGCCCGTTAGGAACCAGCCAAGGAGACTGAGGAGCTGCCGGAGGAGGGGGGCTTGTGTCCTGGAGGGCAGGGGAACCTCCCGGCAGAGGGACAGAGCCGTGGTCACCTGTGCCTTTGGCAGAGCAAACCAGATGAGCACTGAGGGGTTCGCTGGTGACCCCAACCGAAGCAGGTGTGGGAGACGGGGTGGGGCCCTACTGGAAGCATAGGAGTCCCGCTGTGAAGTGGGTAGAGAAGCCTTGGAGCCAGAAAGGAAGAGGGGGTTCCCCTTTCAGAATGGAGCCGTTCTCATCTGCTGGGGCTGGGGGAGATGGAAGGAAGCTCAGTGGAAGGGTGACAACTGAGGGGCTGCAGGAGGTGAGGGTGCAGTGCCCCGAGGCTGGGCCTCAGTGGAGAGCCAGGGCAGGTGAGAAGCGGGGCTTCCCCTGGGCTCCCTCCCTCTCCTCTCTGTACAGGCCAGTGGGAGAGACTCCGTCTTAGGCAAATCAGCTGGCTCAGAGCCCCAGAGAAACGAGGCTGGCTGCGGCTTCAGGAAGGCAGGCGTATGGGTGCTTGGGCCCGGGCCTGGGAAAGAGAGACCCCCACGTGATGCTTCTTCTCCTTGGCCCTCTCTGCACAGGCCCCACCTTCTTGAGGAAACGCATGCTGAATCCAAAGGCGGCGTAATCGAGTGGAGAAAAAGGCAGTGGTGATAAACTGATTTAGTTCGTCGGAAATGAGCCAGTCTGAGCAGATGATAAAGGGGCACGTGGCAAGTTTTAGTGCAGTTTTTATGAGACAGGGTGAGTGGACCCTGTGTTCCGTCACTCCCAATTTAAAACAAAGCAAGAGAAACTTAAAGTAGACATAATGAGGTCTGGTTATTATTTTTTAAAAAGATTTATGTATGCAGAGAAGAACTGGGGTACAGGACAGAGATGTGGGGGTGAGAGGACTCACCAGAGACAGAATAGGGAGCAGAACAGGCAGATCCACTGAAACACACTGCTGAGGGGAGCAGCTGGCGAGGCAGGAGAGGTCTGTGGGTCCCCTCCCTGTCCAAGGATCGAACTCGTGCTGCAGTGACTGCAGATGCCTCATAGCCCTTAACCGCCTGCGCCACCAGGGAGGCCCTGAAGTCCGGTTATTGTGGACTGCAGGGCCAGTCCCTCCCTCTGGGTGCTGAAGACAAGAAAGGACAGTCAGCACCTGCTCTGGGACAAGGAGCTGGCCAAATGGGTCCTGCGGGAGTCTCTCTGCTCTCAGGTTTCCAGAAGAGGCTGGGGCAGAGATGGGACTTTCCAGCAGCTGGTGGGAGGGCAGCCTATCAACCCTGTGACCCCGGGCCTGCCCCTCCCTCCTGGTGCCCACAGCCCTGACATGACAAGCTGGCTGCCCTGGACTCTGTGGGAAGACCCCTGCTTCCTCGCGGCCCGCCCCGACGGGCCACCACACCTGTGAGCAGGGCAGGGCAGGTGGTGGTGGATGACAGACTTTGTGCGGAGAATGGCAGCTGCTTGGCCAACGCTGGCTTCCCAGCCCGCCTCTCGGGGTTTCCCCAGGAGGTGGCAGCTCTAGACCTGCCAGTCCCGTGCCGCTAGGCCTTGGCTTCTGTTCATGGCCTGCCTGCAGATGGCCTGGCCCTGCCTGCTCCGTGAGCCTGCAGGGCTGGGACGGAGGTGGTCCAGGCCCTCCGGTGGATGCCGCCGTCTGCCCTCAGGCATCCTCTGGGGTCCGGGAGCAGGATGGCTCTGCCTTGCCTTGACAGTCCAACTTCTGAGTCCTGTCTGCACACAGCCTGCAGATCTGGGTCAGAGAGACAGGGCGCCCCCATGTCTGGGCTGTCCCCAGAGGGAGGGTAGGTTCTTTTCCCAGGATCTGGGCGAGGGCGGCAGTATGGGCAGTTTCCACCCCGAGAACCTCAGGCCTGAGTCAGAGCACTTCCTTCCCTGCTGTTAGATCCTGCCTCCCTCCCCTGCCTCCCTCCCCTGCCTCCCTCCCTTGCCTCCCTCCCCTGCCTGGCAGTGGGGGACTGTTTGGCCAGAGAGGATAGCTTTAGTTCCTGGTTTACAGAGGCCGGTGCATTGGAGATGCCCTCCTTCCCAGGCTGCAGGACAGGCAGGGGACCCCGCTGCCTCAGTCTCCTGCAGCCAGCATGAGTCCGCGACCTTAGTGGCATTGCTGTCCTGAGTTAGTTTGTCCTTCCCCTGCTGTGGCTGGAGGTGAGGGCGCACAGCTTTTTCCGGCCCCTCCCGTCAGTGGATTTTTGACTTGTGAACATGCCTGCTGAGTCTTCCCGGTACCTTGCCCTGGTCCAGCTCAGAGACAGCAGGTAAATGAGACCCAGGCATCTGCTTGGGCCAGGAAGGGCCGAGACACGTCAGCTTCCGGTAGGGAAGAAGCAAACCCCCACGCCCAGGCGTCTGCTCCCCTGAATGTTCTAGAATGTCCCTGTTTCAGGGAAAAGGAGTTCCTCTTCTGTTTTCCATGGCCGACACCCTTTCACTTTCATTTTCTCTGGTCACTGCACCAGCTCCTGCTCCTGGACTCTGGTCAGTGGCAGGATGGACCCTGCGGAGGAATTTTCTCTGCTGCTGGGGGACCCTCCCAGCCCTTGAAGCCCCAGGAGGCTACTTTCCCTCAAATTCCCAGAACCCAGGTCAGAGCAAGCCACCGGCAGACTCTGGCTGACAGCCTGCGGTGTGGGTGGGGAGGCCCTGGGGGGAGAGCAGGGCTGGGACAATGGGAAGGGGCTGCGATGGGGGGCAGGCACTCAGAGGCCTTGAGGGGTGTGGTTGGTGTCCCCTGGATGGGATCTTCACAGCAGGATTCTGGGGCAGCCCCTTGGGGTAGCATCTGGGGTTACCTAGGCAGGCACCAGGAACCCAGCTCTGAGACAGAGGCCCTCAGAGTAGCTTGAGATCCTGGCTCCACCTTTTCTCTTGTGAACCTGGTACACGTCAGCAGGCTCTTCGTGTGTGCTTTTCCATCTGCAGAGTGGGGCTGAGCGTGGCCCCTCTGAGAGTGGCTGGGAGGGTTAAATGAAGCCGTGTGGGAAAGCACTGGAGTGGACTCCACGCTGCACTTGCCCAATCAGTGCTGAATAAATATTAGCCCCTGTGGAGTGAGCACTGCTGTGGCCTGCGCCGGCTCGGTGGGGCCTCTTACCTGCCTTCAGAGTTCACTTCTGGCCTTGGGACACATACCCTCCTCTTGGCTCAGGCCCCTCTCAACTTCCTAAGCCGGCCTGAAGCACAGGGCTGGGGCCAGCGTCTCTATGGGGTCTTGAGTCTGTTTCTTGCCCTCTCTGGACTCAGCTTGTCTACCTGTAGGATGGGCGCGTGGGGTAGATAGCGGAGGGTGGGACTGTGGCTGCCGGGCTGGGCTTGCCTCCTCCGGGTGCCCAGGCCTCTTCTCCAAGCCCCACTGACCTTTCTCTCCTTCCCAGGGGGCGAGATGTGCACCCAGGAGGCTTTCCGGGCGCAGAGGAGCCAGCTGGTGGGGCTGCTGGTCTCGGGGTCCCTGGAGGGCTTCGAGAGTGTCCTGGACTGGCTGCTTTCCTGGGAGGTCCTCACCTGGGAGGACTATGAGGGCCTCCGCTTGCTGGGCCAGCCCCTCTCCCACCTGGCCAGGCGTCTCCTGGACACCGTCTGGAATAAGGGCACCTGGGGCTGTGAACAGCTGCTGGCCGCCGTGCGAGAGGCCCAGGCCGGCAGCCAGGCCCCCGAGCTTCCTGACTGGGACCCCCACTCACCCCACCCAGCCCGCGACCTGCAGAGTCACCGGCCGGCCATCGTCAGGAGACTTTACAGCCACGTGGAGCACGTGCTGGAACGGGCCCAGGAGCGGGGCTTCATCAGCCGGTACGAGTATGACGAGATCAGGCTGCCCGTCTTCACCTCGTCCCAGCGGGTAAGGCACCCTGTTGTGGTGATCTGGGGTCACAGGAGAGGGTGCTTAGCCAGCACGACGCAGGGTCTTCGTGCGTCAGCCCTGTGGAGAGGTGGGAAAGGCGGCTCACAGTGAGAGTGGCCCTGGAGTTTGGTGGCACGCCACTTCTTTTTTTTTTCCTTTTATAAAAGATTTATTTATCTATGCACACAAGAGCTGGGGTGCAGGCCAGAGGTGTGGGGGGTGAGAGGATTCACCAGAGACAGAGTGGGGAGCAGAACAGGCAGATGGACTGAAGTACACTGCTGAGGGGAGCAGCGGGCGAGGCAGGAGAGGTCTGCTGCGCACTGTGGGTCCCCTTGCTGGCTGGGGATCGAACTCTCACTGCAGTGGCTACAGAAGATCCACAGTGCAGTGCTCAATCCCTAGTGCCACCAGGGAATCCTGGCACAGCACTTCTGATGAGAACGCCTTACAGGCTGCTGGTCAGGGGCTTGGGTGCTGGACGTTGATGACACGGGCTCTGTGTGATGGCAGGTCTCTCTATAACTCTGCATCGGGAGTCTCCTGCCTCAGTTTCCCCTCTGGGAAAAGTGAGTGTGCTGGTTTGTGTAATACAACGGTGTGTTGTTAATATCTTGTTAATATCACTGACACCTGTCCTTTCTGTTAGAAGTGGTATTCTGCACTCATACTAGCACTGCTTTTCAATTAGTAGCTGAACAGATCAAAATTCATTCTATTAAGTCTGTACTTAATTGTTAATATAGCCTATCATAAACTAATAGCATTTAAATACCCACATAGGATTTCTGGCAGGAAATGGCATTAGATCATAGACCTGGAGTGGGGCTTTAACTACATCTAGAAATGCACGATTCAAGAGACCACAGGAAAAGAAAGGTGTCTTTGAAGCACGTTATTACCACTCCCGCCAGTCCCCACCAAAGATCCTCAGGCCTCCTGTGATGCAAATGAAGACGCATTAGCATTCCTCTGTGGGGAAGGAAGTTGAGGCCCGGGAAAGTGGTTGGGTGAGCGCACAGTTAATGAGAGGGCTGGAGCTGGACAGTGCATTCATCCTTAATTATTCATTCATTTATTTAGCCAGGTACTATTTAGATGCCCACTGCATGCCAGGACCCGTCTTAAAGCTTGTTGTGCTCAGAGCACCTTGCAAACAGGAGGCATTCAAAAAATAGTTGTTGACTAAATATGAATTACTGAATGAACGCATTGGAATTACATTGGAGTGTGATGAAGCGGTGGCTTGGGGACTTTCCTGCTTGCATTTATTTATTTATTTATTTGTTTATTTTCTAAATGTATTGGTGTCTCATCGAGTTAAGCCTAGGTTGAGACAGAGGAAATCAACCAGTCTTTCTTCAGGGCTCTGATAAAGCTGGCTCACGGTGGCCAAGTATTTACAGAACCTTCCTTCCAATTAGTACAGATGAAAACTACACTGATCACCTGAGCACTGCCCCCTTGAGCCTGGCCCTGGGGGATTACAGAAGACTTTAGTTACCCCGCCTGCCTTGGTGTATGGGGGGATCGAATCTGACCAGGAGGTGAGGATTACCTCTTGTCACCTGTGATCTGGCTTGGATCCTCTGTGGGACTTAGAGAAGGTAGCTTGGAGCCCTGGACTGGGGGAAACAGGGCATGAAGAGCGGAAGTCTTCTTTAAATTTTAATTTTCTATTTACATTTTTACTCCTCCATAGGTGCACATGTTCCATTCACCCCCCCCCACCAAACCAGGGTGCTGGTACCCCATCCACCTCCCTCTCCCATCTCTCCCTCCCGCTGCCTTGTTCTCTCTGGTAACCATTAAATTCTCTCACTAAGTCCAAGACTTATTCCCTCTATGTTTTGCCTAGGTATATTTTTGGTTGTTTATATTCCATAGATGAATGACACCATCTGATTATCTCTTTTCCGTTTTCTGACTTATTTTGCTTAACGTAATCACCTCGAGGTTAGAGGAAGTATTGGAATGCTGAAATAAAGAAAGTAGGATAACTCATGAGTCAAAGAATGAATCATAAAGGAAATCATAAAATACTCAGAACCAAACAATGATGAGAATATGGTACTAAAATTGATGGGATGCAGCTGAAGTAGAACCTAGAGGGAAATTTATAACCTTACATTTTATATTAGGAAAGAAGAAAGGTTGCATTTTCATGAGCTGTGAATCCATCCTGAGACAGAGCCTGGCAGACTGCGAAAGTATTGAGGGCTGGAACTGATATAAGCAGGTGGTGAAGATGGAGGAAAGAGAGATCTGAGGATTGTGAGGGTTTATAAAGGGACAGGGCCGCCTGGGGTTTAGTTTTTCAGAACCCAGCTCACCCTGAGCTTCAGTTGAAATCTGCCATTCTCTGATTCTATAACTTGGTGACCTCCTTAAGTAGCTGAATTTCTGCTTCAGAGCGGGTGGCCTTCACAGTATGTCCAGCTAACGTGTGCTGCCAACCCAGGGCTGCCGGACTGACCTTATACTTTTCTTAAAAAGGCAGTGGTCGTGGAGTGCAAGTCGGGGGGGCAAAAATGTTGTGGAATGAAACAAAATGCAGTTAAAGAACTAATTCCTTAAAATACCCATTGCTGCTATTTACTAAGTGCCCGCTGTGTGCCAGGAGCTGTGGTTAGCCCTTTATCCTTATCACATCTGAGCCTGTCCTACCACCCTAGGGTTCTGGAAAGTTTTTTATTGGTGATGCCTTCCTATGGTCTCTCTTTATGGAACTACTATTATTTGAACTTCAGCTATGCTGGACTCTTCCTTTAACTTCTGTGTCTCATTATTTTCCAGCTCTGTATCTTTTCGCTCCACTTTCTTATGGTATCCTCAACTTCATCTGTACATATTTGGAATTTTTCATTTTTCATACCATTCTTTTCAGGCCCAAGAGCTACTGTGTGGTCTGCCTCGTGGCATCCTGTTCTCATTTTATGGACCCAGTGTTTTTTGATAGGGGGGTTTTAACTTGGTAATTTTTTTTACCTCACGTAACCTTTTTATCCTACGTGTTGCTTTCCTGTCCCCCACTTATTTGGCCTCTACGTCCGGTAGTGTCTGCTTTCTTTGGACATATGATAGTTCTCAGTCATCTGTTCATGGCTGAAATAAAGTACTTGAACAGTTACTGGGAACTCAGAGCATGCAGCTGAACTTGTCTGCCTGGAGTGTCACTCTAGACATTTTGGGAATGGTGGTGTTTGCTCCTTTTTCTTTTTTTTAAAGATTTATTTATTTATGCATACAAGAGCTGGGGTACAGGCCAGAGTGGCGGAGGTGAGAGGATCCACCAGAGACAGAGTGGGGAGCAGAACAGGCAGATGGACTGAAACACACTGCTGAGGGGAGCAGCGGGCGAGGCAGGAGAGGTCTGCTGCGCCATGTTGGTCCCCTCCCTGGCCGGCAGCAGGGATCGAACTTGTGCTGCAGTGGCTGTGGTCTGCTTCATAGTGCGTTGCTTAACCCACTGCGCCACCAGGGAGGCCCCCAGGCAGTCTCTACTCTTCGTTTCAGTGGATCTTGCAGATTCTGGGATGTCCATTGTGTGGTTTTCCATGTCTCCACGGTTGGCTTGGGATTGGGTTTCTGGGTCTTTCTCAGTCTGTTCCTATTAATATGGCAAGTCCTGGAGCACCTGCTCAGTGCAGGCACCCCCCAATGCTGGGATTATGTCATTGGATGAAAAGGACAAAGCCCCTGTCCCTGAGACACATATCTGGGGATGCTTGGGGAGATGACAGTGAGCAAAAGGAAGCAAAGGACTGAGCATGGCCAGGGGGCTCTCACTGAGAGGGTGAAATCTAGCAAAGGCTCCAATTCATTTACTTTAAGAAAGTGGCTTAGGAGATGCAGAATTACGCGTGTCTTTGTGTCTTGTATTATATTTCTGTTGAACAGGGTTGCTCTGGGTATTCTGTGAAGGTGGAGCCAGCTGGATTTGATGGTGGATTACAGAGTAGGGGTTCAAGGGTGACCCAAGACTTTGGGGTGGAGCAACCAGAAGAATGGGGTTAGCATTAACTGAGACCGGGAAGGCTGTTGGTTTTGTGCTTGTAGAATTAGTTTGGGAGACAGCTAAGGAGAGGTGGCAAGTAAGTAATTGGACATGTGCACCAAAGTTCAGAGGGACAATTCAGGTTGAGATGAGAGTGGGGGAATCACGTAGACAGAGACGGTATGTTAAGCCTGACAACTTGCCTCTTCCAACCAAATGATTTTCAGCTTCCAGAACTGTTTTTTCTGACCTCTTGGTTTGTATATTGATGTCTTTTGTTGTAGTTAATGGCGTTATTCATACTTTCTCTAGGTTTTGAGAGCCAGCTTGGTTGTGTGTGTTCAAATACCCAATACTTACTGACCTCTTAAAGCATGCCTTGCTGGGTTCTTTTCCCACCTTTTATTTGGTGGAAGAGAGATGCCTCTGTGATCGCAGTGATCATTAGAAGCCTGCATGCACTTCTCCATCTGCCTTTCTGGAAAGGTAATAACTTTTGCTTTCCCCATAGGCCAGAAGGCTCCTTGACCTTGCCATGGTGAAGGTGAATGGATTGGCAGCTTTCCTTTTACAACATATTCAGGAATTACCAGCCCCACTGGCCCTGCCTTTCGAAGGTATATGTGTGTTCTTCTTGCATCATCAGAAAGGGAGAGGAAGGTGGTGCAGGCTCTTGGTTAAGAGCAAACACTTCAGAACAAGACCCGTGAGTGAGAATCCTACTTGCTGACCCAGCAAACCTCTGAAGACTCACTGTGCTCATTTTAAGGCTAACATCACCCTTGTCTTTTGGCTCTTGGGAGGATTAGAAAGATGAACTTGCGTGTGACAGCAGTTAGCTTTTATTGCTTTCTGTACTGAGAAATGATCGTTGGAACTACCATGTGGTGAGGGCTAACCACAGAATCCTTTACTAAATAACTCTCATTATCAAAAGGGTGTGGATGCCCTTTTTGAATTAGCGCTGAGATCTCTTGGCTTCTGCACTTTAGCTGCTCACTACCAGAGACTCAGGAACCACATAGATTTAGAGCATGTGATGACTCTCATTGCACATGGTCACCGACCCAGCTCAGGAGCAGGAGACCCCTGGAGAGAGCAGCGAGAGCAGAACGATGCAGGGGCCCCGTTTACGATGACCCCGAGAAACAGGTGTTTTCTCCACTTCACTCGGGTGAGAATGGGGACTGGGAGGTTGAGTGGAGATATGGGGGAGGAAGCATCTGGGTTTAGACTAGCCCCACGTACACCTTCTCTCTTGGAGGGAGAAGAGAGCATCAACTGTACAGAGAGGATGCAGGTCTGATGGTCTTGTTCCTGCACCGCTGCGGGAGAGCCCCTCGACACGGGGCATCCTAGGGTCCTGCGTGGTGCAGGCATGTGGGCTTCTCACACTAGGCTGTAGCAGCCTGGGGCCGGGGCCGCTGGAGGCCACCAGCCTGGTGGTCCCTGGTTGGCATCATCTCCCCCGGGACTAGGACACAGACATCAGGGCTCACTGGGGCGCACGGCCCAGGGCAGGCCTTGGCTAGTGTCTGCTACTGGGGTCGTCGGGCACAGGGGG
This sequence comes from Galemys pyrenaicus, assembly GCA_019455555.1. Taxonomy (NCBI): domain Eukaryota; kingdom Metazoa; phylum Chordata; class Mammalia; order Eulipotyphla; family Talpidae; genus Galemys; species Galemys pyrenaicus. Next base: position 1,345,393 of record JAGFMF010012032.1, read on the forward strand.
CCTGCCACGTGCCCGCCGCCAGGACTGGGCTCAGGGCTCCCCGAGGTGACCGATGCAAGAGACGTGTGTTTGTTTTTAAAATGAGAGGTCATGGTCATTTTTTTTCTGGAGAATCTGGAAATTTTTGGCAGTGGAATATCTGCAGCACTATCAGGGTATTAGCAAGGAAAGAGGTTTATATAAGAACTGGGGTATAGGCCAGAGGCATGGGGGAGGTGAGAGGATTCACCAGAGTCAGAGAGGGGAGCAGAACAGGCAGATGGACTCAAACACACTGCTGGGGGGAGCAGCGGGGGAGGCAGGAGGGGTCTGCTGCGCCATGTGGGTCCCCTCCCTGGCTGGGGATCGAACTCGTGCTGCAGTGGCTGTGGATGCTTCACAGTGCAGTGCTTAACCCCTCGCAAAGGCCCCAAACTGTCTATTTTGTGATCTCTGTTCAGTGCTTCTGATGTGCCCGGAGGGCTGTTAGAGCAATGCTGGTCCTCACTCTTGCCAGAAGAGGAAACACAAACAGACGTGTCCTCCTACGACTTTCACAACAGCTTTGGTGAAAATCGCTTTTTATTTTGAGTTGAACAGAAGTGAGCCGGAATGTGGCGGGGGATAGTGAGGCCATGATGAGGTGACCGATGTTCTGAGGTCCTCTGTCCTGAGACCCTGGACCACCTCTTCCTCATTTCCTAAAAGGGGAAGTAACCCTTGACACAGGAAGTGGTTTGCTCACGTAGGTATTAGAGTCACAGAGCAAAGCCTGTGAATACGCCCAGGGTCTGACGTGCTCTCTGAGGCGGGCAACGTGAGGAGGATGGCCAAGGGGATCTTGATCAGAGACTCTTGTCCAGGTGTTTGACATGGACACCAGAGCCAGGCCCTTCCACTCAACGCAGGGCAGTCACCCATCTTGAGGTCTGAGTTTTGTTTTTTAGGTAGAAAAGTAAGAACTTTATTGTCAGATACGGAGAAGGACAGGATGGCTCTCTGAGTAGAGAGGAGGCCTGAGTCCTCGGTCTTGAGTTTTAATCACATCTGTGTAATGCCTTTTGCAAGTCAGGCGACTTATTCATAGATTCTGAGGGTGAGGCTGCGGAGTCTTGGGGGGGTGTCTTTGGAACTGCCACACCCACAATTGAAACAATCGTAAACGTTAACTTTTGAGACTTAATTTGGAGGAACATCACGCATTCTTCCAAATTTTACTTCAGCTCATTTCCCCCCAGAACAGTCCTTCAAGATATGTAATGTCTCTGTTTCTGCAGACGAGCCCTGGACCAGAAAGCCTGCAGTGGCTTGTGCAGGTTTCCAACTCAGGTGCACCTGACTGCGGAAACTGGGCTCCAAGCCCTTCGGCCTCCCGCTTCCCTTTAGAAAGACCCAGCGGAGGCTCCGTGGTGAGTGGATGCACCTGAGGCCACACAGTTCACCATTGGCATCAGTGCAGGCGCCCAGCCCGGGCTCCTCTCTCACCCCAGCAGTCCCGGCGTCAGTCACCCAGATCAAGGGCTGTGTCTCCCCCAGTACTTCCTCGTGGGTGTAGAAGGGAACACTTGAACTGCCTTATCTTAAGTGACTCCAGTTAAAATCCTACATCTCATGGAACCACCTCTCTCCCCCTTCACGGGGGAGGAAACTGAGGCTGGGGGAAGTCACGTGACTGTCTCAAATCCACAGCTTGTGAGTGGAGCCAGGGCTGGCGCCGATGGCCATCTCTCGCCTCCATCGTGTCACACCCCCATGCTCCTGGTCAGGTCCCACCTCCCCAGGGTCCCCTCTGCCTCTTCTGTCTTCCAGATGCTGCGTGTAAGAAGTACATGTGCAAACTGAGGACCACGGTATCTGCCCAGTCTCGCTTCCTGAGCACCTATGACGGGGCAGACAATCTTTGTCTGGAGGAGATATACACAGAAAATGTTCTGGAGATCCACCCGGAGGTGGGCGCGGCCGGGGCCCAGCAGAGGGGCCCTACCACGCTGGGCCTCGAGGAGCTCTTTAGCCCCCACGACCACGTCAACCAGGATGCGGACACGGTGCTGGTGGTGGGTGAGGCGGGCAGCGGCAAGAGCACGCTCCTGCAGCAGCTGCACCTGCTGTGGGCTTCGGGCCGGGACTTCCAGGAGTTTCTCTTCGTCTTCCCCTTCAGTTGCCGGCAGCTGCAGTGCATGGCAAAGCCTCTGTCCGTGCAGACGCTGCTCTTTGAGCACTGCTGTTGGCCCGACCTGGGGCAGCGGGACGTCTTCCAGTTCCTGCTGGACCACCCCGACCGCGTGCTTTTAACCTTTGACGGCTTCGACGAGTTCAAGTTCAGGTTCTCGGATTGTGAGCGGCACTGTTCTCCGACGGACCCCACGTCCGTCCAGAATCTGCTCTTCAACCTCCTGCAGGGCAACCTGCTGAAGAACGCCCGGAAGGTGCTGACCAGCCGTCCGGACGCGGTGTCGGCGCTCCTGAGGCGGTACGTCCGCACGGAGCTCAGCCTCAAGGGCTTCTCGGAGGAGGGCATCGAGCTGTACCTGAGGAGGTGCCACCGGGAGCCGGAGGTGGCCGACCGCCTCATCAGCCTGCTGAAAGCGACCTCGGCGCTGCACGGCCTGTGCCACCTGCCTGTCTTCTCGTGGATGGTGTCCAAGTGCCACCAGGAGCTGCTGCTGCAGGGCGGGGGGTCCCTGAAGACCACCACGGACATGTACCTGCTGATCCTGCAGCATTTTCTGCAGCACGCCTCCCCGACGGGCTGTGCCGCCCGGGGCCCGGAGCCCCGCCTGCTGCAGGCCAGGCTGCCCACCCTCCTGCGCCTCGGCCGGCTGGCCCTTCAGGGCCTGGGCGCATGCTGCTATGTGTTCTCCGGCCAGCAGCTCCAAGCAGCGCACGTGGACACGGAGGACATTTCTCTCGGCTTCCTGGTGCGAGCCAGGAGGGCAGTGCCTGGGAGCGCGGCACCCCTGGAGTTCCTGCATATCACTTTCCAGTGCTTCTTTGCCGCGTTCTACCTCTTGCTCAGTGCCGACCTGCCGCCGTCCTCGCTCAGACACCTCTTCAGCTGTCACAGGCCGGGCAGCTCGCTTATGGCCAGACTGCTGCCCGGACTGTGTGTGCCGGGCGCGTGGCATAAGGAGGACAGCGTGGCAGCCTTGCTGCAGGAGGCTGACCCAAACAACCTCCAGATCACAGCGGCCTTCCTGGCGGGGCTGTTGTCGCAGGAACACGGGGACCTGCTGGCCGAGTGCCAGGCGTCCGAGAAGACCCTGCTCCGCCGTCGGGCCTGTGCCCGGTGGTGTCTGGCCCGCAGCCTCCACAGGCACTTCCACTCCATCCCCCCGGCTGTGCCCGGCGAGGCCAAGAGCATGCACGCCATGCCCGGGTTCGTCTGGCTCATCCGGAGCCTGTACGAGATGCAGGAGGAGCGGCTGGCCCGGGAGGCCGTGCGTGGGCTGGACGTTGACCACATCAAGCTGACGTTCTGCAGCGTGGGCCCTGCTGAGTGTGCCGCCCTGGCCTTCGTGCTGCGGCACTTGCGGCGGCCTGTGGCGTTGCAGCTCGACCATAACTCCGTGGGTGACGTTGGCGTGCAGCAGCTGCTGCCGTGCCTCGGCGTCTGCAAGGCGCTCTAGTGAGTGCTGCTGGGGACCGTGGGCGACCACCGTGGGGCAGGCGTGGGTCGCCGGGCTGGGCTCAGCAGTCCCAGACCAGCCCTGCCCTGCCGCTCCTCCTGTGCAGCCAGCCGGGTCCCTTCTGGGGCTGGGCCTTAGTCCCTGTTGCAGCAGCCCAAGTAACAACAGTTACTTATGGGGGGGTCCCGTCGGTCAGCTGTGCTGCACCTCCTTCCGTCTCCACAGCCTCTCGGCGCTGTCACGGGGCCGCCCTCAGCCTCATTGTCCGGAATTGGAGGCTCAGAGAAGTGCAGTGACTAGTTGAGGTTCATACGGGAAATGGTGAGCTGGGGTTCCCAAATCCCATCTTTCTGGTTCCCCCTGCTCCCCCAAAGCAGCTGGCTCATGGACAGACTCAGAGGCTCCCTGACAACCTGAAGCCCACACACAAAGCTCTGGGGTCTGTGAGGGGTTAGGAACTGGTCTGACTCAGAGGTGACTTTCAAATCCCAACGAGATCGTGGCTTCAGAGTCCTGCCCCCCTCACCCCTTCTGTGGTACAGTCTCTGCGTGGGATCTGGGGGTCACCCACTCTGCCTTCAGTGCCCTGTCTGCAGGGGTGAAGCTCCCCCTTTGGGAGTCTCTGCTCTAGCGCCCGTGGGCCTCTCTCCGTGTCTTGGGGAGAAGCAGAGCCATGGCTTACACTCAAAATCTACTCCCACCCTCCAGGGCTTCTGGCCTACCCGGCTCACCTTATTGAACCCCGAATAAGGGACAGCCTCTCTGGAGCAGACACATGGATTCCTCCTGGAAACTTACCCTCCTAGAATCTTTCCACGGTCCTAGGTTTACAAATACGATGTGATAACAATGCAATCCATATTGTATGGAAGTTGGCATGTATGTTATATATAGTCAGTGCACTTTATGAACATGAATGTATCAGGAAAAGTAGATAGAGAAGTTGGGTGATTTGTGGAGAGCTTAACAAAAGGCTGCTTACAGAGACTTGGGCGGGTGTTAGGAAGAGCAGATGGGTGTTGCAGGGTCCTGGGGCTGGTGGGGGGCATGGGTTGTCGCCCTGCTACTGAAGGGAGGGGTGCAGAGAGGGCTTCTGGTAGGAACCGAGGCTGCAGCAGCCTGGAAGGGTAAGGTCTGGGCCCTCCCCCTTGGCCTGCGCTCTCCCCTGTCTAACTTTCTGCTGCATTTTCCATGGGCACCAATGGGGTGTCTGCTAGGGTGGTTCACGGGAAGTGGCAAGCTGGGGTTCTTTGGCCCCCAGAACCGAGGGCCCAAGTGCTGGGGTGCCTGATCTTCTGGGCATCGGACTGTGTCCCTAGGGGTCGAACCGCAGTATTTTTGCTCAGGAGTGTGCATGTCCCTAGATAGTGGGCCCGTAGTCTTCAGCCAGCTTCTCCAAGGGTCCTTGAACCCCAAGCAGTCAGGAGCCAGTCCTGGGGGGTCCTCCTAGGCCAGTCCTTTTCTGGAATGAAGGGGACCCTTTCTGAAGTCAGGATGGCCTGTGCGACCCCTGTGGGTGGCAGAGGGACTTAGTGCCCGTCTCTGTGTCCAGAAAGAGGTGAGGATGCGCACCCCAGCGCTGACTGTGAGGGTCAAGGGACTTGCGGGAATATGCGTTCTTGGCCCTGTCCCCGGTGACCCCCAGTCTGCAGGTGGAGGTGGGGCCTGGGAATCTGTTTTCAACAAACATCCCTAGTGACTTTAGTCCAATGGTCCAGAGACCACTGTGTACGGTGGGGAGCCAGCGGGGCTTTCCCATGGCCACGGAAGTGCTTGCCCACGCTGCTGCCCGCGCCCTGCCCGCTGTGGTAGTGGATTCGCCGGCACGCGGGGGAGGGAGCGCCCGTGAGGCTGCTGCGTGGGCATTTCCTGTGTGCATGTGTGAAGGAGACAGAGCTGGGCAGGCAGAGGGGGGAGCGGGAGGGAGAAGGCTGCTCCCCCGTGGGCTGCTCGCCACTTGGTGTTTCCACGCCGACCAGCGGGCAGCCTCCAGGAGGCTGGACACGCAGCCCCTCCAACCCCCGCCCCCTGTGCAGGTGTCTGCAGGTCTGGCCCTGATTCTAGAGGCTCTCAGAGCTTCTTGGCTGTGGCCCACAGTGAGGGACAGACAGACAGAGGGTGCGAGTGGGCGCCAGGTGAAAACGAGGCTGCCTGAGATGACTTTCCTGTAACGGATGCAGTCTGCTCGCTTCTGCTGTTCTTTCTTTTTCCATTTTAAAAATGCCGCTCAGGACCTTCGGGGTTGATCTGTGAGCCACCGAGAGAGAGCCCAAGACCTGCAGACTGAAAATCAGTCCCGGGAGCCCAGAGGAGGGCGTGGGGAGAGGCCCCGCTGTGTCCAGAGTGCCCTGGAGCCATACTGCCGGGCCCAGGTCCTGCAAGGGCTGTGCAGCCCGGCAGTCACTTCCCCTGTCTGTGCCTCAGTTTCCACCATACCCACGTCACAGGCCGTGAGCGTTAAATACCATGTCTACCGGGATGCGCTCAGGACAGCACCTGCGTGCTGGCCATCATGGGCCTGATGGCGATTGCAGGCCGCCCTCCATGTGCCCACTGCCCACAGGGCTTCACACGCACTGTCCCTTCAAATGCCACCCCCACTCCTCATCCCCTGCGTATAGACCAAGAGACCAGCAGATGGCTGGTAAGTGGACGCTCAGGACAAGAACTTCCACTGAGAGACTGACTGCAGAGCCTGAGGTCGTGACCTTGAAGCCAGGGCCTCCCAAGTTTGCACAGTGGTTAAACACACATTTTCCTGTGATCTCCCCTGCTCCCTGCCTGTCCCCCCTTCACTTTGGAACTCTCAGCCCCAGCCTGAGAGTCTGTATTTTAGGGACACTGTTATGGGGTGACCTATGGGAGTCCTACCCTGAGGGGCTGTCAGCCAGGCCTTGGTGCAGACTGCAAGCTGCTTCCTAAAGCTCAGGCCTTGCTTCCCTAACTCTGTGTAGGCTCACCTACCCCTCGGGGGATTGGTCTCCCCCCTGTCTAGTTCCTGCCGCACCTTTCCCACCTCAGTAGCTACTGGTTCTCGCTTCCTCTTTACAGAGTTGGAGATTGTGCCCGAGCTTAGGTCAGTGACTCTGGTGTGTCCAGTATTCTTAGTAAGGCCTCTGGGTCCTTCACGTCATATCGGCAGTACGCTGGCCGGGCATGGGGGAGTCCCACTTTCCTGGGGTGCTCAGTCCTTACTGCATGTCCCCAAAGCACTTTAGTAGTAAGTGGAAGTCTCTTTTGAGGTTTCGTTCTTCTTTCTGTCTCATCCGTTCTGTTTTCAAATTTCGTTTTTCCTTTGCAGCCTGCGAGATAACAACATCTCAGATCGGGGAATCTGCAAGCTCGTCGAACACGCCCTGCGCTGTGAGCCCCTGCAGAAGTTAGCGTAAGTTGTGAGGTCCTAAGTCCAGCGGGCACAGCCTGGTCAGCGTCCCCAGCCCTGCTCCAGGCCCTGCCGGGCTGGGCCCCGTGTTTGCAAGCAGGGTCTCCTGTCCTGAGGGAGGGGTGCCCCAGGTTTGGGCTGTCACTGTCAACTGTACTGTCTCTTCTCTCTGCACTCTCCAGCCTTTTCAACAACCGGCTGACAGACGGCTGCACACACGCCATGGCCAGGCTCCTCTCATGCAAGCAGAACTTCGTGGCCTTGAGGTGTGTCCAGGACTTCTCTCTTCCCTGGAAGCAACTTTCCCCCACAGCTGAGTCAGCCTGTGTGGTCTCAGGCTGGCTCAGAGTCTTCTGGGCAGTCTCTTGTTGTGGGGGTTTTGCTAAAGCTGTGACCTCCCCAGCAACTCTGGACCAGGCGTTCTGCCCTTTGACCTCTCCAACCTCCCCAACCCCCAGGGGCCCTGAGGTTTTCCAGAACCTTCTCCCTTGCTGTGTCAGTGTCACAGGCTCTCTGGCCCTGATGCACAGGGAACACCCACTGGGGTAGGTGTGTAGCCGTCACTTGCACCTCGACAGTGACAAAGCCCCTCAGTTCTTTTCTGCATGGCTGGTATGTGTGCTGGTCGGTTTGTGGAACCTGCATTTCTGCAGCTCCTGACCGTCCCTCACCTGAGATGAGGTATCTTTCACCTGCAACTATCTCCTTTCTGATGAAACTGCCCTCCGGTGTGCCCATGTCTCTGGGACATTCTTGCCTCCTGGATCAGACCAGAGAGACCAGAGAGGAGACTGAGTGAAGAATGCCTGGACTCACCAGCCCGAGGGTGGCTGTTGTCACCTCTGGGCTGACCCAGTACCCACAAGGCGATCAGTTTGCAGGAAGGGGCCAGACTCAGGATTTCAGGCCTGGCTTTTTGACTCACAGAGTGTTGAAACTGAGAGGTATGGGCTCTGGAGCCAGGCCAGCTGAGGTTAGAATCCAGGCCCCTGAGATTGGACTCCTCATTCGCTGCATGAACGTGGGGTCAGCCCATGTCTCTGTGCCTTTTCCGCCCTTCTGTAGGATGACGGTATGTGCTTTGCATGAAGCTGGCACAATGCATAAATATATGGTGAGCTCAGTGGCTGAAAGATTGCGGGTGAGTCACTTAAGTTCTCAGCATTTTTAATCCCATGTTAGTTCAATTTCCCAGTAGGGATTAGAGTACAACAGATTCATGGGCGCAGTGCCTGTGAGGGCTGGGGGAGGGCTGGAGGAGTCTGGAAGTATTGAGCTGCAGTGCAGGCCTGGGCCTAGCTAGTCGGAAAGTTGGAAGGAAGCGTCTTGTAGTTCAGTGCAGGTCTGAGTGAGCAGGAGGGCCCTGGGGGCTGCCCAGCCAGGCTGGCCCGGCGGTGGAGTCTCTTGTGTCCAGCACTGGCTGGGAGGAGCCTATGGGAAGTGGCCTTCGTGCAGAGGGGACGCTGGGTTCCCAGCAGAGCCGCCTCAGCTCTTAGCTACACCGTGTTGTTCTGAAGTCTGAGACAGCCACACCCCTTCTCGAAAGGAATAGTAGGTGCTGGTCTAGAGGAGTGTCGTGAGCCAGAGTGGCTTGACGTGTCAGAGCATGCTCGGACGGGATGAAGTGTCAGGCCTCCCTGGTGGCACAGAGGTTAGTTAGAGTCTCAGTGCTATCAAGTTGTCAGCAGCCACTGTGGTGGAGTTCGATCCCCGGCCACATGGGGATCCCCGGACATGTTCGATCCTCCCACAGGGCACAGCAGACCTCTCCTGTCTCCCCGCTGCTCCCTCAGCAGTGTATTTCGGTAGAACTGCCTGTTCCACTCCCCACTCTGTCTGGGGTGACTCCTCTCACAACACTCCCACCCCCGCACCACTGGCCTGCACCCCAGCTCTCGTATGCATAAATAAATTTTAAAAAAAATTTTAAAATGAAGTGTTATTCCAGGAAGCCTGGAATAACTGCTTCCAGTTATGGCACTGCATTCTGGAGACCGCCCTCGGAGGTGTCTGGATCTTTCTGTTACCCCTTCCCAAAGGCTCAGCAGGATCCCCTCCTCACTTCCAGCCACCCTGCTGCCCCAGGCTCTTTCCATGCAGGTGACTGACACCTGCCACAGCAGTGGATGTGGGGAACCTGTGAGGTCCTGCCTGAGGCCTGGCCTGTTAAAGGGGGCATCTGGGGAAACCACCTCCCGGGACAGGGCCTCATGTGGCCCCACCTGTCACGCTCCTTCGCAAAACCAGCCTTTTCACCCTTTCCCTTTGCTGGTGAAAAATGCAGTCCTGTGAGCCACTGTGGAGCCCCGAGCCGCAAGTACACCTGCTTTGGGGGGCCTCAGGGCTTCTGTCCGTGTGTCTCTGCCCAAGCCACGCTTCGCCTCCAGGGCTGGGCCTTCAGAAAGGGCATCCGCAGGCCTCACGTCCTGCTCTCTGTCTTCTGTCCAGGCTGGGGAACAACCACATCACGGCGTCAGGAGCTGAGGTGCTCGCCCAGGGGCTCAGAGCCAACACCTCCCTGCAGTTCCTGGGGTAGGTGTGTTCCCGCCGAGGACCCTGTGCCGGGGTCTGGGGCTTGGGAGCCCTTAGGGGCAGGTGAAGCTTCTGGGCCAGAAGGCCCCAGAGGCAGCCCAGCCACAGCAGGAGGCCGAGGCACGGAGAGAGTGGGCGGCCCTGGGCTGCCTCAGCACTTGCTGCTTCACTTGGTAAACAGGAAGTGCAGGGCTGGGGGTGGCAGTGCCCAGGAGTGGGGGGCAGGAAGCTCGCTGGTCCTTGCTAGGGCTGTGCTCCCCACCTTTGTGAGTCCAGGAGTCTGCGTGCACAGTGAACCCCGGAGAGCTCCCGCAGGACCATTGCCCGGTCCCTGTCCCGGATTCATCACATGACAATTAGGTGCACAGCCCAGAACCAGCCACTCTAGAAGTTCCCCAGGGAAAGAGACCAGAGGACGAAGAGGAAGGAGGCTGGAGACTGCATGCGGGATGGGAGGAAGCATGTCTTCAGAGCTCTCGCTTGTTGGCAGGCATTGCCAGGCCCTGCCAGGGGAAGCAGGGGAGGCAGACACAGCCGGGAGGGCAGCCCTGCCCAGGGCCCTGGTGTGGACTGGGGTCCTCTGGACAAGAATGGGGTTTTAGAACCCAAGACTTCAGGAAGAGAAACTATAGAGTTTTCCGGCCCATTTCACAATAAGACATGAGACCTACAAGCTCAGTTTGAGCCAGGAGTGGACAGTCTACTTGGAATTAGCATCTTTCCCAAACCGCATTGGTAGCAGCAGAGTGGAGAACAAGAGTGGCCACAGCCCCACTACTCTCTCCTGCTTGAGGTCACCTCTGGCACCTCTGCATGCTTCTCTTTCAGCATATATTTATTTAAGCGCCTGTGTGAGGCAGGCATTTGACTAACTCCCAAACACTATCATATGACACAAAATGTCTGTAATTTGCTTTTTCTTAACAGTATATTACAGGCATCTTTCCAAAGCTCATGACCTCATTTCCAATGAACATTTGCATAGTGCTCCACTGGTTGGCATCATCTGTTGCGCTCGTCCGATGTTGATCACACTTAGTTTTTTGCTGTTACATTTCTGGGGCAAACAGCCAGAGCCCAGCAAGTATTTACCTAATGACTGAAAGTGCACGCAGCATCCCAGTCATCTTTCTCACTTGTGCGCACACACGTGCTAACTTCCCATATGTAACAGAGTCTGCTCTCAAGGTCCGAGCTGGGCTCCATCTTTGCGAAGGGATGTGTCCAAATGACAGTGGGCTTGAAGAGGATGATCCGGAGGTGAAGGCACCATGGAGGCGCTGGGCACGTTCAGGAGTGAGAGACAAAGAGCTTTGCTTATGGAAACAGAGTTAGACTCATTCTGTGGTGCCAGGAGGTGGTTAAGGATGTGTGGGTGGCTGTTACTGACCTAGATGTCAGGAAAATGTCACAACTGTGTCGATGGCCTTCCAAAGTGCCTTCTCTGTCCCTGAGGCTATGTGCTGGGTGGGCCCCTGCTATTTTGTAAGTCCGGTCTAAAGCCAAATATGAGTTTGATTGCCCATCCCACTAAAAAGATGGAGATAGCCTGCTTGGCTGCAGCCTTGGTGCTCCCTAACACCTTTCTGGGATTGGGCACTGTTAGGACACAGGAGATACTCACTGATTCTATGTCTTGACTCTGTTGGCCTTTTCAGGTTCTGGGGCAACAAGGTGGGTGACAAGGGGGCCCAGGCCTTGGCTGAAGCCTTGGGTGACCACCAGAGCTTGAAATGGCTCAGGTAAGCTTCACGTCTGTCCTGCAGTTGTGATGGGGGAGCTAGCCTGAGAAAGGGGCACTTCTTCCTTCGGGATGAGGAAGACCAGAGCCAGGAGCTTGAGTCTTTCTCAGTGACCTTGGACCTGTCCCTTCCCACTCAAGGGCCTGATTCCCTATCTGTGAATGCAGATCTTGGGCTGGATCTCACGAGCATTGTCTCAAGTAGTAGCTGCCCAGTGCACCATGTTGGGAAGGATTCTAAGGCTCCTCTGGGCTTGCAACAGAGAACACTATAGTCAGCGAGTGATGTCTCGAGCGGAGCCAGCCCGGCAAGCGGGGCTATGTGGGCCTTGCATGTTGGTCTTCATGAGCTAGCTTATCTCTGAGTCCCCTCCCTGCTCTCACGTGTTTTTTTTCTACCACGATGATACCAGCCTGGTGGGGAACAGCATCGGCAGCGTGGGTGCTCAGTCCTTAGCGCTGATGTTGGAAAAGAACATGGCGCTGGAGGAACTCTGGTGAGTTTGGGGGTTGCTAGTTCGGGGAGGCAGATAACGGCTTTCTTTTTTCCTGGCCTCGCCTGTGGAATAGTTGTGTGGATAAGATGAAGGAGGAGGGTTGAGTCATTAGGTGACTGCCTTTGTTTTTCCCTGTCCTGGATGCCAGGAAGCTTAAAGAGCCTGGCACATGGTGACTTGGTGTGCTGACTGCCTCCATGTGCCACCGTGGCTAAGATCACAGGCTCTGGGGCCCAGCAGGCCGTGTTTTGAGGCCCTACTGTGATGTCACAACTTGCTGACAAAGTGCGATGTGGCTCCATTGGTTGCACAACTGCTGCGCTTGCTTTGGTGCCAAGGCCCAGGCTGCAGCTGCTTCGAGCCTTCTGGTAACTCAGGGGGAACTTGCTGTTGGAGCAGGCTCACCCCGAAGGTGCCGTGGAGTTTGGGGGAATTCAGAGGATCAGCCGTGCTTCGTGCTGATTCTGTTGATCTGAACCCAGCCCCAGCTTGCTCATGTTCAGGTACAGTTGCACCTTCCTCTGACATGTCCCTGGGCAGCTCCAGGTTCTATCAGGCAGATGAAACGCTGTCGGTCTCCCCAGGTAGCAGAAAGGCACTGAAACCATTGTCGCCAGGCCTCGGCCACCACAGGGCTCCTGGCTCTGCCAGTTCACGAGGACTGTGTCGGGCTGGGTTTTGTCACTCGTGGTTCCTTCTCAAGGCGCAGCCACCGTGAGTGCATCCCTGTGACTGCATTATTGACAGCAAGTGACAAGTGGCATAAGCCACACGGGCTTTTGTCGTGCTCAGGCCATCTGGAGGTGGCAGCATAGGGCTGTACAGGGGATGTCCGGGACTGGCAGGCCTGGATTCCACTTCTCTGACCCATCATCCTCGACATGGCAGTGGCCTCTCGATCACGAGATGGCTGCAGCGTGCACAGCATTGCACCTGTAGTCTAGACTTCAGTCTGTATATCCAGGAAGGACGGACGGCACAGGCCAGAGGGTCTTCCCACTTTAACAAGCATCCCCAGTAGTCCCCTTGGTCAACTTGGCTTTGCACTGATGGCCACGCGGTGTCACTAGGACCACCCTGGCTGCAAGGGAGCGTGGTGAATATCATCTTTCGCCATGCATGAGACTACCCAAATGAGATTCGGCTTCCTTAGTGAAAAGAAAGGGAAAGTGGATGCGGAGTAGCTGGGACATGAGGGAACTTCTTGTGGAGAGGAGACCTGGGGCAGATTCTCTCAAAAGAGCCCCTGCATCTGAGAACCCACATGCTATGTTTTATCTGTTCTTTCTTTATCTGTAAATGTGGATTTTTCAGATGTTGGATTTTCTAAATGGGGAACATGTGGGTTAATCTTTATTGACATCATCTTCCATAATAAACGTTACCATGTCAACTGGGTTTTCTCTCTCGTTCTTGCCAGCCTGGAGGAGAACCATCTCGGGGATGAAGGTGTGTGTTCTCTCGCCAGAGGCCTTAAGAAAAATTCAAGTTTGAAGGTCCTGAAGTAAGGAAGCTGTGAACAGGAGCCAGGGGCGGTGGTGACCGGGCTTGGAAGGGCTTGTTTCTGAATCAGGTATCTGGGCAACGTCCACCTGGCCGGCTCACATGAGGTGACCTCCTGGGGGCAGCTGGTATTCTGGCCTCCTCCAAGCCCCCCAAGATAACCAAGTTAAGTACAGAACATGCCAGACTTGTTTAATTCTTGTTCTTCAGAAGGTGGGCACTCTTTTCGGCCCCCTTTTCAGATGAGGAAATTGACTTGACGTTGGGAAAAAGAGCTGTGAATGGGATTTGAACCCAGGAAGCCTGGCACTAAAATGCATGTCCTCAAACACGAAGCTGTAGTAATGTAGCCAGAGGAGCAGGCTCTTCCTTAGATACACGAGTCTGGCGAACGGAAGAGAGAGGGGTCTTCATCTCGGTCACTGAGCTTTGTGGCTGAGCCCATTGGAGAATGGGCTGTACTAGGCCAGCCTGCTCCCGAAGCCCCCCAGACTGGGCTGAGTCCAGAGGTGGTCTGAGGGTCCTTGAGGGTCACTGTTGCATCTTCGTTCCAGGCTGTCCAACAACTGTGTCACCTGCCGGGGGGTGGACGCCCTCTTGCAGGCCCTTGAGAGGAACGACACCATCTTAGAAGTCTGGTAAGGCCCTGAGCCTTCTTCCCGCTCTGAGCCTCGGTTTTCTTATGCATGAGATGGGGGTGATGGGAGAGAGGAATGTGATGAGAGAGAGACCCCTTTCGGCTCTGCCATTCCTAAGACCCCTTCGGCTCTACCACTGGGCATGTGACGATCTGGTTCTCAGCTGGAAACTTGCCTGCCAGGTCTGAGCGGTCTCTCATTTATAAATCATGAGTGTCACTGTAAGAGCAGGAGGGTAAGAGTGGGGCTGTGGTTGAAGAGAGACACTTAGAGAAAGGCAGGGCATCTGCCCTTACGGCGCTTGGCTCAGACCCTTGGCAGTTCTGGGAGGAAGCCACACAGCCTGGGGACTGTGGGCCCTGCGGCCAGGCCTGCCACCAGCAGCCGCCCTCCTTTGTGTGCTTGGAGAAAGCCTGAGTCATCGCTTCCAAGTTGTGTCTGCCTTCTTTCCAGGGATATATTTGTGGCTCAGATAATAAGTAGAGAGGTTCCCCCCGGTTTCACATGTTGTGAATGAACGTTACTATATATGTTTCAGGCACTGGGCTAGAAACCAATACTTAAAATCTAGAAATTACCTATAAAAGCTGGACTTCAGGATTCTCCCAATAAAGCTGCTAAATCTGGAAGAGAAATCCATGTGAGAAATCTCGACTCTACTCAAGCAGAGTCAAGAAAGGACAGACCCCACTCGGCTGGGCCGGCCCAGACACTTTCGTCTTGCACCAGACCCCTTTGGGTGCTGTCCGTTACCTGCTGCACCCCCAGAGTTTTGTGACCCCCCCCCCACTTTAAACATGCAGACTTGTCCCTCTCTCAAAAAGCAAATTAAGGCGCCAGCAACTGTGGCTGTCCAAGGATGAAGTTAAACATAAAGGCATCTTCACATTGCCCCGTGATGGAGAACTTTCTCCGGACGCTGTGTCATCCCTGCAGCCAGGGAGGCCTCCAGGTCCTGCATAGGCTGTGGCCTTGTTTTTAAAGCCATTGCACTGTCCCGAGACACGCACATGCTGTGTTCCCAGAGGGCGGTGGGGGAGCCACCAGCAGCAGGTTGACATCTCAAGGGTCACTGCCTGAGAGTGGAGCCGGGAGACATGGGACTTGGTCACTGCATTCCTGACACATTCTGCTGTTGCCTTAAAAAGAACTGCTGGCCTGGGGAGTCAGGGCCGGCAGGTCCAGCGTGGACTCTGCAGCATCATGATAGCTTGTTTGTCCATGCACCGTGGTTCAGAGGCATCCAGTGTGCTGGAGGGCGGGTCCTGCGCATCTGCCTGGCCTGCCCTCACTGGGTCCTCTCTCTGCTTCACCCCCCAGGCTCCGAGGAAACGCTTTGTCTCCAGAGGACGTGGAGCAGCTCAGCCGCAGGGATGCCAGGCTCTTGCTCTGATGGGAGCCATGCTCATCTCAGCCATGCTGTTCGTGAGCAGCCTGTGGGTTTGGATCCAGCAGCTGCGTGGCCTCTGGCGGCAGCCCTCAGATGAGCCTATCCCACCCTGCCCCAGGCCACACACCGGTCCCCTCTGCTTAGCAGAAGAAGGGTGCTGTCTCTTCAGGGCAGACTCTTCCAAAGCCCGATTTTGCCACCAACTTCTTCCCAAGAGTCAATCCATGGGATGTCCAAGAGGGACGGCATCCCCTATGTCATGTGAACCAGCGTGGACCAGTGTGGACTGATCTTCAGCAAGGTCTCTTGGTGTAAAGATGAGGACCCTGGGCAAGACCCCCGGCCCACTTCTCGCTCAGTGGGGACAGGTGCACAGAAGGGGCCTTCTGCCGTGTCTCACCCCGTGGACACAAATCCACGTTGCTCCCCACGTCGAGTTCCTTGCCTCATCTTGGCATATGGCATGTGCCCTGTGGCTGAGACTCAGGACACCAGGTGGTCTCAGCATTGCTAGTTCCCTAGTAGCCACCTGCTTCCCTGTCGTCCCCAGGAAGGAAGGGGTTCTACTTTGTCCTGTTCTTGCTTCTGGCACTTAAGGCATTATCGGAAGCTGTCACATTCCCCAAGACATTCTAGATTTGCAAGGAAACTATGACCACCACAGCGGTTATGACATACATGGGCTTTTATTTCAGTAAGATCAGTTACTCTCAGTTAAACCTTTGGAAACAAGCTCCATCCAAATGCAGCTTTTTAAAATTAATCTGCGCCAGGATTCTGAATGGTCCCACTGGATCCCTAGTCGATGCTGTGTCTGAACTCTGACAGCATATTTCCAAGATACACGCAAAAGAGATGCTTCCATTTTATTTGTGCCAGAATACTTTAGGATATCAAGGTATGGACCCAAGATTTACAGGGGTGAAATCAAAGACCTTTTTTATAAAGCAAATGTTTTTCTGGATTTTTAAAAAAGTGATGCCTGTTGAAGCCTTTGTAAACCATTAGGGGCTGCATAAGTGTTATTATTTTAAACATTACTATTTGTGAAAAATGATCAATATTTATAACTCCATTTGTTTTATTCTTCCAAGCTTGTATTTTTATAAAAAAGCACAAGCATGAATTTTGTGCTGTAAATAACCTCAGAGGAGAATATGGTTCAGTCACCCAAGCTGCTTCATTGTGACCAAACACTGAAAAATATTCTCGAAAGCTGTCAAATATTAAAGCTCAATTTTCTACTTGAAGGAGGAAAGTGATGTTTTTGACCAGATAATTTATTGCTTAAGGCAAAAGCAATTCTCAGAACTAGCGTTGCAATCAAAACACGTTTGGCCTCAGCTTAGAAGGAGCATAGCCCAGCGTGAGCTGTTAAGCTGGGCTGGGGCCTCCCGACGTCCAGCTGAAAGACTGTGTCAAGTGTGAAAGGGCTCCTGGGCCTTGTGAGTCTCCCAGCAACTTCAGGAGTCTAGCAGGAGAAGGAGGGAGAAGATGGGAAATAGCTCTCCTCAGCGAGCACCCCTGGGTAGGCCTTGTTGAAATAATTCTTTGCAGCATTTAATGAGCAAGGGCTCAGGTGTCCGCCAGAGAGAAATCACTTCCCTGAAAGGCTGAGAGTGCATTTGGCTCAGTAAGTGCCGTGGCTTCTCCCTGGGCCTTGCCTGTGAGTGGCCGCGGGCTCTCTTTGTTGGCGCTGCTGGGTTCTGTCCAGACCAGGTTCCAATGCCCAAGATCGGGAGGAAGATGGAGAAGGGCCTGCTTTTACTGAGGGGTGAGCACAGAGTGCATTTGCAAAGCACCATCTTGGATTGTAAATTTATCTCCCTTAATTTCATCCAGCAGTTATGAATTAGCCAGAGAAGTTAGCACAGTAGGTAGATGAACAAAACAGATGTGAATCGCCGTGCCTTGAGGCACTTTGGGTGAGGAAAGAGGGAAAGACGGGAAGAAAACAAATGAAGATACATGACTTGAGTTTGCTGTAGTGCGAAGAGGAGCTACAAGTTCAAGTTCAGGTAGAGGGAACTTTTTAGGGGTTGGGGCAGAATGGGAAGAGGGGACAGGTAAGCCACGACCCCAAGAGTGAGAAGGGACTGGCCATGCAGAGTGAGGGGATGAGGGGTCCATTCCAAGATAAGGCACAAGACGTCCAAAGAGCCCATGGGGGCAAGGAGCTGGGACCTGTGGAAAGCTGAATAATGGCCTCCCGAGAGAACCATTATAACCCCTGGAAGCTGCGCATGTGCAAAAGGAACTTTAAAGATGTGCTTCCGGACGGTGAAATGAGGAGTTGTCCCAGCTTACACGGCTGGCCCTGGAAGGTAACCAAGCATCATTACTGGAGAGCCACAGGGAGATGGGGCCCAGGCAGCCATGGGGCCTCTGCAGCGAGAAGCTTCGATGGGCAAGCAGTGGCTCATGGCCCAGGAATGGGACTCCAGGAGCTGGAAAAGGAAGGAAATGTGTTGCCTCCCAGAACACGGGAGGGAGGGCAGCCATCTTGGCTCCAGTGAATTTTTGACTTCTGGCCTCCAGTACAAAACAATTAACCAGATTTGTGGTGATTGTCACAGCAGCCAGAGGAGATGAATTTGGTATGTTTGAAGGAGGCTAAGGGCAAGGTGTCCCACCTGGGCCTGCAGAGGCAGGTGGACCTGCCACAAAGGGCCTCGTTGGTAGGGTTGAGTCTCGTCTTCATCTTAGCATGATGGCCAACCATTGGAGAGTTCTTAGCAGGGGAATTGCAACTTAATTATATTGAAGATTTCTTTTGCCCCGGGGCATGAAGGGAATGCATAGGGGTGGGGGCGACAGGAAAAGGATATGGTGGGGGACCACCTAGGAGCTGTTGCTGGGAGGCAATTGGTTGGCCAATGAAGGTGGAGTTGGCCACAATGCAGGTGGAAAGAAGATTCCAGAAAGCCTGTAGAGGGGTTTACATATGGATTGGATGAGAGGTGTGAGGACAGAAAAGAATCGAGGATGTCGTCCAGATTTCTGACTTGAGTAGCAGGAAGCTAGGTAGCAAACAAGTTCAGCAGAAGGCGGGGCTTCTGTTGTGTCAAGTTTGAGACACATGGACAAGCTACAGTGTGAATCTGGGGCTCAGGGGAGTCTGCCCATAATGGCATGGGTGTTGTCATCAGCATCAAGAGGGATCGAGGGTTCTAGGGCCTGCATGATAACACCCAGGGAGCAATTACAGAGAAAGTAGTTCAAGAGGCCTTAATAAGGGTGGTGCTGAGATCTTAGTTTGCAACCAGTCAGAGTAGAAGTTTCCTAATTTTGGAAAGTGCAGCAGACCCGCCAGCAGCATTGTAGGCCTGGGCAGGTACCTCATGAACTGGGACTCTTAAAGTCTCCCAGTAGGGAGGTTACCTGAAAGGTGTGTGCCCAGGGCCCACCCACATCTTAGCCAAGAGCAGACACATTCCAGACAAATTCCAGATTCTGTACATAATTCCTATGTACAGAAAAGAAGGTGTCAGAGCAGGAACATTTTTAAGGATTCTTAGACTTTAATTATAGTCACCATCATCCTAGAAGAAAAAAAATATCAATTTGAGTGTTTCCCCCCATGGTGCCAAAACAAGTTGCTGAAATGAACACACCCCACAGAAATGTGGGCGGCGGAATCACATTCCAGGCTGGCTGAGTTGAGACTGGAGTATCATCGCATTATTGCACCAACACATCTTCCCACTTCCCTCCCCACCAGGAGACTGGTGTAGCCCAGTGGGTGCAGCATGCAGCTGTCGGGCACACTGGCGATGCCCACGCAGGATGGGACGCATGGTCTTGGGCCCTGGGTGCAGGTTCTAGGTCAGCGGCAAGGTCATGAGCAACATCGGGACCAGCCCCCGTAGTTCCCTTCAAAGAATGACCCAGGAGTGACTGCGCCTATGCAGCCAAGGTCTCTGGGCTCACCTAGTCTTCCCCAATTTTTTGCTCTACTGTCATTCCCAGCTTGTAGTCACTTTCTCAACAAACCACAAATCCTGTCCCCCAAGTTTCACCCTGCCCCCATCAATCACCTTGAAAATCCTATCTCTTGGGAGAGCTGTCTATTCCTTTTTCACTTGGAACAACTTCTTTCTTGATATCCTTCATGTTCCCCTCTCTCCTCCAGCCCTGGGGAAAAGGGGGCTCCTTTGGGGTCCACGCTCGCCTAACTACTACATCGGTCTCCTAACTGGTCCACCGCTTCTGCCCTTGACCCGGGGTGTGAACCTGTTAACACCTGAGTCAGATCAGCCTCCACTCTGACCTAGACTCTCCAGAGCTGCCCACTGAGGATGCAGGAGTCAAGGTTACCTGCTGGCCTGTGCCACCGCTTCTTCTCTGGTCTCGCGCATACTCCCGCCCTCTGCACTCCGGCCTCACCTGTTCTTTCTCGGCAATGCTGGCTGCACCCCCCTGCACGTGCCTGCTTCCCTCGCAGGAACACCTTCCCTGGGGGTGGCATGGCCGGCTTCCTTGTCTGGTTAGGTTTTGTTCAACTGTCCCCATACCCGAGGGTCCTTCCCTGAAGGATCTGCATAACATGGTGGTTTCCAAACACTTTCTCCCTGCCCTGCTTAATGTGTCTTCTCAACATGTGCTTCTGCTTCTCCCTGCCCTGGAATGTCCGCTCCATGAGAATGGGGCCTTCCTTGCTCATCAGAGTCTAGAATGCAGCCCAGAGCGTAACAGGTGCCCAGATATTTGTTGGCTAAGTCAAGACTACACTTCATTTAAAGGGCACGGAAAATAGAAGCCGGGACAGATTATGATAACAAACCACTTTCCTTCCTGAACCACTAATGTCCCTTTCCTAAGAGAAGATGGAATTATACCTAAGACATCTAGTGCTACAAATGGGGTTTCAGACCTAGCAAGGGCCCCATGAAGAACATTAAACCCTCTTTCTCGCTGTGTGTTTTCAAATCGCACAGAAATCATTTGTCATCGAAAACAGCCAATAGTTCCAACAGGAGAGCCCGGATTCATCATTCCGCTGGATGAGTTTGAAGATGACAAAGTCATCCCTTTTATCTTATCATGAAGAGCTGCAAGGTGAGCAAGTCAAAGCCCCAGACTGAATATTCACTTGCACCTGCATGTCCATTGTAAGAGGTAAGCACCTGAGACAGACGGAGCACTCACCGCTGCCCCCCGGATTGGAGCACGGGCTGGGCAAGCTCATGGAGGAGGTCGTGTGGGGTGCCTGCAAGGGGTGTTGCCCGCTCAGTCACCCCACGACTTGGAGAGCATTCTCTGGTCTGTGACGGGATGTGATGTGGGAAATGGCTGAGACCCCAGAGACAGAGCAGGCAGAAGGATCGCGAGCTGGGTCTGGCGGTGCTATGCAGCAACGGGGATGCAAGAACCCTGAGTTTGGTGAGCGTGGGGAGAGGAGTGTGACAGGCCCAGACTTAAGGGGGCAGGTCCTCCGCAGGCTACACTGGCGAGACTCAGAGAGGAGCCAGTGCAGAGGGAGCCAGTGGGTAAGGGAGAACTTAGCTGGCTCCTGGCAGGGAGCCAGAGTTGGTATTTAAAGGGAAAGTCCCCAAGGCGGCCGAGGTCAGCAGCGTCACTGCTTGTTCTGGGCTGGGCGTGCGTGGACAGGTCACACTCCAGCTACACCCGTGGACCCCAGCCTCCCCTTCCAGAAAACTGAGATGGTTGTTAGTTAGGGGCCAACACTTCTGTCTAATGTGGTGAAGTGTGCAGAGTTTGGACAGGCTTTTGGGACAGGGCTTGCCAGTCCACGATCCAGGCCACCTGTTCAACAGGCCTCGGCCAGCTCCAGTGCTGCCCGCTTGGACTTTTATTGCGCCAGGCTCTCGGGGGTAGCCTGCGGTGTCCACCTGGGACAGGGACAGGGCTCATCAGTCACCGTGACAGACGCTCCTGAGAAGGTCCTGCTGAGCCCTGAGCTGGGGTTAGTCGTGGGCCTGGCCAGGTTACCAGGTGGTTACCAGTGATATGTGTGTGCATGTGTGTGCGTGTGTGCATGCATGCACGTGTGTGTGTGTGTGTAGGGTAGGGGAAAGGGCTCCTTTTAATCCAACGGCTTTTGGGTTTTTGCTGTATGTAACAGGAGAACCAGGAAGACAGCTGAGAATCGCAGGTCGCTTCCCTGCATGGAGCCCTTCCACGGGTCCCACTGCTCCTGGCTTGAGGACCCCGCCCGGCCCTTCGCGCCCACGCATTCTGTGCTCTGCCTCTTTCACTTCCTTCAACATGTCACGCACATTCCTGTACCCTTTGCCTGGGCTGCTCCCCTCGCCCCTCGCTGCCAGGCAGCTTCCCATCTCATCTGAAAGGTGCTTTCCTCAAAAAGTTTCTCCCTGGATGCTTCTGTGTGTGCTCAGAGCAGCTCTCCCTCAGAGAACTGACCTCAGTCATTCAGTAAGTGACCTTGTGGTACTGGCGAGGATGACGTTGCTCTTGAATGTGGTTATGTTTCCTCGGATCTATTCAGTAGCTCAGGTGACATTTTTGAATGTGGGGCCAGGTTGAGGGGAACAGGCTGTGGATAGACAGAAGCCTGGAGACCTGTGCAAAGACTCCTGGAAGAGGCTGGACTTTGACTGGGCCTTAAATGAAGGGAGGTTTTGAAAGGCAGAGAAGATGGGAATTTGGGTTGGAGAATCTATTTAGAAAGAGGTGAAAAGGGCCCTGGCTTGAAATCAGAGCATCAGAGTGTCTGCTTAACTCCTGGGTGGTTGGGAAAATTATTTTCCCTTTTTGGACCTTACTCTCCCATCTGTAAAGTGAGAGGTTGGCTTGTTAAGGGCTGCAAATAAGCACTGTGACCTGATTCCCCCGTCTCATCCTCTGGATGACATCTCGCTCCCCTGTAAAGCTGAATACAGCTTCAGAACTGTTTTGAGCACAATGTTTTAGATGGGCATTACCGGTTGAAGGGATGATAATTGAGGTAAGCCCAGTTTATCAGGTCTGGCTTGGGAGAGTGTCTCTTGAGTGAAGTTGGGTGCTGACTGTCTGATTCAGGAGTGTGGGGTGGGAGGACTGAGTTTGAAATCCCTATGGAAGCAGAGGACTCAGCAGCACCAAATGCCACCAGAAAGGACAGGAAGATGTTCTAGTTCAGGATGCCAAACTGAAATGCTTTCAGGGGTCAGTAGGTAATATGAAAGAGAGAAGTTGTGGGGGTGGGGGATAAATTAGGGATTGGTGGGGAGTGTGACAAACTGGAAAAAGGAGAGTACTTGCCCTCTCTAAAAAGATTCAGATTTTTCTCTCTCCACTTTCCCTTCTCCCTCCGCCTCCTTACTGTGTGGCTTAAGTCTCCAGGATGAATTTTCCTCCCAGACAGCCAGACTATGATCTCCGAGACTTAGGGACTTATTGGAGAATGTAAATCTAACAAGGAATGATGTTGTTTCAGGCCAGTTGCAATCAGGCCTGTTGATCTCCATCTATTAATAATTGTTTTCTGCAGTAGTGTGGAAAGTAGTGAAGCTCGGGGAGCAGGATAAGGATGGACTAGGGAGGAACAAGAATGGATTGAAGCTAAAGTTTTCAAAAGATGTCCATTTCCTTTCAGGAGCTAATGACAAGGGAGACAGGTGGCCTGTTCCTAGAACTGTTAGCGATCACTCATGTGACTTTTATGTACTTGCTGGTTTAAATTCCCCAGATCTACAGAAATATGTCACTGTGCCCTGGAGAAAATTTCCCTGCCATGATTAAACACACACACACACACACACACACACACACACACACACACACACCTCTTCTTTTCTTAGTATTAATCACCTTCTATAATTGGTACGTAAAATGTCAAAGGAGAAGAAGTTAATTAACAGGAGTATCCAGTGCTGCAAGGCTCTGGGGCCGATTATAAAAAGCACTACCTTAAATATTTTGATCACTTTTGGGAATCAAAAACCTCTCTTCTAATTGAAAGGTCCTTAACTACACCCCAAGTCCTGGCTGGTGGCCAGGGGTGCAGAATTGAACGAGGCTGGTGTGAAAACCCCTTCACCGCCCTTGGGACAGCTTCCCTAAACTGGGAAAGATGGCAACAGAAATTCAGAAGCGTAGGGATCCCAGGCAGAATCCGAGGGAGAGGGAGAGGTTCGACTTATGCTGTTTAACAGCAACCCTGTAAGACAGGTGGGAAGACTCCCCTTCACAGACGAGGAAATTGAGGCTCAGCGTGGCTGTGAGTTACGTGTGACGCGCTCACAGCTGACAGCGCCAACGATTCAAACTTAGGTCTGATTTTCAAGCTCTGCTCTTCCGTGGAATGCTGAGATCCGACTTCCAGCGTAGTCTGGGCTGCCCTCCACCAGCCCCAAACTCACCTTCTGCAGGAGTTTTGACAGCTAAACCCAGCGCGAAGGACCTGGGCACAGCGCCCCGCCTCCGCAGCTCGTACCAGCCAATGGCGACGCGGCGCCCTCCGTCTCCCCTCCAATTAGCTAGCGCGCCCCGCCTCCTCCCCCTCGCCTCTCCGCCTCTTTCCCCGGCTTTGCCTTTGGCTCCACCGAGCTTGACAGAGCGGAAAGTCCCTTCAGGACGCTCCGGGACTGCAGCCATTGAAGGAAGGGCTGTCACACGGACGCCCAATCAGAGCGTGCGCAGGGCTGCACCTCGGGCTACGATTGGCCAACGAGGCGGTCGGCCCCCCCCCCGCGCCCACCCGCTCACCCGAGGCCGCTCGGAGGCGGGGCAGGTGGGGGCGGGCCCAGGTAGCAGGTTCGGTTGCGCTGGGGCCGCGCGTCGGAGGTAAATACTAGGGCGGTGGGTGTGGGGCTCCGGGCCGCCGGGGGCGCCGGCTGGCTAGGCTGGGAGAGGGCTTCGCCCGGCAGCCGGAGGTGAGTGAGCGGGCGGGCGGGCGGCCGCGCTGGCGAGCGGCGGGCGGCCCTGGACCTTGCAGCTCGCCGGGGTCCCCGGCCCTCTGGGCGCTCGAGCCCCCGCCGCGGCCGTCGGGCCTTCGGCGCCGACCCGTTAGTCGCCCGGGCCGGGCCGGACCGGGCGGGCCGGGCCGCGGGGTGCCGAGCCCGCTGACGTCAGCCTGAGCTTTCCACCCCCGGGGCTGCTCCGCTCCCCGGGCCCTGGTGGTGGGACCGTGCTCGCCACCGCCCCGACCGCGAAGAGGAGAGAACTTGGGGTGGCAGCTGCGCAGGGAACCGTCTCCTCCACCGACTGCTCGTTTACAGGAGGGGAAACCGAGGCACGGGCCGCCGGCCGGCTCCCAACGGCCCTGGTTGGCGTCCAGAGCCCCGGTAGCGATTTGCCGTGGAGTCGGACGCACCGATCGATTTTCCGGAGCTTGTGGCTCGGGTCCAGGAAGAGCGGTCGGGGCTCTGGCCTCGCTAAGGCGTGTTCTGCTTTTTCTTTCAGTTTCCCCCTTTCCAGGGTGAGACTGGTTTTACACAGCAGCCCGGAGTTCTTTAGTTGAAACGAGCGCTCTGTTGAAACAAGGTATTCTTTCACCTCTTCGTTTTCTTCATTATCTTAGCCGCGATCTGTGGGGAGACCGTGAGGTCCTGCAGGAAAGTAGCAATCCTGCCTGGCTCTCAGGGCCTCAGCTGCCCGCTTATTCACGCAGTTGGCGGCTGGACTGTTCCACCCCGTGGTATTAGCATGTTTGGGATGACTGTCACCTTCCAGGCACCAAGCCTTCCTGTCTCCCAGTCCCTGTGGCTCCTGCCCTCATCCTATCCCCAGACTCGCTGGAGAGCGCAGTTCAGCCCTAGCTCAGGAGCATTCCCTTCACCTTACATTTGGATCCGGGCTGATGGGGATCTTAATAAGATGGCTCTTTTTGCAGTCATTGGCTTCCAGAGAAAAATCCAGGCCTCGACAGAGGGTGTTCATTCAAGTGTTGGTTTTCTGCACACCCCCTCATGCCCCAAGTAGACTGAATGGTTCTAAGAATTTAGCCTGCCAGTTCCTGGCTGGTTGGTGGGTGGATTTGAAGTAGAACAGCATTAGGAGAAAAGTGATTTGCTGGAAATTCTTGTGGAAGTTCATGTACTGTGAGTGTTGGTAACACCCAGAGCATTCTCTAAGGCTCTGCTGCAAATTCTTGCAAAGAAGCCTTCCTCTGGATGATAACTTTTATCAAGAGCTGGTGAGACCAGGGCACCTGTTATATAAAGCAACATTCAGCAGCGGTGATTTCTTGTGGCTTGGCATGTGTAAACTGATTTGATTTAAGGGCATCTTTGACACGAGAACGGAAAAAAGAGTAATTATCGTCTTGATCAAACTATTAATGTGTTTTGGTCCTGATTTTTACACTGTGATCTTAAATTTGTTGAGGGATTTTCAGTGGTTAGAAGGAATTTACAGGCACCAGGCAAGGCAATGTGAACCTCAAAACAAGTTTTTGTAATTGTGGAATTTTCTTTCTTTATTTCTTCTTATATATGTAATGATGAAGTGTTGTAAACATTGAACCTGACTTCATTTATTCAGAACATTAGTTTAGTTTTGGGGTCAAAATCAGCCAATACTCCCACCTCCAAAGTCCCTTTCTCCTTTTCTTCTTGAAGCATTTCATCACTGAAATAATTAGAATGAGAAAATGGAATTTTTGCTTTTGCTGTTATTACCTGAGTTAACCAAATCATTCATTCATTTCAAGCCATTTGTTGGATACTGGTTTGAGCATCAGAAATACAAAGATGAAGGATTTGGTGAACTCACAGTTTCGAGATGCAATGGCCAGGTTTAACTTTTGTGAGGCAGCAGTGTTCTCCTCACATGAATATGCAGATTTTTATAACTTTATAAATCCCTCTTTTAGGGACTGAATACTTCCACAAGTTAGTGTGTGAGGAAAATTAAAACTCACTGTTTTTCTGGTTAGGGGATGTATATACTTTTTGGAATATAATAAGTTGTTCTTTTGGTGAAAGACAATCATTCTTTTTGTTTTTTGGGGTTTTTTTGGGGGATGAATTTTCCTCTTTTTTTCTTTAAAGATTTTTTTATTTATGCATACAAGAGCAGGGGTACAGGCCAGAGGCAGGGAGGTGAGAGGATTCACCCAAGACAGAGTGGGGAGCAGAACAGGCAGATCCACTGAAACTCGCTGCTGAGGGGAGCGGCGGGTGAGGCAGGAGAGGTCTGCTGCGCCACGTGGGTCCTCTCCCTGGCCAGGGATCCAACTCATGCTGTTGTGCTGCAGACGCTTCACAGTGCGGTGCTCAACCCGCTGCACCACCAGGGAGGCCCGAAAGACAATCATTCTTAAATGATAATTATTCTAGCTATTTAAAAGTGTCTGGAAAAGTCTTGTGTGTCTTTCTCTTGTATTTATACTGACCTTCCTGTCTCTGTGCCATTTATAGTCTGGGCAATATTTAGTATTGTAATTTTTATCCTGGTTTAGAAGACTTCTGTGGTTTTTAGAATAATTAGAAATCTCACAGATGTACAACCTTCTTTAACTAGATTGTCTTTATTTCTTTAATTGATACTCTTTGAACAGTATACATCCTGAAAATGAAAATGACGTATCTTTCTAATTAATCATTGTCAATTTTATGTCACTTATGCCATTCTTTTCTACTATATCTTTTAGAATGTGGTAATTCTGACCTTAAACTTGTTTAAAACTTATTTCTTCATCAACTTGTTTCCATTGCGTTGATAGGAATTGGATAAATATTTATGTCTTGCAACATTGCTATTGGTTTAATACAGTTGAACTAAAAATTTATTTTAATACCGTTAAATTCTCCTTTTCAGAATCCAGACAGACTATCGACAAATTCAGATAATCAGATATATTTGCAAGTCTTTGTGACCCTCTGTTCCCTCATCTCATTGTTGTTAAAAGAAAGGCCTCCTTTTTAATATGGGTGTAGGGTTAGAAATATTCCTGTATTCCAACTCTTTGGTAATCTTACTCAGTGCTTACAGTAATTATCAGGATACTCGTAATCACTCCATTTGCCAGGCTGAAATAGGTACAGTGGTATTTAGATCAATGGTTTGTCATATGTTTACTCTCAAAGCGAAGCATACTACTAGAGACAATTTTTAAACAAGTAGACCTGACAGACAGGAAGAACACAAATGAGAGCAGTCACCAAATCCTAAATCTTCAGTATTTTTCAGTGTCTAATGCAGTGCTTAGTGTGCAAAACTATTGAACAGTTTAACACACCTTCTTGATTGATACATAACTCACTCATAGTGGGATTTAAACTTTTGCTTGAGTCAGTTTTTAATATTTGGGGTTCTTAAGACTTAATTTAACTGTTGCCTTCTTAGTAAAAGAAGACTGTGGGCTTTCTGTTCACGTCTACAGTAGGGGGAAAGTCTCTGTATTGAAGTGTTTCTGCTGCAATACCAGTGTATTGAGATATTAATGATCATCACTTTTATTATTATAAAATTCCCCATTCACTTCTCTGTAGCTATCAGTTTTGACAAAGAGAGTTAATTTTTCCTATGCTAGTTCCAGACCTATTCATTCTTACTGTATTCTTTCTAAATGAGAAAGGGCCACATCCTTTTTACTTTTGGATAATGCTTTTTAAATATTTCATTACTTTCGGTTAGACTGTTCCAGTCATCTAATATGACCCATCCTGCCACTGAGTATAAGCTCATTCCCCTTTGTTCTAACACAGGTTAGAGACATGTTGCCCTTCCTGGTGGAGTTCACTGTAAAATATGACCCTTGATAACTTCTGCTATTTTGACTTTGACCTTCTTATAAACCAAAGTAGTTATATCAGATTTTACTATGACTGTCTCTTCAATTACTTGCAAAAAAACACTTTTGTAATCAAATTCACTTGAAATCCAGTCTCCTAGTAACATAATGTAGAGTGATTTAGTTTTTTTTTTTTTTTGGTAATATTTTATTGGTTTTATTTTAAATTGTGGCATTAATTGTTAGAGAACCAATATAGTTGATTTTGCTGAATCTTATAGTAATAAGATTCAAGGAAGATCTTAATTTTAATTTGTGAAAGTATAGTTTTAGGAATTAAAACCATAATTTCTTTTCAAAAATAGAATTGTCATACTTAAGCTAGGTTTTTTATTTTTATTTCTGGCCAAGATATTGAAATACTTTGAAGAGAACTAAACAGCAGCTTGCTGTTTTAAATTGTTTGACCATTTCATCCTTTGGGAGCAACCAAAATATTGTCTATGCAATAAAGCCTATGCAGTTTACTCCTAAAAGACTGCCTAGGATTTATATATTCTTTTTTTCGGTATTGTTACATTGTGTTTAAAGCATACACACATCTCATCACCTGCCTTCTCAAACTGATTGGAAATAGGTTGGAAATCATCTTTCCAAACTGACTGGAGAAAGGAGTGAAGTGCATCCTTGCAGGAAACCACAGAAGATGGCTGATTGCAAAGGGCAAACTGGAGACTTCAAACTATAGAAAGCAGCCACAGAACTCAGAAAACATAATGTGGTCTTTTCACAAAGTCACAGAAAGTTTTGCCTATTGAGAGTCACACATAATAATTTACATGCATATAGAGGTGATGCAAAGATCAAGAAAAAATAAGGCCATCTCCCTGTTGAAAATGTTGACCCTTTAAAGGAGTTTTAGTTAGAAATCACAAACATTTCATTTGGCATACTGTAAAGGATTAGAACTAAACTAAGGGGTTGTGTAGCTTTTTGGGTCGTCCTCTTCAGGCGTCTTACTTCCGTGGTGCCAAGAGAGGGGTTTTCACAGGTGTCTTAAAGACGAGGCCACTTAGGTTGGTCCTGTTGCTGCTCAAGTCGACAGTGCCCTCAAGTGGAATTAAGACGAACGCGTAGTAATCAAGAGAGAGTGAGTGCCCCTGTGTGAGAGGCGCTCCTGCCTCACTCAGATCTGTCAGCCATGTTGCTGAAAGGGATGCCGACTCTCTCTCTCCTGCCCCGGGTAATCTTCTTGTCTATTCTGACTTGCAGAGGCACAGACTTGTGAAAACTTTACTGCTAGAGATTACCTGAGTGTCTGACAACGCACTGTAAAGGAAGTGCGATTCTGTGTAGTGGAGATTTGCCAGATTATTGAATCGTTAAGGTAAATGATTAGCCTTATTAAGTGAAACTTTAGGGAGTATTTATTTTTTAATTCTAAAGTTAAAATAGCTAACTCAGAGAGTGCTAGCAACTGCTGCTGTCATCCAGGCCCAAAGGAGACCTCATGTAAAAGAAGGACCCACGAGCCCTGTGTCTAAGAATCCAGCAGTGACATTTGAAAGTCTTAATGTGAATTCATGAAATTGCCTGATTTTTAACTACCAGTTAAAGTAGGGTTGAAAAGACTACTTGTGAAAGATGAGTAGTCTTGTAAAAAACTTTAAGTGAAAATTTGAAACTGAAAAGAAATCATCTTTCATGTGTTCCTCTCTAGTATACATAGTTAAAATTGTGGTATACAAACATTTCCTATTTGATACTAGACCATAATTACTTTTCCTTGTGCTGTAGTACAAGTTTTTGAGGCTAAAAATCGATTTTAAGGCATCTTTGATATAATCAGATTTATAATATTGTGATTATAAAAGTTAAATGATAGCTATGATTAAGATGGAATGTATGAGATTAAGAGAATGAAACAGACATAAAATGTTCCATTATCAAAATATGGCATGTGGATACATGAATTACGGTTAAAGTTTCAGGATGTGGTTTTATGGTATTTTTATCGATAAAGGATGTTCAACATAACTTTGGATAACTTTTTACTTAGCTGCATGTACAGAAATAATAGCCTTTTAAATTTATGTGTGTTTTGCCCCAGAATACCAACTTATCCGTTTAATTAGGGGAGATCAAAATGTTGCTTTTTAAAGTTTAAACATGTCAGAATACGTATATAATGTTATCTTTTATTAGATATTTGATTTTATAAATTCAAATGCCTTGGAAACAAAACTTTGTACTTGGAGATCCTTTATGATTGGGTCGCCTTAATTAAATAAATGATAGTAGATATAAGTAATAGTGCTTTTAATATTTTTAGATATTTTTGGAAGTATGTGTTTTACTAGCTGAATGAGAGTTTAAAAAGTCTTTACCTTACTTTTAACTCACGTGGAATAAAGCATAAAGTTTCTTTTTGCTTGTCCTCCAGGCATTTTGATTGCTGTCTTTTTAACAGCATGGACACCAAATTGCTAAAACCATGCTTTGGGACTGCCAGTGAAACTTTTGCAGTTTTACTACAAACTTAGTAGTTCTCTTTCTTTTTAAGTTAATATTTTGGAGTTAATATCACAATGAGTTCAGGCTTATGGAGCCAAGAAAAAGTCACTTCACCTTACTGGGAAGAGCGGATTTTTTATTTGCTTCTTCAAGAATGCAGTGTGACAGACAAACAAACCCAAAAACTTCTTAAAGTGCCAAAGGGAAGTATAGGACAGTATATACAAGACCGGTCTGTGGGGCATTCGAGGATTCCTTCTGCAAAAGGCAAGAAAAATCAGATTGGACTAAAAATCCTAGAGCAACCACATGCAGTACTCTTTGTTGATGAAAAGGATGTGGTAGAAATAAATGAAAAATTCACAGAGTTACTTTTGGCAATTACCAATTGTGAAGAAAGGTTCAGCCTGTTTAAAAACAGAAACAGGCTAAGTAAAGGCCTACAAATAGATGTGGGCTGCCCTGTGAAAGTGCAGCTGAGATCTGGGGACGAAAAATTTCCTGGAGTTGTGCGCTTCAGAGGACCCCTATTAGCTGAGAGGACAGTTTCGGGAATATTCTTTGGAGTAGAATTACTGGTAAGTTTGATAAACCCTATTAGTGCTCTGTGTGTGTGTGTGTGTGTGTGTTCTGGGTGCAAATTACACAGGTGGTTTTTTTCCCTTTCAATATAAAGCATTCCAGAAATCTTCAGTAATTTTTAATATTCACTCTCCTGAGGATTTGCTTTCTAATGATAAATTGAGATGTAAAGGTGAGGAACTGAAAACGTACAAAAACCCAACTTACAGTAGTAGGAAATACAAATAGATGACATAATTATTGAAGACTTATAGCTTAGAGATTTTAATTGTCTATATTAAAAATGAACTCTGCCAATTGCAGACTAATCACAAACTTATTAAGTATCTCATGACACCATCATCTAAAGGTTTCTGAGTTTTTCAGAATGTGTATTAACTAAGTAATGACAATTTTTTTTAAATGAGTTGCTGTCATTTAAACTTGTTTATGGTTGACCCTGATAATATATGCAAAAATCATCTTGAAACTTATTTCTGCTAAAAATAAGACTAAGAACTCGGATATGTTTTCAAAATTAATGTTAATTCTCTGGAACTTAAAAAGGTTATGTTCTGATATTCTTTCAAGTAGGGTTTCAACTAGGATTGTTTCCTTGACTTAATTTTTAAAGCAGTGATTGTGAACAGTTAGGGGTTGGAATCCTGCTCTGTTGTTTACTAGCTTGGTTACCAAGTTCCTTAATCAGGCTACTTAACTTCTCTGGGTCTGCTTCCCCATCCATAAAATAGTGACACCAGTACACAACTTGCAGGGTTTCTGTGATTTACTGATTCAGAATGAAGCGCAGTGACAGACACATACATAGTAAGTGCTCCATAACGGAAGCTAATGTTATACTGTTAAAGTCAACTTTTCTTTTTATGACAAAATTGTTTGAATCACAGTGTAACGTCCAGTCCCACTTTCTCACGAGGTGATTCTGACTTGAAAAGATCAAGTAATTTTATTTCAGCATCCAGATAAGTTTCTTCCTTGCTTAAAAAAACCCTAAATTCAATAGCAGTCACTCATCACTGAGGATCTCGTGTGTGTCATTTAGAACTTTCCCACTGATTTCTCTAAAAACTCCAGGGTGGAGCTCTTTTGTTCTGGACCATCTTTCTGTATCTATTGTTCATTTTATTTTCTTTCTCTTAAAAACTAGGAAGAAGGTCGTGGCCAAGGCTTCACGGATGGAATCTACCAAGGAAAACAGCTTTTTCAGTGTGAAGAAGACTGTGGGGTATTTGTTGCTCTGGACAAGGTGGAAATCGTAGAAGATGATGATAATGGGTTGGAAAGTGATTATGCAGGCCCAGTGGACACCATGCAAGTTGAACTTCCCCCTCTGGAGATCAACTCCAGAGTTTCTTTGAAGCTTGGAGAGACAATAGAATCTGGAACAGTTATATTCTGTGATGTTTTGCCGGGGAAAGAAAGCTTAGGATATTTTGTCGGGGTGGATATGGTAAGAGACACTTTTACTTTTGTTAATGCATCTGTTAGTTTACTGACCAATTTAGGTACAAATTAAACACTTTTTGAATATTTAAAATGGACTACCCTCGAATAGTTTAAAGAACATGCTCTAATTTAATTTTTGTAAAGGAGCATTGCTATGAGACCGGAGTCTAGATATAGAAAATACAAGTTCCCCTTTTCCCAATGTTTTCAGCCTTTAAATTTGCCTTTTTTTTAATTGGCAGAGACCAGAAAAAAATACCAAAATATCAATGTCTTATTTTTATTTTGAAATGAATTTTTTTGGTAATCTGTGCTTTTCTTCATGTAATATTTTGCAAGATATTATTGACTTTTATCTGACTTTAAAGAGTAGTGTAAAAGTCATTTATGGAAAAAACCTGAATAGAAGAAAAACACATTGCTTTAGAGGATTAGACAATTAGAGTAATTTTCTAGGATATAAGTCTAACTTTTTCATAGTGGTAAAATGCGTATATGCAACATAAAATTGATCATTTTTTAAAAGTTTATCATTTAATCATTTCTGGTGTGCGCTTCAGTGACACTCACTGTATTCCCACTGTTAGTGTCGCCATCACCCACCCCAGTCCATTTCCACAGCTACTTCCGTCATCCCAAATTCCGTCATCACTCCCGATTCCTCCCCACTTTCTGTGCCTGGATTTGCCGAATCTAAGCGCCTCCTATAAGTAGAATCAGACAATATTTGCCCTTTGGTTTGTTTCACTCTTTTTAAATATTACCTTACAATGACATTTGTTAATAATGGGTAGAACGGGGCAGTTTGGATGGTTGAGAGACAAAAAAAGACTGAGAACATTGTATCTTACATTGAAAGAATGAACAAGAATTTGCTAGGTGTAAAGAAGGAAACTCAGAATTATTAAACACTAGAGAGGATGTGAGTAATAGATTTTTGTACTCGCGATGTTTTTAGTGATTATTTTTATATACTCGAGTATATTTTTTGATTGGTAGGGTATGGATGTTCTAGCAAAAATTTGTCATCCTGTGCTTGGAAATTCTAGGAATTTCTATTTGCTACCCATCAGTTAGACAAACATTACTATGTTTAGGCAAACATTTATAGAACACCCGCCATGTGAAATGCCAGAGCAGAGTAAAGCTTGTGGGTCCCTCAGAATAGCTAATGATGAAGCTCACCTTCACACCATTTTTCTTTAGACATCTAGTGTTTGTTTGGAGGGGAGACTGCACTGAGTA
Source organism: Galemys pyrenaicus (assembly GCA_019455555.1). Classification (NCBI taxonomy): domain Eukaryota; kingdom Metazoa; phylum Chordata; class Mammalia; order Eulipotyphla; family Talpidae; genus Galemys; species Galemys pyrenaicus. The sequence goes on from JAGFMF010012032.1 coordinate 1,379,108, forward strand.
GAGAGAAGGTTGGAAAATGAGGGCACCGTGATTGAGGCTTAGTTTCCCCTGGCTGGTCTTTTGGGTTGGCTCTCAAACCTGGCAAAGCCTTTGGTCTTCCCCTTCCTCAATGGCAGCCTACAAGTCACTGCATGCACTTGGGGCAGGCTGCCTGGACAGCCGGTCAACTCTCCCCCACCTCTGTCTGTCCTGTTTGGCTTCTGCAGCCTTCATTCCAACCCCTCTAGAGCACTTCTTGAAAAGAGATTTCTGGCAAATGCAGTATTGTTCATCTCTTAATTTCCAATGACATGTGGCATGGTGCATATGTTGGTGTATACAAGGGTAGTTGTCAGACTGGCCCATTTCATAACTCGCTCCCTGAGCTGGAACTGGTGGTTGTTACACTAGAATGTAAAATAATTAAATATAACAATTGCATTTTGAAGGAAATTTGTACATGCTTGTAAAGTGACAGAAAGAACAATGGAAAAATAGACTTTCTGTGAACAGAGAGGCATAGAAGAGTTCCAGTTGAGTATCTACATGCTCACAGAATGTGCAAGAGTGATTAGAGCAAGCTAGAACTAGCTTGGGGCAGGTTACTGGGTGAAGCAATATATGTGAGGAGGCTATTTATATGGGCTATACGTATTTCTTGTCTCATAAAATATGAAAAATAATTTTGATTTCTTGTTCATCTGTGGGTTTAACTGATTATTCTTGGATCTTCTCCCACCCCCGCCAAAAAAATAAAAACCTAAAAATCAAATGAACAAACAAAACATATAAAAGAAAAGTTCAGATTTACCATGTAAGTGTTTTGGAGGATCTTTTTATGGAAAATAAAGACTTTTGTGTTCACATTTTATTGAGAAGGGTTTTAAAATTTATTCTGTTAATTTCTAGGATAATCCTATTGGCAACTGGGATGGAAGATTTGATGGAGTACAGCTCTGTAGCTTTGCAAGTGTTGAAAGTACAATTCTCTTGCATATTAATGATATCATCCCAGGTATGTTTTCTTTATGTTAATAAGGCAAGAGTTTCTAGGATTTGTTTGTGATGAGTGTGTGAATATAAGCTTGTAGGTGCATTGTTGGAACTTGACTTTTATGTATGGAATTGTTCTTAAATTTTGACGGGATATCCTTTCTTATCCCCAAATGAGAACAATTTTTCACCCTACAAGTATGTGAGTGTGGGGTGGCATTTGTGCATTACTCATTTTTAAACATCACCTGTCCTTTGTAAGGTGGGAAAAAACCCTTCTGATTAGAGAGTCCAAAAATGTAAGAAACTGCCACCTGTTTGAGTGAGACCAGGGTGTAATCTAGAAGCTCTTGAGCAAAGTTGGTCATCTAATACAATCATAGACTGCAGAGGTTTCTTGCTGGATGGCCTTTGGAGATGGTATAATCGATTAGTCAGAAGCGATCACTCAACTTTACATCCTCAAGTCTTAAGCAACCTTTTATTTTACCTCAAACAAGTAAACACCTGACGGCTGTTGTCAAGTAATTGACCAGTTCCTATCGACCTCAGCATGGACAGTGCCTTCTGCCTGCTCTTAAAATCCCCACTTATTGGCTCCTCGGTTGACATAATGTTAACCATAAAACTAACGGAAAGCCTGTATTTGTAGCCATGAATGTAGGAGGCCCTGACTAAGATATCTTGTACTTTTTTACATTCTTGCCAAACATATAATGTAGCTTTTAATTGATTGTCTCCACTTGCTGATAAAGCCTGGAGTTGGACAGGCTGAGAGTGGCTGAGATCGGTAAGTGGTAAAGTTAGAATAAATGTCCAGACCAGTCTGACCAGCTCTCCAATTTTCAGGGTCTCCTCCCCCAGCCCGTGTGTATTCTTAGGATGTGAAGACCTGCACAGAAAAACATACTTTCCAGCCTCGCACGTATACTTGGGAATATTGTTTCCATGGAGATGTATTTTGTCTCTAATTCTATAAAAGCTGAGTTTTACTATAGCAAGAATCACAACTGAACAAAATGTTTTTTTTTTTTTTTTCCTTTTGCTTCCAGTGTTTTTCCATTATTGCTAATTTTGACACAGAACACTTTTGAATTTTCCACAGGCCTTTCGGGTCCTCAGTTTCTTTCTTTTGTAAAACAAAGGAATTAATTCGAGGTGATCCTTGGGGTTTCTTCTAGGCTACACTCTTTGGCCTGCCTTTCTCAGTCTTGGCTTGGCAAGTAATAAATGCTTGTTTTGTTGAGTTAGGAAGTACTTTCTACTTTAACTTTCAGCTTCATAGCCAGAGTACAGTGATTTAGATGGATGTGTGGAATTCAAATAATTTTCAGTTTTGCTTTATAAAAGTCTGAATTTCTTTGCTTTTCTTGGTTTCTTTAAACTCAGTTTTTAATTTCTTGCAAATTGGATTCCTAGCTATCTCTTTGCTTCCCTTTGGAAACAAATAGTTTACATTTTGGGGAAAGCATTCCTGTGCTGGTCCTTCCATGCCTGTTTATGGAGGTAACATAATTTATAATTTGATATATTGAAAGACTTTAATCTATCAATACATGCTGTTGTTCCAGAAGTAGTTTTGTGAAAGGTTGTTTCTTCATTGAGACACGATTAAGCCCTTACTTAGGCTGTTTTAAGTGTTGAAGATGATGAAGAAAGCAAAATAGATAAAAATTCTTCCCACATGGAGCTTTTATTATAGTGAATGGAAACAGACAATACGTAATTAAAATATAATGTCAATTAAATAGTGATGAGATAGAGAATGAAAGATGAAACAGGGCAAGGGTATGCTAGGCTGGGCAGTGTGCTTTTCTATTGTGTGGAAGGTAATCCCAGGAGCTCCCAATGTTGACATTTGAGCTTTTAACATAAAGAAAACTTGGGACAGAGCCTTATGGATTCTGAGGGAGTGCTGAAGCTGCTGCGAATTTGGTCAGTTTATGGAGTAGCCAGGAATTCACAGCCAGAGCAGGTTGAGCAAGGGGAATCACCCCATATCTGTCCTTTGTGTAAGGCTTGCTTCATTTGGTGTAATGTCGTTTCTCTTTAGGTTTTTTTGCCATGTAAGATTTAACATTTGTATATGGTTGAATTTTTGAATTTTGTTTATTGACATCTGAACTTTGAATCCCTTCAAAGTTATAAAGGAATTTCTCCATGTTTTCTTCTAATACTTCTGTGGTTTTATTTTCTTTATATATCTTTGATCCATTTGTATTTTATGTACTACATGATGTGAAACATGGATCTCACTTAGTTCCCTGTCCCCTAAATAGTTACTCAGTTGTTCCAACATTTTTTATGAAAAAGATCATCTCTTTCCTCCTTGTTTGAGATGCCACTTTCTTCATATTAATTTACATGTACTTTGGGATATTTCTGGATGTCCTATTCTGTCTGCTTATGCTTTAGTACTGCATTATTTTTAGTGATTCTTTTGGTTTAATATTGGCACTAGTCCAACATCATTGGTCTCCTGAATTTTCCTTCTATTCTACATTGTCTTCTAAATCTCATGGGTGTCTTTCGCATGTAAATCTATAGTCCACCCAGATTTGACTGTGTAGGATTTGAGAGTGAGCTATAATGCTTGTTCGGTATAAATCAAGTTCCAACATGTATATGTGGATCACTTTCTAGGCTTTATGCTTTCTTGAACTAAAACCTCTAGGCTGTCCTTATTATAGCTTTAAAAGTTTAACATTGTGTAATTACATTTCTCTCCTTGTTCTTTATTTTTATGAGTGCTTTGATTTTTGTTGGCTCTTCACTCTTTACTGTAAATTTAACAATCAGCATCTCAAAAACTGTAATAGAGTTCCATTGGGATTTTGACTGGTATCATAGAACAATTTGAGGACAATTGCCATTTTATTGTATTGAAATATCTAATATGTGAGCATTTCATTTATTTAATCTTTTTAAAAAGCTTTATGATTTTTCTCTATGTATTCTGGTACATTAAAGTCAAAACATATTTTTAACAGTTTTTCATGATATATAGAAATAAAAGCGAGTTTTTTATAAATGCAGTTGTATTGAAACCTAACTCACATGCCATATAATTCATGCAAACAGTACAAGTCAGTGTATTTTAGTGTATGTGCGGCCATTATTATAGTCAATTGAAGAACATTTTCATCCCTCAAAAGCCTTCTAGCTCTCACTCCACTATACCTTTATCCCTTCTTATTCCTAAGGCACTATTGATCTACTTTCTCTGTCTGTGTCTGTTCTGGGCATTTCATCTAAGTGGAATCATATGCCATGTTGTCATCTGTCAGTACGTCATACCTTTCTAGACCTGAATAATAGTCCATTATGTGAATATCCTACATTTTGCTTATCCATTCATCTCCTAATGGAAACTTGGGTTCTTCCCTTCTTTTGGCTGATAATAACCGGTAGTTGCTACAACATCGCTCGCTTACCACTTACAGAAAATACCTGTTTCCTTCCTTTCACTTGCACTCTATGTCTTTGGCTAAAGTCAGTCTCCTGTGCACAGAGCTGAATCATGAGCTTTTATCTATTCTGCCAATCTCTGTTTTTGACTGGAAGTTTAATACAATTACATTTAAAGTGATTATAAGAGAAGACTTATAGCCATCATTTTGCTCTTTGTTTTCTACAAGCCATACAGTTTTTTTCCTCACTATTTTTTCTGCATTACTGTCTTTTTTGTGTTTAGTTGATTTTTTTGGGCTTAAATTCAGAGGGCAGCTGCCCACAACTAGAAATGGTCCAAAAGTCAGTATTGCTGAGGTTGAGAATCTTTGTCACAAGTAACTTCTGTAAGTCATGCTAATTTTGTAATGTTAACTTGTTCAACAGCTAAGGGGACTCCCTTGTGAAATAAATCTCTTTCACTCTTTATATACTTTTACGTGGCAATAAAAATATACCAGCTTTGTGCTCATATAGTGGATTTCTCTAGACTCACATGGATAAATGTAATTTAACTTTTTTTTAAACCAAATCTAATATTTGTGAGTTTTCTTTTTCACCTTTTGGGGGGAATTTCCAAAGGGTATTTTTGAAAACTCAAAACTTTACCGGCATGAACATCCTCTTTTACCTACAGAATTGAATTTCTTTGAATTTTACTGGATATAATTGGTTATGTTGAGTAACTGGGTACCAGGAAAATGATTAGTCTGTATGATAATTTAAGAAAGAAAAGGTACCTGAAATATAAGAAGTTGGCTTACATGTAATTGTATTTTTCTCTATTTGCTATAACATTTGAGATGCTTTTCTCCTCCCAAATTCTAGATTTGTGTTTCTATCTGTATATTTTTCTGCATCTCAATTTGGTTTCAAATGTAAATGATCTTGGTTTCTATGGTGGCATCTTAAAAAAAGAAAAGATTGGGAGGATGAGAGGAGGGAAATGAGGGGGTGTGTGGGGATTGTGGTGGGGGATTTTGGGTGACTTTGTGGTGGTTGTGTTGTGGTAACATATCTGAAGAGGTGTGTACCTGCACCCCCAAATTAAATACAGCATTACAACCCATTGTTACTGCAATAAAAATATACAATAAATAAAAAAAGGGAAAAGCTACCATTTCCGTTTTTCCTGTGATATAATTATATGTAATCTGACAGGGAATTCTTTTTTAATAGCATTTACCTTCAAAAACATTTATAATTATATCTAATTTGAATAGTGCTATAGGATTAAAATATTACAAATTAGTTACAAGAGCCTCCGTGAAGCACTCGTAAGACACACTTGATCTTACAGCTTTGGCCACCGTAATCACAAGTACGGGCTCTCCACAGTCATGAGGAAGGAGGAAAGTATTTCTTTTTCTTTAAAGCTTGATTTTCATAAACCCTGAATAGAAGATAATTAAGACTGATACCAGCTCTTATAACATAATACACAAATTATACTTCTTTGCCAACAAATAAAGCTACCAAATAGATTTAAAAAAATAAAGTTGTCAAAACGAACATTAATTTTGATTTAAGTCTTCATCTATGTTTTATGTCATTAGAAGCCTTTTCTTGAGAGGAAAAAAAGAATCTTAGTGTCTTCTTTAGTTCCTTAGTTTCTTTTTCTTGCCCAATAACCTTCATTTGTAAGACAAAATTAATATTTCTGTCATTTGAATAAAATCTTTGCAAGCAGTTAATCAGCAGGTGAGATTAGGACAAGATTTACCCCAGCCAGTTGCATATTACAGTGGCTTTGACTGCAAGATAAAGGGTCTTGAACCTGTTAGGAATGTTTTTGTCTCTTCATTTCTGGTTTAAATGTTTAAAAACTCTTAACATCTTTCATTTGACATTCTGTTCAGGTTCTTAGAGCTCCTGGGATGTGGCCTAGCATTTATGCCACTCTTAAATTACACATTTTTGCTTTTCCTAATCCAGTCTGTCTTCTTTTTTCAGTTTTGGCTGGGAAATAGGTTGATTGGGCAGTGTGCTCACATTTGCACAGAATCTTGAAAGTTATATGAGAACTTCACTCCTAACGTTGACTCCCACTACCTAACTTCCTTTTGGGTCCCTGATGAATTTTTTCTTTGCATATTTTACATGCTTTTTTATACCTCTCTTAAAAATTTTAAGTTTTATATAATCAACATACATCAAACTGCAGATATTTAAAATGTGTGATATGACATATGTTTATAGTCACAGGACTGCCATCACCTGGGTGTGTTCTCTGTGATCCCCCCACCTTCCCCACCCCTGCATGCCTCTCTGGCGATCCTGTGTCAGTATACATTTGTTCACATTTTCTAGAATTTTATAAAAATGGAGTAGCCAAGGACATACTGTTTTCGTCTGACCCACTTCACTCACATACTTATTAATATTTTTTGGCTCAACCGTGCACATCTTTTTTACTGTTCTTCCCTAAGGTGTGAGATAATACACACATGTCATGAGCTTATTTGTCATTTTGCATGACAAATCTTGCACGGGTTGAAGATTGTGGAAGTTATAGAAATCTTTTGCCAACTTTTTAAATGAATCATGTTTTAAGTCACCCCTTTATCAGATATATGATTTGAAAATATTTGAGATTATGATAGATTTACATGTAACTGTAAGAAGTAATAGAGAAATCCTATCCACTCTTTACTTTTCCCCAAAGGTGTTATCCTATAAAACTAGAGTATTATATGGCAACCAGTCTGTTGACACTGATAGAGTCAAGGTTCAAAGCCGCTGTAGCATGAGGCAGTACTTCAGCCCTTTTTCTGATTAATACTCCATTGAATGACTATGCTTTTTTTACTCATTCATCAGTTGATGGATTTTGTATTGTTTCTAGATTTTGACTATTATGAAAAATTCTGGTATGTATACTCACCTATAAGTTTTTTTGTTGGCTTATGTTTTCAATTCTCTTGGGTTTCTGCTTGGGAATCAAATTGCTGGGTCATATGGTAAGTGAATATTTAAGTATTTGAATTGTTGGCTGTTCCCCAAGGTGGCTGGATATTTTACATTCCCACCAGCAACTTATGAGAGTTCTGATGTCTTCAATCCTTATTCTCCTATTTATAATATTACAATGTAGTTCCTGATTCATTTTGAGTTCATTTTTATAAGCTGCGAGACCTATGTAGAAGTTCTTTTTTTAATTTAACTATAGGTATCTAATTTCTCTACCACCTTTTTTTTAAAGATGTGTTTCTTCCACCGAATTGCTTTTATACTTTTGTAAAAATTCAGTATGGGTGTATCTGTTAAGATCTATTTCTTGATTTTGTTCTTTTCTTTACTTCTAATTCAAATTCACAAACATTTCTTATCATTTACTAGTTTATTGCTATGAATTCGAACCCAAGGTTCTATAACAAATGTTTCCTTTTCTGGTTAAATCAATAAATAAGAGTATTGGATGAGCTGCTAATTTTAGTATTTTGAATGCAGTTCTGCTTGTATATATGATGATTACTTCTGGTCTTTTACACAGCCTAATGTCCATGATGTTATGTGTATAAATAGTTGTCCTATTTTTATCACTATGTAGTAGTCCATCCTATGAACAGACCACAATTTTCATACCCATTCTCCTGTAAAATGAATTGTTTCTAGTTTTTGGTTATGATAAATCAAGCTGCTGTATACATTTAATACATGTCATTTGGTGGATCTATCTTGCTATCCCTTTTAATATCGCAGCTTAACATTAATCATTATTGATCAGTAACCAGGATAATTTTAATTTCACAAGATTGACTATTGAATATATTTCTTACAGATGTTTAGTTTTTCATACTTATCTTTCCTGAGATGGTAATTTCTTAAAATTCATCTAAGGTAGTTGTTTTTGGATCATGAACATTGTGACAAAGAAATAAGATGTATTCATTATAGAATTGTTGAAAGGTGAGTTAGAGGTGGCGTGTGATCCATTACAGAAGAAATCCTGTAGGAGTGTCCTAATCCAGAAGATTGACATTTGAGCCCCTTTTGCTGCCGCCATGAAGTCTGTGGCAGAAGGTAACCATGGTTTCCAGGGGCAGTGCATACATGCCCGCAGGCTTTGGGACCCTTCCTGGCATGAGAAGCAAAGTGGCCGCCACCAGCTCAGCCCCTTGCCTACCGCACCCCATTTCTCAGATTTCTCAGTTAAGACTCTGCTACCTTTGTTATAATTGCCACTGACTGTATAATGTGCATAGGTTGTGGCAAACATGTTGATATCTTTTGAAAATGGATGTATATGCACTTAATTACAGCTAATAATGGAAATTATTTTCTTTAGTCAACTTATATGTTATAATTTGGGAACTTTTGCCAGTGACTAAGAAGTTTTACTTTCCACAGTAGTGCTCATATGTGACATATGGAAACACTTGAACCGTAACATCAAAAAATATATATATTAGTAGCTAGCTTCTCTGTAAGTGTATCACTTGGTTAAAGTCCTGCTTATTCAGTATAATTTTTGACTTAAAATAATATTCCAGTTGATCATATTCTGAGATCTTTATAATACAGCCCCTTTATCAACCCGGGTAAAAGTTGCCAAACATCATTTATATATGATGCATTCGATATTATTTCCTTTTTTAAAAATGACCTTTTCCTTATGTTTGAAATATAAAAATGTTCCTATTTTTTCCCCCTCATTCTCAAAAATCCATCTATGGGCTGATTAACAGCTTTATCAGGTATGCCTCCTTAGTATCATGTTGGACTCCATGGTGTGTTGCTGAACTTTTTAGGGGGCACCCTTTCAAGACAGATACTCTGCATTGCTTGATCAGTGTCTGTGACTGTTTTAGGGAAATTACTGGTGCTGAAAGTTTAGAGGGATCTTTGTATCAAAAACAAGTTTGCCAAATTTATTACACTTGTATTTCAAAAAGAAGTTTTGAGTGCTTTTTCCAAAAATAGTAGATACTTGTTTCTGACTTTTTGTATCATTAATCTTTGCACAGTCTGTTTTTCCTCTTTATATGTCTGTTTGTGTACCCATTAATGTTATTTGTAACATTTTTTTAATGATATGCATTCCTGACCACTGTCCAAACTGTGTGCATGAAATACGTTAATCTGGTATGCTAAGTAGAGTAGCATAATAAAAGTTATCAAGTAAGTTTACTTTATTCCACTTTGAGAGACTCACAGTGCACATCAGCATATAAAACTGGTGTTGTGCAGCAAAGACCTGTTTACCTTGCTTATTTCAGTATTTCCTGGAAGTTTATGAGTATGGGACACTTTATACTGCACAGGGATGTTTGGGAATACTGATTTGGGAACTACCACACAAAACTCAGTAAATTTTACTTTGTCATGTTTTAGCACAGGAAATAAAATTGGCTAAAAGTAATTACATTTTCAAATAAAGCATTTTGCTGAGTTGTAGATATGGGATGTACTGTGGGAACTATGTTTTGAAGTACAGTGGTGGCTTTTTCTTTATGGCATTATTGCTTTCAATATTTTTGATGCCTCTAAGAGTTCATAAAACTACTGTGAAGATGCTGCTTTTTGCTGGAAAGAAGTGTTTTGGTGCTTGTCATTCTTGGCTAGATAGGATCTCTTCTCTAACAATTTGCTCTTATCTTAAAAAGCCGGTTTACCGTTTCAGATAGCGTGACCCAGGAAAGGAGGCCTCCCAAACTTGCCTTTATGTCAAGAGGTGTTGGGGACAAAGGTTCATCCAGTCATAACAAACCAAAGGTTACAGGTATGAATGACACGTTTTTGCTTATTTATGTGCAGTCTGATTTGCCACAGTACTGACGAAAGGCGTCGCTCCTTAGTATTTATGTAGACTGTGTTCTTTCCATTTATTAGCTGACTGAAGTTTTTCACAGATGCTGCTGCTTAAGCTCTCCCGTCGTCTCTAAGCTGACGAAACGTTCCCTGTCAGACCCAGATACCTGCTGGCCCTGTCAGCTGGTTTTTGGGATCCCCTACCCCCATTTACACAGAGCTGCGACTGTAAAAGGAACATCTCTGATAATGTTCTAGAGAATAAAGCAGTTTAGAGCTTAAGTTCACCAACTAATATGTTGCATTAAACCCCAAACTTAGCAAAACTTTGTCTCTTCCACAAACTCTGGTGAATGTGACGTTTTAAAAGCTTTTTTTCCTCAGCTTTGCATAGTTCACAGACATACTGGGTGACCGTCAGAAAAGTCAAACAGCTCATTTTTTAAAAATGCCGGAATTTCTGTTAGCCGTGCGGGTTGGGAGCGTAACTCTTCCTGAGGTATCTGGTGACAGGCACTAACTTTGGCGCCTGGCCCACGGCGTGGACTGCGCAAGGCCGGCTCCTTCCCACAAGGCTACGCGCCCACGCTGAGGGGGGCCGCCTGTGGGGAGCCCTCTCGCCCCCCTACCCAGCCCGCATTCCCCCTTCTCCCCACCTTCCCTGTCCCTTTCTCCCCTTTTCCTTCCCCTCACCCCGCCCCTCCCACCCAGGGCGCCAGCGGCTTCTGAGGGAGCCAGAGGGGCCAGCCCCCATTCCCCGGTCTCCCCCCCACCTTCCCTGTCCCCGTCCCTCTCGCCCCTTTCCCCCCACCCCACTCCCACCCAGGGCGCCAGCGGCTTCTGAGGGAGCCAGGGGGACGATTCCCACCAGTCGCCCAGAGCGCTGCCTCAGGCGGCTACACAGAGCTGAGGTGCGAACTCTGCAGCGGCTTTCCTCAGAGGCAGGGGGCAGCGTGTGCGGTGCCGCGCCCGAGAGCCCCGGGGTCTCCTTAATACCTTTCAGAAGCCCCGCCCCGTGATAGCTGCGTGATTGGACCATTTCCAGTCCTAAGTCCCTGATTGGACCATTCTAGGACCAATCAGCCCATCTGCCACTGAATAACTAACGGAGGGCCTGGTAACACCCTTGGCTCACTGAGCTCGCGCCCCGTGGGCGGCCTGTGTGCGGCCTGGCGCTGCGGCCTCTCCGGGCAGAGGCAGTTCTCTGGGCGGCCGCGGGACACTCCCGCTTGGGCTCTGGTTCAAAGCCAGCTGCTGCTGCCCACAGGCGGCGCTGTCAGCCCGGGGGCAAACCGCCACCGCTTTTCCAAGGGTTCCTGCTGCTTAGCTCAGGGAAAGAGCCTGTCGTGCCCACAGTCCGCCCCAGGGGCCCGGGTTTCACGCTCAGCGTACGTGAAGGGATGCTGTTCCTCCGGAAACGTTAGTGACATTGGCCCTGGGATTTAGTAGGGATGTAAGCTGTGTCTGTGTGTTCGTACATATACGCATGTATTTATGTTTGTACGTTATGTGTGTATTGTATATGCAAACTATACATACACATGCACACGCACATTGAGGTAGGTTCGTAGATCTAAACAGAAGAGCGCGAACTCGCTACTCTTTTCCTAAGTAGCCTAAGACTTTCTTAAGCCATTTGAGTTACTTGGTTGCAGCAGATCTTTGTTACAAGTGTAAACCATAAAACTACCTGCTTTAAATGGAAAAGGAAATCGGGTTTTTATGGGCTCTAGAGACCTTGCTTCTTTCCACTTTGGCGTGTCCTTTTGTGCTGATGCAAGGTAGTGGTGAACTCTCTGTGCCCTAGCTCTGCTCTTTGTTGTAAAAAAAAAAAAAATATATATATATATATATACATAAAATAATACTGCTTTGTCTTTTCAATGGAGAAACAAGAACTTGATGACCAAAAATTCCAAAATGCTTAAACTTTAAATCATTTAAACTTAATTTATGCCTTGATTTGTATGGAACAGTTGAAGATTACCTTCTTCGGAAAAGGACTATTTTTAAACAATAGGTTAAATTTGCAAACCGGTAAGTTCATAGAGAAAATTGGGGAATGATAATTTTCACATTTGAACATGAGCCGTAGTACATGAAATAATTTTTAAAGCAGTTCATTAAATAATTTTTTAAAAAGCAGGCTTTTCTTTTAACTTATACCTGCTTCCCTTTTGTGCTGACTGTTGGGCTGAAGACTCCTTTGACATTGCCAAAATGGCTACAAACTTTTAAAAGCTGAAAACAATAATAAAATGTTGTGTTGTACACATCTATTGCTTGTATCAACAGTTGGCAAATCATATGTATATTGAAATAGCTCATTAAAAACTTTCGTACCATGTTGACTTTATTGTTAAAAGGAACTTTCTTATTCTATAGGATCTACCTCAGACCCTGGAAATAGAAACAGATCTGAATTATTTTATACCTTAAATGGGTCTTCTATTGACTCACAGCCACAACCCAAGTCAAAAAATACTTGGTACATTGATGAAGGTAATCTGAAATCTTAGTGTTCTTTGTAATGATTTTTAATTCATTTTTAACTCACCAGAAAGAAATGGCTTATTAACTAATATTTGTGGTAGTTTTGGAAACAGTCTTCACTAATATTCTTGAGTTAAAATATTATATATAATTGCTATTAAGATTACTAAAACATTTAGAAATTATATTAATGTTTGTTCTATTCTTTGAGTTGATATGGTTAGAAGATCTCTAGGACCAATGTAAGGTTTCTGTCTGAGCCTTTCTTGATCTCTTTAAACTATTCCATTTTTTTTAAAAGATTTATTTACTTATGCATACAAGAACTGGGGTACAGGCCAGAGATATGGGTGGGGGGTGAGGCAGAGTGGGGAACAGAACAGGCAGATGGACTGAAGTACACTGCTGAGGGGAGCAGCAGGCGAGGCAGGTGAGGTCTGCTGCGCCATGTGGTTACCTCCCTGGTGGGGATCAAACTCATGCTGCAGTGGCTGCAAATGCTTCACAGTGTGGTGCTTAACCCCTTGCACCATTAGGGAGGCCCCTAAAATACTCCATTTTTTAAAAAACTACCTTCCCTTGTTCTGGGACATAATTTTTTCTGGTTTATTCTTTTTTTGTTCACCCTGAATCATCAAGGGTGATCAGTCCCTGTGGTGTGTCTGCAGCCAGTTGGCCTCTGGACGGGCACAGGGGTCACTCCAGGGGCCAGGGGGCAGGTCCTCTCTAGCTCTGCCATCACGAGTGGCTGGCTGGATGCTTTTCCTGTGTGCTGACAGCTTTCTAAGGAGAGGAAGCCAGTGCGATGTTGGCTTTCATAGTCGGGATAATATTACAGGTTATGCTGTGTGATGATGTGCTGTATTTCTATATTCTGTGTTGTAGAATATCCCTACTATCTCGACTCCACTAGAGTCTGGTCTAATGTTATATAATAATTCATGGAAGAATATTGATTCTGAAACATCTAGGTTGGGATGTATAAAGTAATAAAATTCATTCTTAAATTAAAAAATAGAAATAGTTTAGTTGTAAAAATACCGTTCTTTCTGGGACAAAGTTTACTTAAGCATTTGAAAAACTTTTCTCTACATTTGATTCATTTAGTCACTTATTTGAAAAAGAAATTGTGTCTTTTCTTAAACTGTTGGTACCACTTATATTAAAGTGGCTGTACCAAGTGACTGTGGCTTCGATCGTGACAAAGATTGACACATGCTGTCCTTACGGAGCTTGTACTGTGGTGTGATGGACAGGTGCACAGACGAGACTTGAGCAATGAAGGAAATGGCCACAGTGATAGCAACACGTGGATGCTAGCTGCCAGAGAGTGGCTTGGGAAAGTTTCTTTGTGGCAAAGGATTTGTTTTATAATCTGCATGATGTGAATAAATTTGCCAGAGAAAGAGCTTAGGAAGTGCATTCCAGGCAGAAGAAATAGTAAGGGCAAAAGCTCTGAGGTGAGCCATTGACTGAGAGGTGGGGAGGAGAATAAGAACATGTTTAGGATATTAAGCTTTGCTTTGTCAAGCTTGGCATGCTTATGAGAATCCCAGTAGAGAGGTGAAGTGGACAATTGGATTAGATGTGTTTATTGGTTTTTAGAGATGTAGGGCAGTTTTTGCATTTTCTTGAATAAATTTCCCTAATTAAGAATAACTTTTTATAGTTGCTGAAGACCCTGCAAAATCGCTGACAGAGCTGTCTCCAGAGTTTGGACAAGCTTCACCACCACTGCAGCCGCCTTCCATGAACTCATTATCCAGTGAGAACAGATTCCACTCTTTGCCATTCAGTCTGACAAAGATGCCCAACAGCAATGGAAGCATTGGGCACAGTCCACTGTCTCTGTCCGTTCAGTCCGTGATGGGAGATCTGAACAACACACCTGTGCAGGAGAGCCCACCCCTGCCCGTATCTTCTGGAAATTCACATGGTCTGGAAGTGGGCTCTCTGGCTGAAGTTAAAGAGAACCCCCCTTTCTATGGGGTGATCCGTTGGATTGGTCAGCCACCAGGACTCAATGAAGTACTAGCAGGACTTGAACTGGTAATTGAATTTGACCTACAAATTGCAGCTCTTTCCTGTCTGGGGGTTTCTACAGATTATTCCCTGTGTCTTCCCCTTGCTGGAATGTTGCATTTGTCATGCAAGTCTCCCCAGAGAAGTTGCCATGCTGCCCGGTTTCCTTGGCCCTTCACTTGGCATCTGGGCCCTGGCTCCTAATGTTAATTGGTTTGTGTTCAAGGAGTGAATGTAGACTTTTCAGCTAATATGTTTAGGCTTATTAAAATGAACAGAATACAGTAAGAAAAACATCTGTTTCTAGCCCTTTCCCCTCTGTTCTCCTATTTATATCATTATATTCATTTCTATCATTATCTTTAATATTAATTGATGTTTTTCGAGATCTTTTGAATGCTTGGAATAGGAAAGACTTTCCTTTGGTGATTAGGAAAGAATATTGTTCAGCATTTCATAACCAGGAAAGGAGAATCTGAGACATTTAGCTTTTATTTGAACATCCGTTTGTTTGGTTGCACGAAAGTGCTATTTTGAGGGGCTAATATTCATTCATTCATTCATTCATTTATATTCGACATCAGTTGTGGTCCCCATGGAATTCCCACCACCAATTAACCAGTGCACCATCACCTCAGTCCTTTGTGCTCTTTCTGCCCTCACCCCATTCCCTCCTCCCTCCCCACAAAGTGTTTCTGATTTGTCCTTGTCTTTTTTTTTTTTAATTGTTATTATTCTTTTCCTTGGTTTCTTATTTGGTTCCTTTATAGTCCTCCTACGGGTGAAACCATTAGGTATTTTTCTTTTGCCTTCTGACTTATTTTGCTGAACATCATCCCTTTCAGCTCCATTCATGTTCCCGTGAATGACTGTAGTTTGTCTTTTGATGGCTGTATAGTATTCCATTGTATATATGTACCATATCTTTCCATCCCTAGTTTTAATACTTGTGAAAATGGTACAGAATAATCAGTGAACCAGGGGAAGTTTAAGTATACATTCTGAAAGGAAATACAATGAGAACTTTGTGTTGGGTTAAGGAATTTGTTTCTTAAATCATCCTCTGGAGACCCAAGCACTGACGAGGCAGCCCCATTTTCCTGGTGGACTCTCAGTATTGCACCAAGAGATGAAATTCTGAGAAGGGTAAACATGAAAGAGGGTTAGAAACCGTAGCTGTTTGTATGCTATCTTTGCAAAACACAGAACAACGCATATGGAAGCATTTCTGTTTCAGGAAGATGAATGTGCCGGCTGTACAGATGGAACCTTTAGGGGCACCCGGTATTTCACCTGTGCCCTAAAGAAGGCACTTTTCGTTAAGCTGAAGAGCTGCAGGCCAGACTCGAGGTTTGCGTCGCTGCAGCCAGTCTCCAATCAGATCGAGCGCTGTAACTCTCTAGGTATTTGGGTGTCTCTTGTTTATTCACTGACCTGGAATCACTAGTTCTAATCTCAAGCCTTTTTGCAGTTGGTGGCAGTGAAGATGGATTTTCCTGCCAATGCTCATCAAACTTTTAAATCAGCAAATAACTGTTATTTGATGTATCAGAAAGTTACAGTTCTCCTGAGAGGGGACATTGAAAGAAGTGCTAGGAAGAAAAAGTTTGTGATATTAAAGTGTGAGAATAGTGGGACTTCTTTTCTCTTCCTGTGGGTTACGGACATGTCACTAACACAAGAGGTAGGGATTGAAAGGCTTTTTGTGGTGCCGACTCCCCGGTCAGTGTCCAGATACACGAGAAGCAGGTCTTGCTAAGAACTTAGTGTTGTTAGAAAGCACAGCTCTTGATTGGTTGGGAAGCTCACCTCTCGCCATTTGTACAGGGGTGGTTTCCCGAAGCCTGGCCTCGCCACCTTTGGATAAGAGTGGTGAAGTATGGTGATGGTTAGAAAGAGGAAAACCATTTTATGGAAAGAATTTTCCATTGCAGTTGAAGAAGCACTGTGGAGTTTTTTGTTTTCTTTTCAACTTGAAAAGATTCAGACAAATAATAAAAAAATTGGAGAAAATATTTTACTTGGTAGATGGCCTTGTACTCATTACTTAATGGTATATTTTTTAAATTATGGGGGAGGTGAGGTAGAAATGAGCAATAATTTTTTTTGTAAGCCAAGTTATTCAACAGTGAGCCCAAACCTGTCTTTAACTTTGTTTTGAGGGACAAATTTTGCAGCAAAATTCAAAAAATCTATTTTGAAATGAAGAAATATGTGTGGGGATCCATATTGTAATAATTTAAAATAATTTTTTAAATTTTAAATTTTTTTTAGCATTTGGAGGCTACTTAAGTGAAGTAGTTGAAGAAAATACTCCACCAAAAATGGAAAAGGAAGGTCTAGAGATAATGATTGGAAAGAAGAAAGGTATCCAGGGTCATTATAATTCTTGTTACTTAGACTCGACTCTGTTCTGGTAAGTTTAAAACTAATACAGGAGCTGGAGATCAGCTGTGAGGGCAAGGACGTGTGTGTGTGTGTGTGTGTGTGTGTGTGTGAGAAAAAATCTGGTAACTTCCTCTGAGGAGAGAAACTGGGCTTCCGAGATCAGGAAGAAAAGGGTGATTTGCTTTTCATTATTTACTGGTTGGATGCATTTGAATATTGTCTCATGTGCCTGTATCCAAAAAGTTAATATAGAAAAGCAATGCAGTGAATGATGAGTTAAAAATAATGAGATGAGTAAGAGGTGAATTACAGTGTCATACACAGATCGGATATTCTGATGGTATCTGGGAAGTCATATGACACAGAGAATAAATACCAGTGTCTTTGTGTACCTATCAAATAACAGAGCTCGGTGAGTCTGTTTCTTTCACTGGGTGGAGGCAATCACAAATGACCTTATTTTAAAAAATTATTCTGAATAGAAGCACAAATGTGTGTGTGTGTATGTGTTTATTCCGAAGTGGAACAACTTAACAGGGCAAGAAATTTTATACTCTGAAGACTAGCCAAGCACATGCTAGTTAAATGGAGTGTAACCTGCCAGCTCTGTACAGCCGTGCCATCGAAATTAGGAAGCACTGACATGCTAAAAAGTTTAAGTAGGGAGAAGAATAAATATAATGGGTCTTTTTTTTTTTTTTTTTGGCTGAAGACTTTAAGTCTCTCAGATGTGTTGTGACAAAAACAAACCTTGCAGAAATGATAGAATGTTCTTTCTGTAGCCTGGTGAAAACCCCTATGAACCAAATTTTCTCTTGCTCTTTGATATCAATGTTACCACTGTTAATCACCCATCCACAAGTGATTTGGAATTTAAAGAAAGTTAGATCTCTGCAGAGGGGTGTGAGGAGAGAAGTACGGTGTCTAGAGTGAGATGTACATATGGAATATGCTTTCCTTGGGAGGAACTAAATTTCCTTCCCTGCTCTGTTTGACTCAGACAAAATCTCTTAACTTCCCGCAGAGTTTTCTTAATATCTCTTAGGCATAGTTTCATCCATTAACAGGGTCAATCTAGAGTTTGCCTACCTGAGATTTGTGTTCCTAACCTGGAAAGTTCTCCATGTTAGGATGGAACCATGGGAATGGTTAAAAGGGCCTAGATACCTGTATTAGTGAAAAACACTGATTTATAAGTAACTTTTCTCAAGACTTTGCATTTTTTCACTTTGTAGTCTTTAGAATCTGTTTTTCAAAAACAATGGTTACTGCATGATTCAAACAATCTTTTTATTTTGCAGCTTGTTTGCTTTTAGTTCTGTCCTGGACACTGTGTTACTCAGACCCAAAGAAAAGCATGATGT
The DNA here is from genome assembly GCA_019455555.1 of Galemys pyrenaicus. NCBI lineage: Eukaryota > Metazoa > Chordata > Mammalia > Eulipotyphla > Talpidae > Galemys > Galemys pyrenaicus. The sequence continues at coordinate 1,397,548 of JAGFMF010012032.1, forward strand.
AGAATATTATAGTGAAACTCAAGAGCTGCTGAGGACAGAAATTGTTAATCCTCTAAGAATGTAAGTAGGCTGTGTGCTGATTTGCAGTAATTAATTTATATCTTGCTTTCATTTCACAAGAAATAGGCAACAATTAGTTATCTTGATGAAATATTAGCAATTTCTTTAACCTCTGCTCTCTGTGCTGCCCTTATTTAGCTCCTTGAATCTGATCAGGATGTAGCACAGGGCAAGTGCCATGACGTGACAGCTTCTCGTCAATGTCCCTTTCATCCCCTCAGAGACTGTTTCATTCTTCAGTTAAATGTTAAATAAAGTAAATTTATTTAACATTTAAATTATTTAATTTTTAATTAAAATTTTAAGTTTAAAATATTTAATATAAAATTTATTTAAAAATATTAAATATTAAGGCAAAATATATCTTTTATTTTCTGTAGGTTTTCAAGTGATGAAAATGACTGTCTTTATAAGATAATTGGGATTTTGATTTTTGCATCAATTATTTTGTCTCATACAATTTTTTGAACACAGTCACCACTTCCCCATGTAATTAACACCAGACAACACAGATGAAATCCAAAACTAAGACTTGTTAGTGCTTCTTTCTTTCCTTCCAAAATCAGATGCCTGTTAGTGAATGTTCTTGAACGCTGTTGTCCAACCAACTAAAAGTCATGGTTAGCCAGACTGTCACCTGTCTATGTAAGAAACTTGTCAGATGCTCTGTTATCAAAACTCATTGTACCTGCTGCATTTATATCTGTGTTTTAGCTGACTGGTTTTATTTGAAATCTCTGCTTTCTTCATCTCAAGCATCTCGAAGGCAAGAGACCCTATTTTTATCTTATTTTTTTAGTATTCTCAGTGGCTAAAGGTTTGAATTACTGTGTAAGTGGTGGATGCTTGATATATGTTGGTTGTAGAAAGTTACTGAGTTACTGAGTGAATTTAATGAGTCAATGTAAAATGTAAAAATGTACATGTAATAATATGGATATGGGGGCCTTCTTGGTGGCCTAGAGATTAAGTCTCCACGCTAACACCACCACGGCCTGAGTTCGATCCCCGACCAGGGAGTTGACCCACATATGGCACAGCAGACCTTGCCTGCTGTTCCCCTTAGCAGGAGATTTCAATATACTGAATATATACTTACTGACATATACTGAGTATTCAGTATATTTCCTATACTGAAATACGTTCTGGTCCCCTTTCAGTTCCTGCACCTCTGGCCTACACCCCGTTCTTCTATGCAAAATAAATATTTTTTTAAAAAATGGATATAAAATGAACATGTTCTATTTGTTATCTTATTAAGCCCTTGTTGAGCTCTGAGGTCTCCTCTGAAGCAGTTTTTAGAATTAGAGTTCTGCCAAGAATTGGGCATAAATCTAGTGAACATGTCCTTATTTAGACATAAATTAGAGAAGATATTATTTGGTGGATGATTAGTGTGACTGCAGATTTTAGATTTTCAGTTATCAACCTTACCATCTTTTACATTCCCCTGGTGCTTATTTCATTCTTCAATATTAAAAAGCCTCTTTCTCAAAATGTAGTATCTGTTTTAAAATTCAGTTATTTTTTAAAATAAATGCTTTAATTTATCAAGCAAATAATATTAAAAAACAAACATGAATTTAAAATATTTTTTTGTGTGTGTTAGTATATGACAGTTATTTTTAGGACATAGTAGTACTTGAGATAATTCTGATTCCAGATTTTTAATTTTTCAAGTCTCAAGAAATCTACTCGTATTTTTCCAAATAATTGTCTAGAATGTTGATTCAAGATATGGAGTTATGTGAACAATGTGATTATCAAAGCGCTTCATCTTAATTCGATATGTAGCCAATATTAATTGTTTCTTACTAACATAGATATGGATATGTGTGTGCAACAAAGATTATGAAACTGAGGAAAATACTTGAAAAAGTTGAGGCTGCATCAGGATTTACCTCTGAAGAAAAAGGTGACTGTCTTAATTTATAGTACATGCATTAAAGTTAATTTGTGTAGTCTGAAGGGGCTCCATTTTAAATTAGACATTTTGTTCTAAGTGTGAATCTTTCCTCTCTGTAAATTCTTTCTCTGCCTAAAGTGAGTGATGTGGAACAATGAATGCCCTTACGAAGGTAATTAATATGCTGGATCCAGTATATTAAAGGGTTATATAAAAAAATTCTTTCCTTTCCACCCAGCAGTGGCATTTGGGATTGCTTCCTTTCAGTAATGAGGGCTTGCAGAAAGTCATCCACATTTCTCCACATAACTTTTCTTGTTTTAAGGGAAGTTAAAAAATGGCAGGCTAGGACCATTATGGCCCAACACGTTTCAATCTCTGCATTGACACTGAGATTCAGACTTGACTTTGAATGTGTCAGAATCAGCTTGTAACCAGTGTGAAGATTATTTAGCAAAAAATGTCAAGGTCATACTTCAGTTTTTATTCCACTTACTGTAAGCCCCCTGAAAGAAATAAAAATTATTTCACTATATGGAATGATTATATCCATCCAAATGCAATAATATAACAAAACTGTGACATGCCTTTAAATATCTTGTATTTTTGTTAGGGAAACTTGAGTACTATACTTTTAATTGAAATAATATTTATGATGAAATCAAATTCAGTATAGAAATTTGACTTATTAATAAGTACAATGATTTAAAAATTTTGTCTGTAACTTGATTTTTAATTTTCTCCTAGATCCTGAAGAATTCTTAAATATCCTGTTTCATCATATTTTAAGGGTGGAACCATTGTTAAAAATAAGGTAACTTTTAAATTGTTGCAGAAACATTGGAAAAATAGTCCTCTGTTCACGACCATAATTCGGTAAAAGTTATTTTGTAGTAGTGATTACTGAATTTTGTATTTAGGTCGGGATCGTAGTATCTTAGGCTCCTGTAATGCAAATTAATTATCCCTCCATAGTATCATATTCAATTTGAAGAATAAACTGGTTGTAAGTTTGCTTTTAATTCTAACTCTGGTAATAAATACTATTGCACATTATTTCTAATGAAATGGTATATAAATATTTCTGAAATTTAAGTGAACAAACCCTTTAAAGGAATCTCATACCCTAATCAAACACCATGAAAACACCGGTTTTGTGTAACCACGCCTCAAATAATTAATTTAGTCTTAAATTAGCTCTTTTGTGCTCAGTTCTGGAACCTGGTCCCTGCCCCTCTCACTCCCAAATCCTTCTGAATGGACAGACCCTTGCATCAAATGCAGTTAAGTTCTTAGTGAGGTGTTCTAAGTGGATGCATTTTTCAAACAGTTTTGAATGTTCACAGTCTCAGTGTTGAATCTTGTTGCACTTTAGCCTGGGCCTCTCTGTTGAAAATCTCTCTCTCTTTTTGATCATGTTTAGTTGGCGTCACACACTGTATGTGCCTCACAGGCCTTGGAACACACATCCTCCGGTGCACGTCATTGCCCCACACGCACACCAAGTCTCCCACAGTCCTCCACCATGATCCATGTGTCCCTCCCCCTGTGCTGGAAATCTTGCTAGTGCATTGTTCACTTCCCGAAAGGCTAGTCAGCAGACACATGGCTTTACTCAGTTCTGTGTCTTAAGTGCTATTGTTTGATGCCAATGTTGTATTGATGGATGAGGCGGAGAGAAGGGTGGACAGTATTACAATTGCTTGTGATACTTTGATATACAATAGTTTGATACTGTTTTGGGAGGTCTAACTGATGACATAAGACATGATGCATGAACATCAAGAAGACTATTTGTTGTTGCTTCAAAGGTGGTCATAGTTATCAGAATACCTAGAAAACTTTAGAGAGTTGTTGAGAAGCTGTTAGAATTAACAAAAGGATTTGCAATTTGGTCACATAGAAAGTCAACAGAATTTCTTGTGTACCTTCTAGCAAACATGAAAAGGATAGTCTCATACTTCATGAAAGTATAAAATGCTAGGAAATCAATTTATTGAACTAGATTTTTAAAAAGACTTGTACAAGACTGAAAGGTGATCTGATTAATTAGTGGTAAAGACTACATTTCAGGTGGGAAGATTAAATAACTTAAACATTATTTTGTACAAAGTAATTTGTACCTAATGAAGATCTTGATTTTTTTTTTTTTTTTTGGAACTCAGTGAAGTGATTTTAGAGTTCTCTACAAAATGAAATGGATGAAAACATTGAATTTTTAAAAAAGAGTTCTATTATAACCTGTAAAGGCAAAGCAATAGACATTGAACAGTGGTACTGGTATAAAATTAGAAATATGGATCCACAGAACTGAATAGAAGTTCAAAAATAGAATTAGCTGTATGTAATACTTCAGTATCGTGTAAACCAGCCTTCAAACACAGGGAGGAAGGGGGATGTTAAAGTACATGATGCGGGAGATCTAGCAGGCAGCTGGGGAGAAGAAAGTCACTTTTGTTTTTCATCTGGGAAAACCCAGGTGGGGGGCCTGGGTTCTCTGCATCACTGTGCTTTTGACTTCCTGGATCTCAGGGTCTTCCTTTTAGAAACAAGTTTGTTCTAGAAGATCTGTAAGAATCTGTCAGTCATTTATGTAAAATTTATTTTCCTGTCTTAAGCATTAAATGCAGTTTGGTACTTTCTACATTTGGATAGTGAAGTTGAACCAAGTGATTTAGCTTCTGATTAATATTGTCCACACAGCACTTTTTGACTGCGGGTGTTATTCTACTAGGTTTTCTCCTGATTACTAAGGGAATTGTACAGTATGAAAACTAACACAGGAAACCATTTTTAGTCTTAGGCACAAGTACATTAACTGTTCAATCTAAATTATTGCTCTCTGTTGTTCTGAATATCTAAAGCAGCTCCACCAATTTCATGGTTTTCTGTTCTTAAACGCTACTGGAACAGCATCGCTTTTTAATTTAAACATTTCATAAATTAATTATGTGTATTTTGGTGTGTTTTTAGATCAGCAGGTCAAAAAGTACAAGATTGTTACTTCTATCAAATTTTTATGGAAAAAAATGAGAAAGTTGGAGTCCCTACAATTCAGCAGTTGTTGGAGTGGTCCTTCATAAACAGCGACCTGAAGTTTGCTGAGGCGAGTGCTGGTTACTCACTGTGCTCAGTGCGAGTCCTCCTCAGGACTGCTTTGGGCTACTGGTAGATTCAAAAGCTGTCACCTTTAACTCCTTAGAATAGTCAGAAACACAAAGTGTTAGCAAAACACAGATTCAAAAAAATGTTTCAACTTTGTCCTCACAGAGAAAGCCTTAGAATTAGGATTGAGGTTTTTGGGTTTGGGTGCCAAAGAAAATATCAGGCTAATATGTAACTTGAAAACTTTAAGAGCAGTGCAGATTTATGATTTTTTAAACATGTTAAGATTTAACAGACAGTAATTTAACTTAGGTTAAAATATGTTTAACATTTTGCCCAAGCATATTATCCAGATACATCAAAATGGAAATGTTCACTTTTCCCCTTTCAGTAATTCACTTATATTGGTTTATTCATGCATAAGTGATATAAATTATCTTTCTTTTAGTTCTTTATGATTTTAACATGGGGCTTATTTTCATTGTAATTTTTTTCTTCTAAAGGAATGTTTTGGTAAAACCTTATTAACTACAATTATTTATTTGTTGAAATATAAGGAATAGTGCTTGTCAGCGATCACAATTCCTTCACCGTAGCTGCAAAAACAATACAAATAAATCTTTATATGTATAAATCTTTTCAATATAAATAAATATCTTAAGTTTAAACTCAGCCTGGGCTGTCACTCTAGATAGTCGTCATATTGTTTGAGATGAGGGTTGTTGAACTGCCTGGGCCCTGGGCCTGCCCGTGGCCTGGTGTGTCCCTGCCCATGGCCTGGAGTGTCCCTGGCCGCATGGCCTTCATGAAGACTGTTGGCCGCTGGGGCCCTGCCTTGATGTTCCTTCCATTTGTAGGTCCGATTGGACAGGTCATCAGTGTGGTGGTGAAATCACAGCTTGGTTCCATAGCCATGTCTTTTTCAATTTCATCGGGAAATTTTTTTCCTAGCACTTTGATTCTAAAAATATGTATCTTTTCTTTAGGCACCATCGTGTCTGATTATTCAGATGCCTCGATTTGGAAAAGACTTTAAACTTTTTAAAAAAATTTTTCCTTCACTGGAATTAAATATAACAGATTTACTTGAAGACAGTAAGTATATTTGCTTTATTTTTCAGAAATAGCCTGTCAGGTCATTCTCATTAATTGTGATTAAAAGCCTAAAGGAATACAATTCTGGAAGGCAATTTGGTATCAAAGAGTCTAGAAATAGTAAAGCTAGTAATTTCATACTAGGAATTTCTTCTTTGAAAGTGCTCAGACAGACATATATAATTTAATATACAAATATGTCTGTTGTTATACAAGTAAGAAGTTAGAAGCTACGCTTTAACAAGAGGAGAGTAGTTAAATGAATTATGGTGTGTCTGCAGCCACGGTACTCAGGCTGTGATGTAATGTTAAGTGTAAAAGTAAGTTGATGCTTTCTGCAGGAGGAACTATACACACTGTTACAGAATATGCAGATGTAAAATTATTGGTTCATTTTTAAAACTGGATAATCCCATTTTACTCTAGTAGTAATGACAGTGATTATCTCTTGCTAACTGAAATTGTGGATGCTTTCAGTTTCCTTTTTGTACTTTCCTTAACTTTTAGAATTTTATCGGTACACATGTTGTAATCAGGTAAAAACCCTCTAGACTATTATTTTGAAAAAATTGTCATCAGGTCAGAGAAAATGTCTTTAAAGATATACAAGTTCAAGGAAAGTCAACTCAGTTTACTGGGATGGGGGGGATTTTTGTGTTCATGAACATTTATCCCTTTTTTATGGTTTCAATAATATCTTTATTTTTTTATAAGGCAATATTCTTTATAACATGTAAGTTTCAATGTCCATCACTGGGACTCAATTGTATATACTACACTAAGTTCATCACTCCAAGTTCAATTCTAACATTGTCCTCCTCAAAGCTTAATTTTAAAAATCTCTTTGAATGAAAGAATGTATTTTCAAAGACCTGTGAACTCTCCTCCCGTCTCCCACTTAGCCCCGAGGCAGTGCCGGATCTGTGGAGGGCTGGCGATGTATGAGTGCAGAGAATGCTATGATGACCCAGACATCTCGGCCGGGAAGATCAAACAGTTCTGTAAAACCTGCAACACGCAAGTAAGTCTGAGTTTGCCTAACAGGTGTGCCCTTGTGAAACAGGAAATTATTTGCAGTTAGAGTTTCCAAAAGTTAAAAATTCATAATTAAAATACTGTATGACCCAACAATTCCACTTTTGGGGATATGTCTGAAGAAAATGTAACCATCGACTCCAAGCACGAGATGTTCCACAAGGCTCATTGCAGCCTTATCTGTAACAGCCAGCGCATGGGCGCAGCCTGAGTGCGCACTGACACAGGGCCGGGGACAGAAGACGTGGCTGAGCCACACATTCTTACTCGCGGCAGAATGGAAGCAGTTGAAAAAAATTACGTGTAGCAAAAAAGTCAGAAAGATCAACACAAACATTAGGTGATTTCACATACAGGAGTAAAATAATGCATCAAAACAGTTGAGATGTCGAAGCAAAATAAAAGCTAGCAGACATTGATAACCAAACCGCGGGTCTGAGATGCAAAAGAAGGGGGTGGGGAGAAGGGCTCAGAGGGGAGGTCTGTGATGGGAAAATAAACAACCATTCATAATGAAATTAAAATTTTTTGTAATTAAGTGGCATTATTTACTCCTCTCCTGAGTTCTGTGGCGGATTTCTGCGGGGCACTGGCTTGCCGTTGCAGGGACGTGTTCGGTTAGCGAGACTAGAGCCCTTTCACCAGAAACACTGAGTTTGGCTCCTCCATGACGTTCTCTTCCTGCCTCGTTTTAGGTCCATCTCCACCCCAAGAGATTAAATCATAAGTACAACCCGGTGTCGCTCCCCAAGGACTTGCCGGACTGGGACTGGCGGCACGGCTGCATCCCCTGCCAGAAGATGGAGTTGTTCGCCGTGCTCTGCATAGAGACGAGCCACTACGTTGCTTTCGTCAAGTACGGGAAGGACGACTCCGCCTGGCTCTTCTTCGACAGCATGGCCGACCGGGACGGTACTCTATTTTATTCTGTCCTTCTCTTATTAATGTGGCGGTCATTCACACAGCTACGTAACTTGGGGACGGGGGTCATTTTCACAGCCCCATACATGCATATGCTCCACCCCTTTCCTCCAGACCTCCCGTGCCGACACCCGGTCCCCCTCTGTCCCCTGTGCCCCCTCCATCCCTCCTGTCCCCTCTGGTAACCAGGGTGTTTTTCATAGAGTCTAAGAATTGTTTTTGCTGTGCTTTGGTTATATGTATGCCACAGTAGGTGAGACCATCCAATATCTTTCACCTTCTGGCTTATTTTTTATTTCTTTTTTTAAAATTTATTTGTGCATACAAGAACTGGGGTATAGGCCAGAGGCGTGGGGGGTGAGAGGAGTCACCAGAGACAGAGTGGGGATCAGAACAGGCAGATCGACTGAAATACACTGCTGAGGGGAGCAGCGGGAGACAGGAGAGGTCTGCTGCGCCATGTGGGGCCCCTCCCTGGCAGGTGGCAGGGATCAAATTCGTGCTACAGTGGCTGAGGATGCTTCGAAGTGTGGTACTTAGCTCCTTGAGCCACCACAGAGGCCCACTTCTGACTTATTTCACTTAGCACGATGACCTCAGTGTCCACCATTTTGTCGTGAAAGGGCACTCTGTTGAGAATGCGTTCAATGGCTAGCACTAGGAACCGAGGCTGGTTCCGCGACTCGGTGACGGTGGACAGTGCTGCCGCGAACATGGGTGTGTGGGCCCCTTTCCATAGTAAAATTTCCATATTCTCTCAGTAGGTACCCAGCAGAGGTATTGCTCGGTCCTGTGGGATTTCCACTTTTATTTTTTTTTAAGGTATCTTCTTAGCATTCTCTGTAGAGGCTAGACCAAATCACATTCCACAAGCAATGGCTGTGAGTTCCTCTTTCCTCCACACCCTCGCCAACATGCGTTATTCCTTTTCTTTTTAACACACGACCTTCTCATGGGAGTGAGGTAGTAGCTCCTTGTGGTTTTGATTTGCACTTCCCTTATAATAATTTTCAGGGCCTGTGGGCCATCTGAACGTCGTCTTTGAAAAAGTGTCCACTTTAGGTATGTTGCCCATTTTTTGACTGGGCCGTCTGGTTTATTGTTGCTGGACTGTGTAAGCACTTTATATGTTTGGGAATTAACCCCTTGTCAGATGTGTGACTTGAATACAGACAGTCCATCTGTGACAAAGGAACCATGGCCGTGTAATGGAGAAGGGGAAGCCCCTTTAGTAAGTGGTGCTGGGAACGTGGAGAGCCACATGCAGAAAAGGGAACTAGACACACAGTTAACCTCCAACACAGAAAGTTACCTCAAAGTGGATTAAAGACTTGGACATAAGAAACCTCCCTGGTGGTGCAGTGGGTTGGGCAATGCACTATGAAGCAAACCGTAGCCACTGCAGCACAAGTTTGATCCCTGCTGCTGGCCAGGGAAGGGACCCACATGGCGCAGCAGACCTCTCCTGCCTCGCCCGCTGCTCCCCTCAGCAGTGTACTTCAGTTGATCTGCCTGTTCTACTCCCCACTCTCTGTGGTGAATCCTCTCACCCCCTCACACCTCTGGCCTGTACCCCAGTGCTTGTATGCATAAATAAATAAATATTTTTTTAAAAAAAAGAAACCATAAAATACTTGAGAGAAAACATGAGGCTGCACTGGGATGTCACCCTCAGAGCTGTCCTTAGGGACATAGCCCCACTGGCTGGGGAAATACGCAGACAAGCAGGAAGACATCAAACTTAAAGCTTTCTTTTTTTTTTTCACATAGAAGATTGGGGGGGGGGGTGCAGGCCAGAGGTGCAGGGGGTAAGAGGAGTCACCAGAGACAGAGTGGGAAGCAGAACAGGCAGATGGACCAAAACACACTGCTGAGGGGAGCAGTGGGGAGCCAGGAGAGGTCTGTTGCGCCCTGTGGGTCACCACATTTGTGATTAACAGTAAAATGCAAAAGCTTAGGGTTTCAGATGCTTAGAGAAGCCAGAAGGTCGGTTCTGGAATCCCTGAAACCACAACCCCCAGTATCTTCATTCCGTGTCAGACAGGTAAAACAAAGCCTTCTAGAATTGCACATTTTTTTCCATTTAGGGAAATATAATAGTATTCACTTCTCTGCATCTGCTCTCAGTTTGACCATCTTGGGGTGCGGTGTTTGGGCGGGATGTGGGGGTGTGACATGTGGGGCGCTGTGCGCCAGGTGCACAGTCGCGTCACCCTTAGCTGCTCACGGGGAAGCCTGGAAAGCAGTCCTTGGCTGCTTTTACTCACTTTCGGCTGCAGCATCCTTCAGAAACTATGAAGTGAGAAAAATGCCTATGGGTGAAGAAGAGGCTTTCGCTTCTAGAAAGCAGAAGTAAAATACAGGCTTTCAGAGCTGAAAAATTAGCCTTCACTGAAAATCACAGGCTCGTAAAAGCGCTGGGGGCGGGGCCTAGGCCGGCACTCCCTCACGAGAACATGCTCGCTTTCCACAGGTGGCCAGAATGGCTTCAACATTCCTCAAGTTACCCCGTGCCCAGAAGTTGGCGAGTACTTGAAGATGTCCCTGGAGGACCTGCACTCCTTGGACTCCAGGAGGATCCAGGGCTGCGCGCGGCGGCTTCTCTGTGACGCGTACATGTGCATGTACCAGAGCCCCACCATGAGCCTGTACAAGTAGGCGGCTCACCTCGTTCAGGTGCACAAACTGGGCGCAAGAGTTTCTCACTGCATTTCCCTCCGGCTGGCAGATTTGTTTTCACGTCCATTGCCGGCAATGGATGTCTGTGGTGATGATCCTTCAGAAAAGGGTTCCTGTGTTTAAAAAACAAATTTGCTTTTGTGTTACCGAAGTATTTAATAAGAAGCATTTTGCACTCTAGAAAGTATGTTTGTGTTGGTTTTTTAAGAAGTCTAAATGAAGTTATTAATACCTGAAGCTTTAAGTCAAGTGCATTGATCATATAATATTTTTGGAAGCATAAAATTTTAATTGTGATCGTGTAAAGCCTCTCTGCGTCCACTGAGGATGTAAATAAATGTGTCTTCTTTATGGACCAAGAATATGAAATCATTTTTCCTTTGTAGCTAACAATTGCCTTGAGGAAGAGACATTTTGGTTTTACTAAGAGTCTACTTTCAACCCGGTTATTGAAGTTGCAGTGAGTTTGCCTTGTTAATTCCTGCATGTCGCCAACCCGCTGGCTCTCTGTGTTTCTGCGGTAGCAGTCGGAGCAGTAGTTCTATTCCTTAGAGGTGTTGTTTTCTATTTGTTCTGGTTTTGAGATAACTGAGTGATTTTTGTCATAAAATGTCCATTTTGGATGTAATTTTCTGGGGAATTATGTATCCAGCAATCGAAGCTCTCCACTCACAGTAGTAACTGCCAGCAAACATGTTTTTTTAAGGCTCTCTATTTTATGGAATGGGGCACAATCGATTTTATAAAAGCATCGGGGTGATCACCATAATACATTCCTACACAAATATATAATCTGTAAGGTAATAAGTCTGACTCGTAGAACAACTCGCTAAGATTTCCCTGAGAGACGCTCTGGCCCGCTAGCCCTTGCCGACTGTCCGGGATGTGAGCGTGGCAGTCGGTCAGCTCTCTGAATTGTTTAGTTTCACTAGTGAAAATGACAGTTACAAACCAGATTTTTTATTGAAATGTTAGCAGCAGCTTTATCCGCCTCCTGATTAAAGAACTGGAAGACGGATGTCTTCCTAGCTGATGCCCACCACGTGTGTCTCGAGCACGGCGCTGTTGTAGGCCAGTCCCGTAGATTATAACTTGCTGTGGGCTGTGTGTTCTGGGTGCTGTTTCGTCGTGGTGGTGTCTTTCTGGCATGACTTCCTAACCATGCAGAAAGACAGGGACGCGGTCACATGCACACAGCATATGACATCACAGGGTGTGTGATTAAACCCTCTGATTTTTTTTTCCCTATCCTCATTTACCCTTCGATTTTATCATTCCATCTTGTTTATTAGCTTCATGAATCGTATATGGTACAAAAGTCCCTTCATCTTGTAATTTTTCATTTCAAGAAAAAGTTTTTCATTCTTGAAATGAAGAACTGCACACATTTTCCATGAGGTTCTCCTCACTGCGTGGCTGGGGTGCTGAGGTGGGTACCAGGTGGGGGCTGGGGGCCGGAGCCCTGGGCTGAGTGAGGGCTGAGTGAGGGCTGCCCTCGCCTCTGGTCCCTTGAGCACTTAGAGGGACAGACATGGGGTCAGGATGTCTGAAGTCTCCTCGCTCTGACCATCCCCAACCCAGGCCCTGTGAGGAAAATGCCCGCTGACCGCTGGGTGGATGGTGTGCTAGCAGTGCTGCCCCAGAAGCTGTCCAGAGGGATGACTGGAAATCTCTGTCTGGGCAAGGCTGGATTGTAAAAGACAGCTGGAGTTAAAAGGAAAAGAGAAGTCATTTCCCTTTCCTTTGAAAATTAAAGCAAGATGTGAGCTGAGGAAGGTCTGTGCTGCCCAACTGTCTACTTCTCTGGAGGGGGCCCCCTGCCCGTGACAGAGACTCTCCCAGGGGGTGGCCCGCCTCACCCATAAGCAATTTCTAGGGATGTTTTCTTCAAGTGGAACTTTGCCTCCTTCTAGTGTTACCTGCGGAGGGAGCCCTCTGAGGGGTGCAGGGGCCAGCCGGGGTGGCTTGGTGGAGGACTGGCCCTTCCTGGGGTCCTGGGTGGCCTCTGGGGGCCCCCAGCTTGCCCCTGCCCCAGCGGAGCCCTGGCTGGCGAGTGAGCACCCAGGGCTGGGTTTGTGCCAGGGGTGGCCCATGTGCCTGTAGATTTACTTAAAATCCACCCTTACATTTTCTCTCATGTTTCCTTGTTGGCGTCTTGAGCGCTTTGGTTGTCTTTTCCCCTTGTTTATTACCTGCCATCAAAGTGACAATACAGCAGGGTCATCATATTTATAATGTGGCTCATGACTCACAGCTGCAAACAGAAAATACAGTACGTCGTGATCCCCAGCCTCCACGTGTCTGGCGTGTGCGTGTGCGCGTGGGGCTGTCCTGTGTGTGTGTGTGTGGGTTGTGTGGGGCAGGGGGAGAGCAGCCACGTCAGAGTGTTCAGTCCTTCACCGTGGGCTTTGTAAAGGAGTTTTCTTCCACCCACCAAGGAAGCCTTGTAAGGCAGGAGAACACGTTGAAATAATAAGGAAACTCAGTCAAGCGTGGTCCTTAAGATCTCTGAAGGTTATCTCCTCAGAACAGTTGAGGGTTTTTAGAGTGCCTGTTTGCCAAATGATGTAGGCGACTGGTTTCTTGCCATCCCTTGGCTGCATTTAGACTTTCGTGGACTTCACACAGTCTGGGCAGAAGGGTAGCCACAGTCACCGAGCCGGGGGCTTGTGTTGTCCTCACCTTCTGGCTGTCAGCACGTGGCTTCTTCATCCTCAAGCCTCTAGTCAGTCCCCCTCAGCGGGCCTGGGGTCCAGCTAGAGAGTCCTGCGTCTGCCTGGGTGACAGGGGACAGAGGTGGGCAGGGACGCCAGCTTAGCAGACTGGCCACCGACCAGCACGATCCAGTGGGCGTTATTACCCAGGACTGTGCCAGGAGGGAGATTCCTGTCCTGCCCGCCGACAGCTTCCTGCCTGCTTCTCGCAGCAGAACAGCTGCGCTCCCGGCTGCAGCCCTTTCTCTGTCACTTGCTCCCTCAGCCTTGCATGACATCCTGTCCCGGGGGGCCCTTAGCTTTCTCCTCCTTGTGGAGAGGGGCTTAGGGGATTGCGTTTTGACTCCCAGGCCATGCCTGCTGGATCTGACTTTTCCTGAAAGGGGAAAATTTGTTAGGGAAAACTCAACGGTCAGTCAGATCGAAGACTACTCAACTAGGGGATCTCATAGCCTCTCCCTCTGTGACTGCGTGATGACCGTGTGATGATGTAACGCTCTGTGTGTGGTAATGACGCTCTGTAAGTGTGGGGACTTGGGCGCTTCCCGGCGTGTGGACTTGTACAGGAAAGGTGCTTCTCACGCTCTCCTCCACCGCCGCTTCCCAGAGCTTTCGGCTGCCTTTAGAGTGCGCTTTAGTCTTGAGAGGGTATTTGATGTTCTATACGGTACAATTTCCTTCCATTTTTTTGTTAGGGAAAGGTAGAAAAACAAAAGGACCAGAAAAGTCAAAGAAAAAACTTGCATTGTTTCCCACTGCCTACTATTCTGTGGTAAAAGATTTTAAATTATGAGAAGTTTCTCTGAGCAGATCTTTTTCTCATAAAGGAAAAAGTCCTCGTTGGAACAGATGGAAGTTATGGCGTGGAGGGGAGGAGGAGAGAAGGCAACGCCCTTAAAGCCGGGGTGGAGTACTGGGTGGCCCCTGAAGGTGGGCTCCTGTGTGCCTGGGATGGTCAGAGGCCAGGGTTCTGGAGAGACTTTCTGTGGAAGGGTGCATCGCCTTGCTGTTCTCCTTTCGGAGGTGTTATCGGAGGGAAAGAGAGAGAGACTCGTTCTAAATTCTAGAGCAGATGAGGGATCTCTCTTGAGCCACAAAGAGCAGCAAAAAGCTGGCCAGAAAACATGGCCATGGATGATGGAAAGCAGGGAGCCAGGCACCCCTTATTCTGAACCCCTCCTCGTGATCGCCAGTGCTTCGGCGGGGTGCCCAAGCCCCACGGGGCCCCCTCTCTTGGCAGTGACACCATGTTGGTTCCACTGTATTCTTTCTTTCTTGGGGAGAGCCTGGGAAAAGGGCTGGGACAGGGGGTTGTCCTTCACGCACCCTGAATTCTGTGATGATTCGCTTGCACTGTCAACCACCATCCACTTTCTCTGGAGATTTCGTGGGAAAGCCAACTGTCCTTGGTTTTCTTTTCTAAAGTGGCCCATTAGTGCCGTGGACTTTCGACTCCAGAAAGTCTTAGCAGCTTGTCATAAACATTCAATTTTTTTAAAAAACGTCCTTTGAATTTCCCCGGGAAGTACTGGTCAGCGGTCAGCCGTGGCAAGGCGTGTGCTGTGTGCTGCATTTCCCATGTCTCCTGTTTGGCACTTTTTTTTTCCCCCTGAAGAACATCCTATATTTACGAAGACTCTTTAAAAGTAACCCCACATAAAATACCCCTTTACTATCAGATTGCTCTGATTTAGCCTTAATTTTGTTAAATTTTTTAGAGATGAACGAAGTGCTGCTGTGGAAAGAAATGTACTATATACTATTTCTGTATCATTAAAATTAAATTTTTATGGTTCCTTCTCCTTGATTTCTTTGGGGGTGGGTTGGGTCTGGGGAAATTGGAATTGAGTTTAACTCTTTTGAATTTATACAGTGGAAGAATTGGGGTGTAGACCAGAGGTGTGGGAGTTGAGAGGATTCACCAGAGACAGAGTGGGGAGCAGAACAGGAGGATCCACTGAAATACACTGCTGAGGGGAGCAGCAGGGAGATAGGCGAGATCTGCTGCACAATGTGGTTCTGCTCCCTGACCGGGGATTGAACTCAGGCCGTAGCAGCACTGAGTCTTAACTCCCAGGCCACATGGAGTCCCTTGAAGAGTCTAACTATTCTGGTGCCAGGAAAAAAGTTTCCTTCAGGAAGATGCTCGGCCTGGCACACCTGCTTCTCTGCCAGGCCTCCACCATCACCGTGATGGTTTCAGAAAACCTCAGACTTCTGTTCTGGGAGATGTGCAGTGACCCCCGATTCCCTAAGTGGCTGTTGTCTGGGTGCGTGCCAGTTTAAAAGTTCTGCTCCTCCAGTCTCAGGCATTCCAGGTGCACCCCTCAACTTCACTTCCTCATGTTTGTCTCTGGGCACAAGGCTTCCCCCCACAGAAAAGCCTGTCCTGGCCTCCCACCGTGGCCAGGAGGCAGTGACGCCCCACTTCTCTGGAGGGGTGACCACATGATGCTGGACGGGCAGGCGTTTTACATCTCAGTCTTGGGTCACTGATGGCCTACCTTCCTCAGGAACTACCTGGAGTTTAAGTCACTTCGTGCCAAGGTACAAAAGGTAGACTGGCCTCAGATGGCTATGTATTACTGTATCAGTAATGTGTATTAATATTACTGTTTGGGAAATCTGGACGACAGCTCGATTCCCTCTGGGTGAGCGTGCTTTTCCTGGAGCGCATCTCTCTGATGTGGGAGTGACAGTTCATACTGGGAGCCAGTCCAGTGAAGGCGAGTCCTTGTCAGAGTCCTCCTGGCCCAGGGAGCCCCCGCCTGCCCTCGGTCAGCTCCCTGGACCGGGCATCAGCCCCGTGCATAACCAGACTTCTGCTGGAACACAGCCATGCCCACACCGCCCACGGCACTAGCTGTCCCCGGCCCTGCTGATGATAAGATGCAGTCATTAGGAAGCGCTGGGTCTTGAGTAAGACTTACTAGCTTTGCTTTCAATGTAACGTATTGAATTGTAAGTTTATGGCCCTGGTCTTAATACTGCATATATTTAAGAACTGACTCACAAAATGTCACAAGTGGCTCTTGTGAGCCGGGGAAGTTGGTTGGGGTTCGTCACTGACACCCTCAAGAACACCCCTGCGGGCACCTTCTCCTCAGCACCTGCCCCAGACCTTGTGGTTCACGGTGGCCCGTTCCCCTTAGGAGAGGGGCTTCCTCTGGTTCCCCCAGCCCCCTTCCTGAGCACCTTGACAGTGCCTGGCACAGCAGGTGCTCGAGTATCTGCTGAATGAAAGAAGGGCCTGTGGGACTCGTGCACACAGAAGGCAGCCCGGCCCCTTTCTCTGCTGTTGGCGGGGCTGGCACAATCAGACTGCTGTTCACGTCTCCTGAGAAAGGACAAGCCTGGTTCCCCGCATAATGTCTCCTCTCAGGCCTGGAGACGTCGTCGAGCTCCCTGGTACGCCTTCACGACTCCAAGCAGAGGCGCTCGTGGGACGTGCTGCTCACAGCCTGGCACTCAGTGCCACCTCAGGAAATGGGAGCCAGTGGCCAGGATGGCAGCAGTGCAGGGCACGAAAGCAAGAGACAGCGCAAGTCTAACCAACCGTCTCTTTTCACCTCTCTTCCCCCCCCCCCACGCCCCCCCAATATCTTATCTTCAGGCTAGTTCTCTTTAGACTTATGTAAGATTTGGAGTTTCCCCAGGAACCTGGTCTTTCCGCGTGCACTGGCGCCATCGTGTGGCCAACCCCGGTCATGGCGGCGCCCAGGATCTCTGCCCAGAGGTTCGGGAAGCGGCAGGTGACTTTTGAAAGCAAATGCGGCCAAGAGTGAGGCTACACATCAGACTGCGAATTACATCCAGGGGGGCTTAAGCTTCCTCGCTGGCGTTTCTGGGTCGCTGAGGGTCGGGCAGCTCCGCTCACGGCTGTCCTCACGCAGTCTGTCCTGCCTTCCTTTGTCTCTCCATCTGTCTCGAGTTTTCACTCCTTTCACGGACTTTATTTGAGACGATCTGGCGCCATCTGCTGGGGGAAAGCAGTAAGGTCGGAGGTGAGGACCTGGCCTTTCTTGGGGACCCTGGCAAGAGCGAGTCACAGATCCGCAGCTTCACAGGAAGGGAGTAAGTAAACGAAAGGGTCCTGATGTGCAGCCCCTCGACGGCGCGTCCCCCTTGGGCAGAGCGTGCTGCTGTGAGGGCTGGGCGCGGGGAAGGACTGTGTGGGCTGGTACCACCGCCCTGGCTTTCTCCAGCTCGGGTCTCGCAGGCTTTCTCCTGTTTCCTAAAGCGTCTGTGGCCCCTGCACCCGGCTAAGGGGGAGGAGTATGTGGGCTCAGAGGGCCCCCCACAAGGTGCACAGGCAAACTCAGAGTGGGGCCCTAGACTCTGTCCCGGACACCTGGCTCTTCCTGGCCAGGTGAATCTTTGGCACCCCAAGTTGGAGGCCCATGGCCCAGACCCTGTCTTGGTGGAAATACTTTTTCAAAGAGCAAAATACAGAAAGAGTTTGCATCTGGAGGAAGGCTTGCATAAACTGCTTTCTGGGTGTGGCGAGCAGGACTGTCTCATAAGTCATAGAACCTACCTTCTCCTCTTGTACCCCCGGCTCGCGCTGGGCACCCCAGAAGCTCACTGATGCCCGCTGCTGGTGGCCTGAGCCTGGCCAGCTCCACTCGTGCTTCCACCTGCAAACCCGGATCAGCCTGTTCTCCCGGGTCCCTTGAGAGAAAGCAGAGAAGCTTGCTGGGCAGGTTCCCCAACTGGGACCGCGCTCTCTGAGCCTCAGTTTCTCCATCCTCAACACGGGGAGCTTGGGCTGTGACACCACTGTCCCCAGTCCCCGCATTCTCATTATTTGAATTCTAATTATTTAGATTTAAATTCTAATTATTTGAAGTATGTTCAAATAAACTTCAGAATTTTAATGTGCCTCACTGATCTCCCAACACCAACCGTGTAGAATTGTGGGGACAGCTCAGGGGGCTCCTCTCAGCCCTACAGGCTCCCCTGCGGGTGGGCAGGCCACATTGGGGTGCCTCCTGAAAGTTGCAGGGCTAGGCTGGCCCAGACGTGGCCTTCTTGGGGCTTCTGGGCTGTAGAGACCCCGAAGCCTGACAGAGGGGACTTAGGTGCCTGTGCTGCAGCCAGGGGCCCTCTCTAGCTCGGGGTTCACCTCGCGGCTCCATGGTCCCCCCCAGACGCATACTGTCCCTACCTCCTTCTCCTCACCCTCCTGACTTCCCGCCTCAGCTGGTGTGGGGAGCACTCTAGACTTTCCTGTAAAACGCTCTTTTTACCAAGTGCAGAGAAAGGCCCATGCTCAGCTCCAGAGCTGTAAACAGCCCCCACCCTCAGGGGGCACTCTTGAGGCACCCCCAGGACTCCATGGGCTCTGGCAACATTTACTTTTGTCTGTCAGCCCCAGCCGGGGCACCAGGGGATGCAGAAGCCACGCTGACCCTGACCTCAGGCTTCGTCACAGGATACCAGAGCTGCCAAGCTCAGTGGTGCCTGAACAGCCCCACAAATGGCATTTCCAGGCTGGGGAGTTCCAGGGAGCCCACACTGTCTGGGTTGGCAGGGTTTGGGCCCTCCTTCACCTGCCTGCTTCAGAGGGCGCCTGTGGGGTGGTGGCCTATCCCTCACAATCTGGGACTGGCCTGTTATTTTCAAGTGCAAATACCTCCCACCATGGTGTGGGTCTACTCTCACCGCCACATTTTAAGGCCCCAAGAGCCTTGAGTATCAGTTCACAGCACACAGTGTAGTAGGGAGAGTGTCCACTCATGGATGCCCCCCTCCCCAGGCCTCCACTTCAGCCTGGACGCCCTGTGCACCTAGCACACCTGCACAGCTGGGGGCAGGCACCCCGTCTCTTGGGTGAGACGGTCTCTCTCTGAGCCTCAGTTTCTCCACCTGTAACACGAAAGGCATCTTAGACCATGGCCCTGAACCTCACAAGCCTCTGGGGGCCAGGTGGGTAACGGGAGAAAAGGCAGAGGACAGGATGTGGGGGACCCCCCTCCTGCACCTGCTCGCCAGAGCTCACCTGGTGATTTCTGACTGTTTAGACAAAGTCAGAAATTTCCAAGACACATGAGATCCCCCAACTGTAAAACTCTGGCCAAGACTGAGGGTTCTGTCTGTCCTGAAGCCTTAAGGGGCCACTCTTGGGGAGCCCGCCAGGCCGATGGCGGCCCCTGTGCCTCCCGGTCTGTGCGTGTCGCCTGCAGCCGCCCGGCTGGAGGAGGAGGGTGGGAACCCGGAGACTCAGGGTTGAATTCCGAGGCACCTCGCCTGGCCCCAGCGTGGCAGCTGTCGTCCCAGCCTCCCTGCAGTGCGCTCGTCTGCCTTTCGGGGTGCCCGAGCGAGCATATGAATTTTTGATCAGATTGCCTTTTGAATGAGTTGACTGTCATGGATAATAGGGCAAAGGGCGCTAGCATTGTGTCTTTAACTATAACTGTTCCAATTAATTATGGGTCTAATTAGCATACAGCGAGAGCAGCCCTGGAAAATAATACTTCATGGGTTACAGATGCCCTGGCAGCTGTTACATGAAGTGTGATACCGGGCCGGGGGAGAGATAGTTATTAATAAATTACTCCCATTGTCAGAGACCCTTATTTATACAAATTAGCAGGGGATACATAATCAACTTTAACTGTATAATTTATAATAATTGATTTCATTTTGACTGACCAGTAGTGGCTTACCAAATACCCTCGGAAGAAAAATTGCCCTATTAGGGTAAGTTTAATCCTAAACATAGCTAATGAATCCTATTACTTTAAGGTCATATTTGAAGCTTTTGTTAATTGTCAGAACCATTTTAAATTGATTAGAGTTAAATTAAATCAATGTAATGTTTAGAAAAACAATATTTCTAATGGATGAGGCCAGGTTGACCTCGAATAAACATATTTATCAACCGATTCCTGGTGACGAGAAGGGGAACAGCTGGGCCCATAATTCACATTTGTCTATAATATGGGAAATGTCAGTAGGCAATTAGTTATGTCAGGTAATGAATAGGGAGCAGGGGGACTCCCCTCTGGCAGCTGGGGTAGGTGTGGGGGGGTAGAATGTTCTGGACACAACCGGCTGCTCACCTCCTGATGGCTCCCCTTTCCCCCAGCCTCAGCACTGCTTCCCAGCCCCTGGCTCAAGGCCTCTGAGCTAGCCTGAGTCCCCTGGGGCAGGGTGGGGCACTCTGGTCTCCTCCTTGGACCAGGACGCTGCTGGAGGCCTGGTCTGCCCCTCCTCTCCGCTCAGGTTCTGCTCGGGCACTGCCGCCTCCAGGAAGCCTTCCCTGACCAGCCTCCACTGTCTCCCACATGTGGCTCTCGAGGCCGATGGCGCCCGCCCAGCGTCATTTCCCCACTGTGATGACGCCCTGCTGGCCCTTGGGGCCGGCCGCTAGGCGGGAGCTGAAGCTCTGGGCTCTGTTCTGCCCACGGGCTGGGCGTGACTTGCTGACTGAAGGAAGGAGCAGGCTCTGGCTGGGAGAGCCTGGCTCAGCACCGCCCAGGCCCAGGCTGGACACACTTTCAGTTAGTTTTTGTGACTTTCCCAGAAGGGGGCCTTTGGCACCCCCACTTGATAAAGTGGGTGACTTACCGAAATGGCTTAAACAGCAGCAGGCCCAGAATTCGAGCTCAGGCAAGAGAATCTGGGCCCCTTTCTGGGGTCTTCATTCCGCTGGTGGGGGGAGTGCTCCCGGTGTTCACAGGCCTCGCCCTTGGGCGTCCTGGCCAAGGCCGGAGGGAGGGAGTTTCATCGCGTTGACGGCAGTCACCCATTTCAGAGGAGCTTCGGCCAGGCGCTGGAGGTTAGCTCCTTGCTCGTTGCACATGTGGGCCGCAGAGCCGGGATTTGAACCGGACCCCAGTCCGGGCTGCAGCCGGTGGTAGCCGCACCCCCCGTTCTCCTCTGGTATGAAGCCTGCGGCCTCGCGTAACTCCCGATGGTCTCCAGCAACCTCACCCTCCACCACAGGCCTCTTAAAGGCCTGGAGGTTTTATCACCAAAAACCATTAGAAAAATAACCAAAGTTGTAATAATTTTGGTTAAATACATGGCTGCAGTATTGGACTCTAACCCAAAGAATAAAATAAATACCCGTGAGTCCACAGTGACATAAACTAATGACTGAATGCACTTTAAAGTGGGAAGGAGGGGCCAACCTCCCTCCGCAGAGCGACAGGTACCAGGCCAGCGTGCTCGGGTCGGAGGGGGCTCTCCGGAATGCTGGCGGCGCCCCGAGCGAGAAGAGAGGCGCGTGCAGGGCAGGCGTCCACTGCGGCGAGCCGCGCGGCTCTCCCGTGACTGTGCACGGGGTGTACGCCCACCCGGTGCGTGCGTGCGTGTGCAGCGAGAAGGGGGCCACAAGTAGGTCCTTTGGGTCAGCCACAGGCCCTGACCCCCCAGTAGCCGGTCCTCTTAGAACCCCGGAGCTGGTGCAGCTCAGCGCCGGCCTTCCCTCGCCAATCAATTTGACGTGTGGGTCGGTTACCTCTGACTTCAGTTTCAGCGGGTGCAGCGAGGGGAACATGTGCACACGTGGAAGAGCAAAAATGCAACGCCCCAAATTACAATAAAAATTTTTTAAAAATGCAATGAGAAGATAAAGACACTTGTGAAGCAACCTGAATACATTACCCTAGATATTTACCATATTTTTTCCAGCTTTTTATAATTGCCCACTGGTGCCTATTTACCCGCCCATGCGAATAATGTCGAATATGACTTAATTCATGTCACAAGAGCACGGGCGTGAATGGGCTAGAGTTTCAGTCATCAACTGTTGGGCAGAGGCAAGGGGGACTGGCTTATTGAGGTGTAATTTACACAGGGTAAAAGCCCCTTAAAAAGAGAAGTCCAGATAATAATAATAACAACAATAAAGGCACAAAAACCAAAAAGAAAAAGACAAGGACAAATTGGGGACACTTGGTGGGGAGGGGGAGGGGGAGGGTTGAGGGCAGACGGGAGCACGGGGGACTGAGGTGAGGGTGCACTGGTGAGATGGTGATGGGCAATACATGGGGATTACAACGGATGTCAGATATATATAAATTTAAAAAAAGAAAAAAAAAGAGCAGTCCAGTGAGTTTTGACAATCCACTTGGTTCCGTACAGTCAGGATGGGGAGCATTTCCGGCAACCAAAACGAGCCCCCCAGGCCTCCTGACCACCATCTTGCTCTCCTTTAGTCCCTGGAGGCCACTGCCTTTCCCGAATGTCAGGGAATAAAATCCCCCCAGACGGGTCTGGCTCCTCCCCCTTACCACGCACGTTTGCAATGCGTTCCTATCGCTGTCGTATTCCATCGTGTTCACCTGGTGATCGACCGGTCCATGCGGGCCGTTTCTAGGGTTAAGCTAATGTAAATAGCGCTGCCCGTTTGGACAGCTGCCTGTGTGGACACGTGCTCGCCTTTCCCCTGGGTGTGGCTCCACTGGTCCGGGCGTCCTAATCGTCATGGTGCTACCAGCGTCGGCGGGCCTGGGTTCCAAGACGTTCTTCACATTCTCGCCATTTCTTGCACTGTTGCTCTTTTAATCTTAGGCATTCTCCTCGGGGTGTCGGGGTATCCACTTGTGGTTTTAATTTGCGTTTTTAAATTACCGACAATGTTGAGACCCTTTTCAAGTGCTAATTTTCCCATGCACGTATCATTCTGGCCTTGGTAGCAGTTAAAGCAGTTCAAGGCATGCTCTCTCCCACCCGTTCTCACCCTTCTCCACCCTCTGTGTGCCCAGATCTATGGCCAGCTTTAAAGGTTGCTTTTAAGAGCCATGTTTGGGGCCTCCCTGGTGGAGTAGCGGGTTGAACACTGCACTGTGAAGCATCTGCTGCACAGCAGCGCGAGTTCAATCCCTGGCCGGGGAGGGAACACACAGGGCACAGCAGACCTCTCCTACCTTGCCCGCTGCTCCCCTCAGCAGTGTGCTTTGGTCCATCTGCCTGTTCTGCTCCCCATTCTGTCTCTGGGGAGTCCTTTTACCCCTCTCACCTCTGGCCTGTACCCCAGCTCCTGTATGCATAAATAAATAAAATCTTAAAAAAAAAATCTGTTTTTGACTCTTTGTTTGGTTCCATATGTAAGTGGCACCGTCTGTATTCACTTTTCTCCTTCAGCTCCCTGGTTAGTGATGATGCAGTCTCCAGAATCGCTGTGAGGAGTTGTGACGATGAGAAAGGACTTACGGGTAACACAGTGATGAGAAGGGTGTGGGCCCTGGTTCCCCCAGATGAAGGGGTACCGCCACATCGCCCTGACGTGAAGGTGGCATCAGTTCCCCGGGCCTACTAGCCTTGCTATGACACAGTTCTTGGCAAGTTGCTTTACTTTGGGGGGACTTCAAACTTTATGTGCACTACGGAGACATTATTTTTATATGATGTGATTTCACACTCACATTCCTCAAATTCCTATCAAATAGAATTTGTGGCCTCTGCTAATGCTTTCCCAGATTTTCCCTTTGATATTTAGCTTTTTAATCCGGTGGGAACGTAAGTCTATATGGGGTGTGAGGTAGGGATCTGACTTTTTTTCTGGATCGACAGAGAAACCACAGTCACAGCTCACCTGGAGAAAACGCTGCCATGTCCCTCATTTTCCTTATAGGCACATGTCTAGTTTTGCATTTTCAGTTCTGCTTCTTTAGTGTCTGCCTAATGCCATCATCTTTATGCTCTTTTAAATACTTTATGGTCTGTTTTAATATTTGATCGAGCAAACACCCTAATAGTATATATATATTTTTTTTCAAATTTTTCTTGGCTAGTGTCTTGCATTTTCTCTTCCAAATGAAATTTAGCATTTATAGGGAAAAATCCTGCAGGGCTAGTGTTTGAGATGGTAGTGAATTTATAGTTTAATTTGAGAGAATTTGACATCTTTATACTATTGAGTGTTTCCACCCAGGTCTAGGCCTGTGCCTTTCCATTTATTCAGGTCTTCTTTTATATCCCACAGTAAATTTTTTATAGTTTTCTTCACATAGGTCCTGAACATTTCTTGGTAGGTTTATTCCCAAGTATTTTATGTGTTTGTTGTCAGTGACCCTGGAGGGTTTCTGGGATTATACTTACATTGATGGGATTCTTCAGGCTTGAATGAAGAGAAATGTTTCTAGCTTTGGAGTGAAGGTGCTTGTACTTCCACTTGGCAAATCGCAAGGTTAAATGACCACGGAGGAGCGTTCGTTTTGACCTGGGCTCAAATGCTGCTGCGGCTTCCAGACTGATGTCTGGCCCTGCGGGCTCCTTCAGTGCCAGTGTGCCAACGACGTCGATTGTAAACACGGTTGTTTGGCTTCCTCTGCGCTGCCGCCCGTACTATTTCCCTCTGAACAGGCAAGGTTATTCGGGTCTTTGGTGTCTTCCAGTAGCTTGGGGTCAGGTGATTTCACTGAGGTGTCCTCTGCTTCTGCCAAGCCCACCCCATCGCTCCCCACCTCCCAGGAACCGTGGGCAAGTTCTCTGAGTTGGCTAAGGGGCCACTCTTTCTCCTTTATTTATTTTTTTAAAGATTTATTTATTTATGTACACAAGAGCTGGGTATAGGCCAGAGAAGCGGGAGGTGAGAGGACTCACCAGAGACAGAGTGCAGAGCAGAACAGGCAGATGGACTGAAACACACTGCTGAGGGGAGCAGCGGGCGAGGCAGGAGAGGTCTGCTGCACCATGTGGGTCCCCTCCCTGGCCAGGGATCGAACTTGTGCACTGCTGTGCCGCAGATGCTTCACAGTATGGTGCTCAACCCGCTGCACCACCAGGGAGGCCCACTGTTTCTCCTATAAATATGGCTTTCTCTTCAGGAAGGTGGGGCTGCAGGACCAGGAGATGGGGATGCCCGGTTTGTCCTCCGAAAAGACATCTGGCTTGCAGGGGCTGCCCTGGCCAGTTCCAAGTCACTCTGAGGTAGGTGTTGGTTTAGAACAGGACACTTGGGCAGACTCTGCTTATAAGGCCTTCCCTGCCTGTGTGTGGGGGTGGGAAGAGTCCAGACCCCGTGGGCCTGGACTCGGAAGTCTGGGTTCCAGCCACATGCTATCACTTGGAAGCTGGGGACACTGGAAAATTGCCCTTCGTTTGAAACCAGAGTCTCCTCCTCTCATTCCAAGGTGCTGGCGGCTTCGCTCTCGTGGAGTGACTATGAGTGACACGGGAGGGAGGATGTTCAAAAACTCAGAGAGTGGCATGATCTGGGCCAGGATGCTCACACCCTAGTGTTCTTTTCAAGAACAGAAAACAGTGCTGAGGGCAGCTCCGGGTAGAGAGGGTGGGGAGGGGGCAGTAATGATGTCACCTCTGGTTCAATTGCGACGTAACACTGACCCTTATCTCCACTCCACTTTGGGGTCCTCCCCACCCCAGTCTCCTGGTGTCCCCCCAACTCCATCACGTCCAATTTCTCTTCCTTTTTCAGCTCACAGGTAAGGGCCTGTCACTCACGTCCCTCTCAGGGCAAGTGACCTGGATCTGTGAGGAACGCTGAGGTCCCCGCTGGTACTGGATGATTGTAGGGTCAGTGAAAATTGTCAGGCTTTTCCGCCCTCCGCCATGGGTGTGATGACGGACACCTGCGGTCCCGCACGCAGGCCGGGTGGTGGCACCGCAAGCAGGTGTGCGCATGTGCAACTGGGCGCACCTGGGCTGAGACATGGGCATACAAGGGCGGCGTCACCAGGACGCCAGCAGAAGAGAGAACAGAAGGAGAGTAGAAGCAGAGAGAGACCAGAGAGAAGAGAAAGCAGTAATAGCAGAGGCACAAGAGGCCAGAGAGCCCAGAGAGCGAAGATGCGCCAGGGGCTGGGAGGTCTGCCAGCCTCCTGGCCTTCCCGGCCCCCTACCCACCAGGTACCTGGTCACCTCTGATATAAAGAGCAATAAAACCCTAAAAAAAGCCACCGAGGGCTCCAGGCCTCCTCCTTGACCGGTTTGCTCGGAATCATCGAGAACCTGCTCCCTGCCTTCTGGGCACCCCTCTCCTGTCTCTGGCATTTGCTTCCACATGGCAGCCTCGTGGGACTGTGCTCCCGGAGAGTGAGCCAGCACGTTCGACCCAGACAGCAGATCAAGTCCCTTGCAAATGGTGGGATTGTTGCCACAGGCTAAGCTAACAACCTCTTGCTCCACTAGGTGCGTGTCTGGGGAGGGAGGCACCCGGCTTTACTCCTGAGAACCCACCGGGCGGGATCTGGGAGCCGTGCCGAGAGGTCTTGTCCTGGGCTTGTCTAAGCTCACTGTTTCTCACTGTGGTTTTAAATCTCCAGAATCAGCTTTCCAGAGAGGTCCGAGACACCGCTGGGTCTGTGTCCTGCTCCTAGAAAGCCGGAGCGGTTCTAACAGAAGTCAGTGAACCGGCCGGGGAAGCAGGGTTAGAAAGGCACAGTCCCACCCTCCGCTGCTGCAAGGAGGGGGCTGTCTCCACGCCCCAGGGGACTCTCCACACCGGGACCACGCAGAGGAGGGGAAGCCTGTGCTCAGTGCAGGCAAGTTGCGGACTTGAGTGTGTGACTTGTTCTCCAAAATTCTTCTTTTCCCCTTATTTAATTTTTTTCCCCCGCAAACGTGTGATTTTATAAGCTTTTCTCTGCATGTATTAAACAAATTGCACAGCTGAATAGCTTTTCTTAAAACCTGGACATTCACCAAAAAGAAGTTTGCCAGCACAGACAATTAAGCTTTCTTCTTTGAACAATGGAGTGACTGACTGGCACATTTGAAATGCAAGCGTGTTTTTTTATTCCACTGTTCATCCTTCAAGCTGATAAACAGCAACAATGGGAAACAGCTGGGACAGGAAAACATTTGAGTTTGTATTTTCAAAGCAAGCAAGAAAGAAACCCGTGAGCGCAGGCCACATCTCTTCTTCCGCCTGGGGGCGAGCCGGCATTTGGGGAGGGAAAAATACTATACATATTTCTAATCAAACATTACATATTTATTAATGTGCAGCTGGTGCATTGTATTCTGAGGGGTGCTGGGGGGGTGTCTCCCCCACCCCCATACCGCCCGCCTTGTTCCTCTAATGTGTCTTGTCTGGCAGGCTGGCATTGTTCTATAACTGACGTTACTTTATAAGAACCCCGAGCCGTGCACACTTAATAGGAGCACGGAGGCAAACGCTCTCTGAGGAGACCACGTCCCTCTGACGTAGGTGTCATCGGGCCTCAGTTTCTGATCTGAGAGCACAATGACCAGACAACGGAGGTATTTTCAGGCAGGTGTGAGGGGGTGCCGTCTCGGGGGAGCCCCCCCGCACCGTACCGGCCACCCCTACACAGTGCACTGGGTTCCCTTGCATGAAGGCCATGGCGCTGCTCACGTGTCCATGTGCTTGCTAAACGTGGGAACAAATTTATTTTGATGCTTATTGAGATTAAACTTGCTGTGCATTTCATCGGGAGCAAGGGTTGCATCTGTTCATTAGGTGGGGCGGCTCACCTTGTCAATTTCCATCGAGTGCTGGCATGAGCGATCACTTTATCATCATTTGTCAGCAGCCTCGACAGGTTTTACTCAGCTTTGATTCCTCTCGGGCCCTGCTGTCATAACTTCATTGGCTTTATGGTAGCAGCTGAGCTCCCTTAGGTAATTGTCTGATAGATCTACTTAATATTGGTAATACGTTAACTGTAAAAGACCTGGGAAGAGAGGCTGAAACATCACACATGCCACATGCCACATGCTCCGAAACAGCTCCACCCCATCCTAAATGAATGTGCCCATCCATCTTCGGCAATCCCATCATACTGAGTGAGGGAGGGAATCGATGTAAAGAGCCTTGAGAAGTTGGAACAGCTCAAAAGTATTCAGTGGGAAGGGGATGTGGAAATTTAATAGGTGGAGGGACTCAAATCCTTCTTTGGGTCTCAGTTTTCCCTTCTCTTTCCTGAGGGGAGTGAGCAGGAGGTTGAAGGTCTCCCACTCAGACTCACACTGGGATAGCCAGCAATGGAGGTGAGCAAGTGGGCTGGGTGAGGACTATGGCAAACTGGAGAGTATGGCCAGCGTTCACCTGCCGGTGGATGTTGCCGTGGCCTAAATGCAGGCCTAGCAGACCCAGGTTGGATTTTTAAAGAGAAACTGAAACTCTGAATTTTATACCAACTGCTTTAATTCTTGGGGTTGGCGTGAATTAAAAGATCTTAAGAACCTCACTGTTGAAAACTAGAATCTGCTGGTTTTGATGAATGATGATGATGGGGATTAATAATAGCATCACTGAGTTTATCAAGAGCCAGGGTCTCTTTGGGACAGTTTTTAGCCTCATGACAATGCCACAAAGCGGGTACCATGTTATCCCTGTTTCTCAGGTGAGTAAGTGGAACTACAGTAAGCAACCTGCCCAAGGCCACCACCCTTAGTATTTTGTCAGTCATGTGATTTGCTGCCAGCAACTTGGAAATCTGACGATGGACTCAGCCTGTGTGGGAAATTTAGTTTGTGCTGAAGGTAGTTTCCAGGCAAAAGTCAATTCATTATAGTGTGCAATTTAGGAAAAAAAAAATCTATCCCTTCTTTTGAGCAAACTTACCTCTTTTCTAGAAGTTTCCACCTTTGTGCAATCACAAATCATGGGATTTCTTTAAGTATCAGAAGAACCATATTACTTTCTAAGTTCTGAGACAGAAGCAAAGGCAGTTTCCCTGATCATATCACAACACACTCCACCCAGCCTGCTCTCACAGGTACAGTGAACATCGTGAAAACGTGAGCTACCTGCTAGCTGCTACCTGCTCTACAGCCCATAACTCAGCCCGAGGACCCCCTGACTGCACGTCTACTGGAAACTATCAGACCCTTGCTAGACATCTGTGGGGGGACTGTTTGGTGAACAGTTTGAAAGTTTTTTTTTTTTAAAGATTTATTTATTTATGCATACAAGAGCTGGGGTACAGGCCAGAGGTGTGGGGGTGGTGAGAGAATCCACCAGACAGAGCAGGACGCAGAACAGGCAGATTGACAGAAACACACTGCTGAGGGGAGCAGCGGGCGAGGCAGGAGAGGTCTGCTACGCCACGTGGGTCACCTACCCAGCCGGCGGCAGGGATCGAACTCATGCTGCAGTGGCTGCGGTTTGCTTCATAGTGTGTTGCTTA
Source organism: Galemys pyrenaicus (assembly GCA_019455555.1). Taxonomy (NCBI): domain Eukaryota; kingdom Metazoa; phylum Chordata; class Mammalia; order Eulipotyphla; family Talpidae; genus Galemys; species Galemys pyrenaicus. The sequence goes on from JAGFMF010012032.1 coordinate 1,427,133, forward strand.
ACCCACTGCACCACCAGGGCGGGCCCCGAGTTGAAAGTTTAAATATGGATTTCCTTCCTGCCTGCCACTAGCTTTTCCTTTCATCCTGGTTGTCATTCTTCCCACACACTCTCACCTGTACACAACTCACACCTCGGCCCATGCAGTACTTACTGGGGCCCAGCACACGTGTGGAATGAACACACTTCCATGGGACCGAGGCACCGTGCAGATGCACACGGCACGCGTGGTGCACATGGGTGTGCCCGTGCTCACAGGTGGCTGGCCATGCATGCTTACACATGCTTGGCGTGGCTCAGACACACCCACGGGTGTGGCTTTCCCCACATCCCTGCGTGATATCCAATTTGCCCGTGGGCTTACACATGATGAAATAAATTTCTCTTACCCCGGCACTTGGGTGGGTGGAGTGAGTGTGAGGACACGGGGAGGTGTTCCTGTGTCCCAGTCTGGCCAGGATCTGCAGTTACCCCTGCAGACGGTAATGCTGGCAGACACCCAGTGTTTCAGGAGGTGGCGGATGATGTTCTCTGCTCAGGTGCATTCTCAGGAGGAACCCTGGCTGTGGCACCCCACGCAGCGAGTCCATCAGGGAAACCAGGCCCTACCTTGCCAGTATGCAGATGAAGGGAGGGGGCTTTCTTGGGTGGAAGTAGAGGTGTTCTCTGAGCGTGAGGGTGTGTGAATGTGCATACGGTGCAGCGGCACCCACGGCTGTGTGCGGGCCTCTGGGGACACCTCTGCTGCCCTGACTAGGAAACAGCAGCAGCCTGGTGCTCCAGGGGGTGCCTGGCTTCAAGAGGCTGTCTCCATCTTTCCCTGGGGTGCTGCAGCCTGGTGACCTGGGGGCCCCTAAACTTTTCACTAGGCATTTCTTTCCAGGGACCTTGTGGGGGTCCTGTTCTTTGGAGAAGAAGTGGTGGATTTTCATGCAGGTGGCAGCATGAAAATGTGTTCGGTTTAGACCTGGGAGGTTGGCAGAGTTCAAATGCAAGGCTGGAGAAATGGAAGGAGGGGCTGGTGAGAGGGGAAAGTGACCAGCATGGACCATAGCTGGGGTATTTGCTCATAACGCAATCTGAGCGCTCCTCGGTGCTAGCTGTGCTCCATGGATGCTTTACTTGCAACAAGGACTCGATGGGTCTCAATAACCAGTTCTCTTTAAGAACTAGGCCCATTGCTCAGATGACACTAATGCAGTCCACAAACTTACACAAAGTGTAAACGAAGAGTCCGTTCATAAGTGGGGCTCCTCGGCTGCCAAAACCCAACCTGGACTTTGCCCCAGAAGACTGGTGGGAGTAGCACCCCCAGTGCACCCCAGGCCGAAGACAGCCATCCTTTGCCGCCCTGCTCCTCCTGCTGCCTGGCCTCTAAGTGCTGGGAACAGAACTTAGCTCGGTCTGGCCCTTCCAGCTCAGCACCCCGCTGCCGCGCTGTTCCTCCATTGTTTGGAGAGGACCAGCCCAACCTGGGATACTCTGCCTTCTGGGGCAGGAAGTTGGAGCGGGCCTCTACCTACAGTCCGGCCTTCAAGGTTATCCAGATAGCTAGCTGGCCTCATCTGCATGGCGGTGCGGCCGGAATGCCCAAGCAGCCGGCGGCAGGCAAGGCGCGCAGATAAGGTCTGGAGGCCCAAGTTTCGGGTTGTACTTGCATTATCACGGGCTTCCTTAAGCTCGGATGAATATGTAAATCCCTCGCGCTGCCTGCTTGTTCCGCAGGAATGGGGGCCGCCTCCGCCTAGCAATTCCGAGGGTAAAATTGATTAATATTTGTTTTCAAAATGACATGCGGTGATGTATGGGCCCTTTTACAACTTAAATTAATACTTTAAAGAGATGAATGGTCTCTACAGAGGGTGTTAAAGTTCAAGCCCAGGGAATTTGCATATTTATATTACAGCCAACTGATAGTAATTGTGGGAACGGGCAGTAATGCCTTCAGTTTGTCATTTTCAGCCGCTGCGCGTCAGCCGGGGACCTCATTAACTCCCGAAGCCTCCGCCCCTCCGCCCCGCAGGACACAGGCTGGCAGCGGGACGCCCAGGGCCTGTGGCCAGGTCAACTCCCGCCTCCTGTTCTCCCCCGGGCCTGGGCACCTGTCTTGGGGGACAGCAGTGGACACAGGTGCCTGGAGCCTGGGAGACCCACACCTGCTTGTCACAAGTTCCTCGCCAAAGCAGCAGGACCTGACCCCCCCTGACCACCGGCCCCTTCCACTTTCACCCAAGGTCAGGGTGAAGGCCCCCACCCCCACCCCCGCACTTCAGGGCCTTGGTTTCCTCGGGATTGATCCCAGGAAGGAGTAGCAGGGAGGGTAGGAAGAGCGGGCAGGCGTTTTCAAGCCGTCACCTTCCAGGACCGTCCCTCAGGGCTGGGGCAAGGCTGTGGGGCCAGAGGGCCCTGGGATTTCCCTACCCATGGAGGAGGAAGCTGGCGTGGTTCATCGTCAGCTTCATTTCCCACTGGCTTCAGGCTGCTCTTTGGGGGACCCGTTCCCAGCACCTCCTCCTGCTGTCCAGTGCTGGCTTCAGAATCCCCAGGTGAGAGGCGTGGGAGGGGTCTGGCCAGAATGAGCTTGGTGGGATGGGTCATCTTCTCCCCATTAGAGTCTCCCTACTTGTGCCTTAAACTCTCACCCCCAATCCACTGAACACCAAGTCAGGCCGGGTCTTCCCAAATCCCAGCTCTTCTCCATGAGGACAAGCCCCCTTCCTCTCTGACCCTGTGTCTTACTTTCTCCCCCTGGTCCAGTCCAGGAAATGTGAGTCATTTCCCCAATTACTCAGATCTTCTTTGATTTCTTTCAGCAATGTTTTGTAGCATTCAGTGTACAAGACTTGTCCTTCTGCTAAGTATATTCCTACTTTATTCTTTTAAGGCTATTCTTACTACACCTGCTTCATTTTTGATGGTTCATGGCAAGTGTATAGCGATACACTTGACTTTTATATACGGATCTTGTGACTTGCAACCTCGCTGGCCTCCTTTTTTAGTTCTGATAGCATGTCAGGTGGATTCCTTAGGGCTTTCTATATGTACGACCATGTCACTTATGAATAGCGTTAATTTTATTCCTTTCTTCCCAGTCTAGATTCTTTTAGATCTTCTTCTTGTCTAGAATCTCCAGAATAGTTTTGAATAAAGTGACAGGAACAGACATTCTTGTCTTGTTCTCGATCTTAGGAAGACTACATCCAAGCTTTCACCATTATCTATGTTACTAGCAATGGTTGTTTTACATATGCCCTTTAACAGGTGGAGAAAGTTCCCTTCTATTCCTAGTTTGTCAAGTGTTTTTATTGTATATAAGGCTGTTGAATATTACCCAATGTTTAGTCTGTATCACTAGAAGTGATTGTGTGAGTTTTGTTTATTATTCTTTTGATTTGATGTATTAATTGATTTCAGATGCTAACCGAACTTGCACTCCTGGGATAGATTCTACTTGGCTATATAGGTATATAACAGATATACATATTGCTATATTCGATTTACTAATATTTTTGTTGAGAATTTTTTATATCCCTTTTCAAAAGAGATTTGATCATTAGAGATTTTTTTCCTTGATGTTGCTCCTGCCTCTAGTCTTCTGAAAATCCCCCTTTAGATTGGGGGTTAAGGTCCCAGCACTGTGAAGCATGCCACTGAGGCTTGACCAGGGAGGGGACCCACAGGGTGCAGCAGACCTCTCCTGCCTCGCCCGCTGCTCCTCTCAGCAGTGTGTTTCAGTGGATCTGCGTGTTCTGCTCCCCACTCTGTCTCTGGTGAATGCTCTCACCCCTTTCACCTCCTCTGGGTAGGCACCTCTGGCCTACATCCCAGTTCTTGTATGCATAAACAAATAAAAATAGATCTTAAAAAATAAAAGAAAGAGGGCCTCCCTGGTGGCGCAGTGGGTTAAGCAACGCACTAAGAAGCAAACCACAGCCACTGCAGCACGAATTTGATCCCTGCCTCCGGCCAGGGAGGGGACCCACATGGCATAGCAGACCTCTCCTGCCTGGCCCGCTGCCGCCATCGGCAGTGTGTTTCAGTCAGTCTGCCTGTTCTGCTCCCCGCTCTATCTGGTGAATCCTCTCACCTCCCGCGATTCCAGCCAGTACCGCAGGTCTTGTATGCATAAATAAATCAATCTTTAAAAGAAAATAAAATAAAAAAATAAAAGAAAGAGGCATTACAAATAAGCTAATGCCTGTTTAACCACGCCCTCTCTCCAAACACCAGAGACCATGCTATGAACTATTTTGGTGGTTAATATTCTTGACCATTTTAACTTTTCTATACGTAAATATGTATCTAAAAATCATATATTCTTTTTTACATTTTATATTATTTTATTTCATACACATAAATATTTACACAGCTGAATGGGTTTGGACTTTTTAGGTTACTCTTTATTTTATGAATATGGGACCACTTTACACATACTTTCCTGCTCTTTGCTTTTCTTACTCATTAACAACTTGGGGAAATCCCTCTATGTCTGGCATCACTCTGATTATTAGTTTTTTTTTAATATACAGCACAGTACAGTTTTTATACCGCACAGTTTTATACAGCACAGAACAGTTATTATCTGCCCATTTGCCTTTTGATGAACTACTAGCATCTTGTCAGGCTGAATAACTGTGATGAACATATGTATTCTTAGGTACCAGCGTTTTTATTTTTATGTGATGCACTTCCAGGAGAGAGCACGCCAAGTCAAAGATCTATTTATTTTTACATTATAATGGTTATTGTCGGAATGAACTCCAAAAAAGCCTGAAGCAATTCACATGTAGGGCCTTAAAAAAAAAATAAAGGGTAGACGGTACCTGACGCAAAATTGCCCGTTTTGAGCTCTCTGGCCTTAAGCCCATTCACTCCAAGCCCCACCACACCATCCATCCACCAACATCGTTCATCTTTCCCCGTTTGTCCTTGGCACCCCCATTCCACTTCCCATGGGATGGCGGACATCTGGCTGGTCCGGGCATCTCACCTGCAGTGTTTGTCCTCTCTCATTGTTTCACTTCGCATAACGTCTTTGAGGTTCATCCGCACCCCGTCGTGACAGGTGTCAGGACGCCCTTCGTTTTTTAAGCTGAACGACGTTGCCTTGGGTACCTAGACCACGCCTGGTTCGTCCATCTGCGCCCCGTGGGCATTTGGGCCGCTCCTATGTTTTAGCCCCTGCGAATCACGCCATGAACATGGGCTGAGCATATCTGTTCAGATCCCGCTTTCCACTCCTCGGGGCTCACATCCGGAAGTGGGATAGATGAATCACAAGGTGACTCTATGCTTCGCCTTTGGAGGACGCGCCTGCTGGCTCGTGCTGGGACGGCTGCACAGCACGTCCCCACCGCAGTGCACAGGCGTCACTTCATGTCCTGGCTACCCTTTCTTTGCATCCTTCCGGGGATAGCCATCCTAGCGAGTGTGAAGTGTGTCTTGCCATCACACATGTAGGATTTTAATTCAGAGGAACAGTTTCATACAACGCAAACCCGTCATGGAATCTCCACTTAAGAAGGCATGGACACTTCATGTGGTGTGCAAACCAGCTGCCTCTGCATTAGCCTGATTCTCAGGCTGCAGATGAAGGGGCCGAGGCCACCGAGTTCAGAGAGGGCAGTCCATTCCTCTGGGCAAGGATTTGTGGGTGCGCCTGTCTCATTTCTGGGGGTGCATATTCATGCCTCGACAAAGCACCCCAAATGTTGTGGCATGAAACGAGCTCACAGCCGCTGCGGGTGGGATGGGGCAGGTGTCTCAGCCCCACGAGCCTGGGACCTGGGCAGAAGGCAGCTGCATTTTCTCCTGTCGTGGGTACCGCTCGACACGCTCGAGACCAGGCCCATGCCCATGTATTCTCGCAGCTCTGGGGGCCGGAGTCCTGCAGGCTCATCTATGAGTCTCTGCCAAGGGTCCCTTAAGTTTGGCATCAAGGGCCGCCCGGCTGCAGTCTCAACGGGGACTGTCTTTTCTAGCAAGAATGAGTGTTCAGGTGGCCACGGAATTCAGTTCCTAGTGGTTGTAGGACTGAGGTCCCATTCCATGCCCGGGTCTCAGCACTAGAGGCAGCTGCATCCTCGGCTTGTGCTTCTGTGCCTCCACTTCAAGGCCCGCTCAGCTTCGCCTCCCCCTGTTGGTGCTGGCTGCTGGCAGAGACCTTCCCTGGGCAGAAGCCTGGGCCGCCCCACATCTCTCTCCATGTGACCTGGGCATCCTCACAATGGTGCCTGGGTTCCCAGGGAAAGGGGCGGGTGGAGCTGAGAGAGAGGCGGGGGGATCTTTTTAAGTCCTACCCTTAGCACTCGGATAGCATTACTTTGACCTCCTCCAGCCCTTAATGGGGAGTGACAAGGTTCCTCAAGGGCACATGCAACAGGAAATATTTTGGAAACAGCCGGCCATTCAGCGATGCAGACACAGCAGCAACAGCCACAGCAGCGGGGCAGTGCATGAAGTTCTTACGGCGTTCTGAGCTTTACCTGCACCATCCCATCTGCATCCTCACCACCACCCTGTGGTGACCACCACCCATAGATACAGTCATTACTCGCATGTGCACGTGGAGGTGGACATGAAACGTCAGTGGCAGCTGAGGCAGCGACAGGACATAGAGAGCTGTTAAGAGCGCGGTTCAGGGAACTGCTGTCTGAGCTGGCGAGCGATGGGACTTGGGCTGGGAAAGGACACGTGCTGGGAGGGGGCTGGGAGAAGGGCAGGGTTGGGGGAGATGCCCTCGGCAGTCCCACCCTTGAGTCAGGGTGATGGATCAGATTTGGGGTGGAGTGGTGGTGGGAGGCTGTTTTATGTTTGGGACATGAGCTGACTCAGAGACCCAGAGGCCAGATGTCCCGTGGTGATAGGGGCGGTGTGGGCGCTTTGGCCGATGGTGGAGGTGGGGTAGAGGCAGGGGTGGGGCATGAGGGAGAAGTGGCAGAGGGCCATGGAGGTTGGCTGGGGACTGGGGAGCTATGTTAGGTGTGAGAGCAGGGAGGATGGAATAGCTTTTCAGCTCTGGAGCAGTGGTCCTGGAGGAAGAGATGGCAGCTGAGCTTGGACCCTGGCTGCTTGGAAGCTACATCTTTGTTTCCAAGCAGCATCACTTGCTCCTTCTCCCCCTTTTTATGTGTTCTGCAAGGAAGAAAGCGCTTTGATTCCCAGAGCAATCTGCTGGCGGCAGGGAGGGCAGTGGGCCAGAGAGCCTTGCACAGTGAGGGGCTGCTGAGAACCAGCCTTGGGGTTCCTCCCTCGACCATTCAGCTGGGAGATCCCTCCCAACTGCTCTGGAGATGGTGGCCGAGCAGTGCCTCCACCCAGTCCTTCTGTGCGGGTCTCTCCTCTTTGCAAACCTCTGGCTCTGTGACCCTATTTACCTTGATGACTCGCACCCCTTCTCCCCTGTCCTTGTGTGTTAATGCAGCTCTACCCCAAGTCTGAGCTCCTTTCACCTGTGGAGAAACTGAGGCACCAAGAGATGCCTCTTGAAGAGAGTTGCCTTCAGAGCTTTGGAGCAATCTCTCTGGAGCCTCTGCTGCCACACTGAACGCCACTTAGCAAAAGCTCACCTGCCGGGGCTGGCTGGGCCTGGAGGAGAGTCCGGCACACCCCAGCCAGCCGAGCCAGGCACGGGTGTAGGCTCTGGCTCTGTGGTCACATTCCAGGGTGCCACATGCTGTCATTGCAGGCTCTGTCACCTTGGGCCAGTTCGCCGACATCTCTGTGCCTCAGTTTCCTCATCTGTGCAATGGGAATAACGAAAGTATCTACCTCATGGGATTGTGTGAGGGTTAAATGGGCTGGTGCGGGCTGAATGTTCTGGGGAGTTCCGGAACCCCAGTAAGGACTATGTCTTCACAAATAAGCCCGAGGGCTTTCATGCAGCAGTGACATATGGCAGTTAGAGTAAGGGATTTGAAGTTCGACACACACTGGCTGCTTCCTAACCGGGAAACCTCTCTGAGCCTGGATTTCCTCATCTGCAAAATGGGGTGAAGTCAGCCCATCTTGGTATCGTATCAAATGGAATCAAGTCGCTCAAGTACCAGCAGAGAGCACATGCCGGAAAAAGAGGCCCATTGGGGCCCTCTCCCTGTTGTCCACTTCTGAGAGCTTTCTCTCCCAGCGTCTCCTCGCCGCCATCTTTCTTCTATGCTCGGACCCTCTCCCACTCTGGGTGGAGGGCAGGAAGGCTGCAGCCTTCGGTCGGGGAGGATGGCGAGGCGGTGGCCAGGCGGAGCGCCTGGCCCCAGTCTGTCCTGCCCCGAGCCCTTCTCCAGGTGAAGCACCTCGAGCCCTTCTCCAGGTGAGGAACCTCGGCGGTGGAAGCGGCCCGCCAGGGGCGTGCCCGCAGCACCCCGTGCTCCCTGCGTCCTCTGGCGTCTGCCTCTGGGAGGCCGAGCAGGGCCGGCGCGGCGCGGGTCACGTGATCCCAGCCGGCCGGTCAAGAGGCTCGCGGCCCTGCGGGCGCCATTGGCCCGGGCCGGCGTGTGACTCGCCAGGGCCTGCCACGGCGCCCGAGGGACCTCGTGAAGTGGGAGCTGCGCGCAAGGCCCGGCGAGGGCCGCCGCCCGCCGCTGCCGCAAGCCGCCTGGTTTTATGTGCCGGGCGGAGAGGGCGGAGGAGCGGGCTTGGGTTCACGGCTGCTCTGGATGCAGCTCTGCCCGAGCCGGGCCTCCAGTTAAGTCAGCGCTCCTCTTCGCCTGGCCCAGTGGACGCGGCTCGAGACTCGCCCCCGGGCCCGGGCCAGCGCAGACCGGCCGGCCGCGGTGTGCTTCCCGCCGTCGCTCCTGCCTGACCCTGCTCCTGCACAGCCGCTGTCCTCACAGCTCGGGACTGACCCGCTTCTCTCCGCAGCGCCGAGGAGCCGTGAGGGCACAGAAGACGGTGGAGGAGGCGCGGGAGAGGGGAGGACGGCAGCCCCCCAAATGTGCCGCTGGCTCCCCACGACACCCCTGCAGTCGCCTGACTAGTTTAGAGAGCAGAAGGAAGCACGCAGGGCGGGCGAGGGACTTGTCCGAGGCCACGCAGCCGGCAAGGGGCAGATCAGGGCTACATCTGGGTCCTTCACCTTTGAACTCCGTCGTTGCCGAAGGTCGGAGGGTCCGAGGGGAGGCTGGTATTGACGCTTCCTGTACGCAGGTGAGAAAACCTGGGACCCAGGTGGGAAGGAGGCTGGGCCGCTGCCTCACGGGAGCGGGGGGTGTTACGAGATGTCCAGAGGCACCCACACCCCACTTCCACACAGGCAACACCTCTCTCATCGGGGTGCTCAGGCTAACGTCATACCATTCTGGGTGCTGGAGGTGGCTGAGGTAGAGGTGCAACCAGGAGAGTAAGCAACCAGCTTTTAATACAAACGATATGTTTTTAAAGATTTCTTTATTTATGTACACAAGAGCTGGGGGGTGTGTAATCCAGAGGTGCGGGGTAGGGGGGCAGTGAGATCATTCACCAGAGACAGAGTGGGGAGCAGAACAGGCGCATCTACTGAGGTACACTGTTGAGGGGAGCAGCGGGCAAGGCGGGAGAGGTCTGCTGTGCCACGTGGGTCCCCTCCCTGGCCGGGGATCAAACTCGTGCTGCAGTGGCTGCGGATGCTCCACAGTGCTGTGCCTTAACCCCCTGTGCCACCAGGGAGGCCCAGTTTTTAATACAGTATTAAAAAATTAAACTAGTGCTGTGTAGCATCCAAAGCCAGGCCAGCCTCCTTCCCTCCCTGGCCCTCCTCCTCCCCCAGCCGGCCTGCAGCCCCCTGCCCCTCACCTCTAAGTCACGTGCCCTGCCGTGATTTCCTGACTCAGCGGTTCTAGAGGTCATCTATCGACTTTCTGCTGTGATAGATGAGGACTGCGTCACACCCATGCTGCCTCCACTCGCCGCAGTGCCCACTATTAATTTTCACTGCTACCTTTCTAACTCCTGGGGCTCCACTGCCCATGCTGTTCCCTGGCTCTGCAATGCCCTGTTGGTAGAGGGGGGATCTCCAGGCGCCTCCTTCCCATCTGCCCACACCTGCCTGTCCTGACACCCGCAGGTGTGCGCCAGTCCCTGAGGGGCTCGCCGGTGACCACTGGGTAGGCACTGGGCCTTGGGCGCTTTCCCCATCCTCACCCCTCCTCTGGGGTTCCCATCCCAGGCTCTGCCATGGTCCCCTGCAAGGGAGGGGGGTCAGTCTGGGCAGAAGCCCTGAGCCTCCCTGTGGGCTTTCAACTTTCCGGGGTCTTGTGGCCCCCCTTCTTTGCCAGCAGCACTTTGGAATGGAAATAAGGGTCTCCAAAGGCTTTTCTCTTCTTATGAAATTATTTGGCTTCATTGTGTCATCAGAAAAAGAGAGACCCAAACGCTCCCAGGACGGGTGGGCATCTTGACAGGTGTCCGTGGCCAAAGCGAGCTCCTTCTCCGAGGCTGCCATTGCTTAGCTCCCTGCCCGCCCTCACCTTGAAATACGAACAATGGGGCCTTTTGTGGGGGGTTTGTCGCTTCTGCTGGGCCCTTCTGAGTCACTGCATATTTTTATGTGTTCAGTAATATACAGTGTGAGTCATTCTCCAGCTTGGGGGTATTTTGGGACTTGTGCTGTTTTACTTACAACTGCAGAAAAAATCAAATATTACAGAGGTGATAAAAAATACAGCAGATTCATATGACCCAGGTAGTGTGTGCAGTCCCAGGGCAGGGAGGCCGCCGGGCATGAAGTCATTGTGAGGGCTCGGGGGAGGGCGCTGGGGTTGAGTGCCAAGCATGACCTCTTTTTGCTGAAGTCAGATCAGGGGGTGAGTGTGGCCCCCCCAAGAAAGCCCCTGAAGGAGGAATGTGTTGGCCCGTGAGCCAGCCCCCCGCCCCGGCAGCAGGTGGAGTTGGGTGGGCAGAAGTTGGGCAGAAGCGGGGTGAGGGAAGAGTGTGGTCAAGGCTTCTCCCCAGGGCTGGCTGAGGGAGCCCCCCACCCCGGAGGCTGAGGTAGCTGGCGCCAGTGGGTGAGAGGGCCCATGGTGCACTTACGGGGACACTCAAGGTTGCTGAATGGATGAATGTGCCCCCGCTGTATTGGGGGAACCAAGTGACGGTGGGAGGACCCCCAAGTGGTTGTCAGGAGGGCATCCCCCAAAGCAGGGTGAGCACTGCCTCCCCACCCACCTGTATGCCCTCCACCCCACCCCCCTACGCCAAGCTGCCTCGGCCTCTTTGTGGCCAGGACTTGGGGGGTGCCTTCCTTTCTGTGGGCCTCGTGTCTCACCTGTGGGCTCGGCTACGTGAACGGGCCTGGCCCTCTGCTCTCGTGGGTCTGCGCGTTGGACTCGGGCCTGAGAGCGGTGCCGCAGGGCGTGGCGCGCGTCCTGGGAGCCAGGCGTGGCCCAGGTAGGGGCTTCAGCTTTAATTGCATTCCGAGCACATGTCTACCTCTCGGAGCTGCGGGGCCTGTCTCTTTCTATTAGTTTAACAAGCCCTGGTATTAATGAGATTGCTCTATAATTGAACCTTTTCACGGGTCCCTCGGTAATGAAATTATGCTAATTTGCATTCAGCACCACCAGGCATCCATCACGCGGGATCAGCCCGAGCGGCCGGCGAGGCGGCGCGAACGCACCGCTAATTATCACCGAAATGAACAAACCCAGCAGTATTATTATTTCATCTTCTGCCCCTTCCCTGCCTCACTACCCATCGCCCGCCCCATCCATATTTTCGTCTTTTCATCCGTGTGACTGGCCCTGGTCGGTGGGAGGGAGGGAGGGGCGCGAGGAGATGCAGCTCGCCACGGTGTGGCAGCACCGACCGGGAACAGACAGCCCCCCGGGGAGCTGCGAGTGGGGCACAGCACGTGGGCCGTGTGCGTGCGCAGGGGAGGGCGCGCCTTGCCTCTGCGTGTGCGCGGCGCGGCGCGGCGCGGCGTCTGGGTGTGCGCACACATCTGCCCTTGCTGGCCGCCCCCGGGTGCAGGGGCCCGTCTGGGCAGGTGTCTGCGGCGGGGGTCGCGGGGCCCTGCTAGCCTGGCGGCGGAGGGGGACGCTGTGTCTCCAGGGCTGGTCGGGGCTGTGCACGGGCGTCGTGGGTGCTGGTGTCTGAGTGTCCTGCGAGCGTGGGGACCTCGGCGGTGCGCGCCGGGCTCCTGCATGGAGTGGGTGGGGATACTGGTGCCCTGACAGCAGATCCGGTTGGCGGAGGGGGCCTGGCTGCTCCGGGGGCGTGGGCGCCCGAGTCCCGCGCCTGGGCTTGGGGCTGCGTGGGTGTGCATGGGGCTGCGGCGCGTCTCTGCCGGGTCGGAAGGAGGCACTCTGGGATGTCCCAGCGTGTGTCACCGTGTGCTGCGTCCGGGACACTCTGCTTTCCCGGGAAACCCAGAGCCTGAGAAGGGGGCTGGTGAAGGACCCCCCACACCCCAGGCGGCCCCCAGGGGAGCTCCAGGAAGGCCATGAGGGGCCACGAGGGCTGCAGGGATCTTTTAGGGTTCTTGGGTGAACCGAGACTAGCTGAGACTGATTTTCTGGCCATGCCTGCTGCAGGGGGGCTTAGGGAAAGAGTTTCAGTTGATCTGGAGAAAATATAAAATCGCTGGCACTTGAACTGTGGAAGGGTGTTGATTGACATGCCGTCAAAATGCACACATCACTTCAGACTCGCTGAAACTTGACCTCGCCAGCAACAATACCAATCAACATGCATGTTGTGTTTTATGTGGATTATGCCTGTGTTTTTACAAGTTAGAGAAAAGAAAATGCTATAAAGAAAATTGCAAGGAAGAGGAAAAACTGAATTTACAGTACTGTCTTGTGTTTACTGAGAAGCCGATGTCTCCATCTTTTTTTTTTTAGAAAGCCCATGTGAATGTGGACCCGTGCAGCTGAAACTCGCATTGTTCAAGAGTTGGCTGTACTTGATCTTCTGGGTAAGTACAGTGAGACTGACACCACTTCACAGGGAAATAGTTGTTGGCTGTCGTCCTGTGCCAAACCACAATGAGCACTGTTCACACTTTTCACTTTTTGTTATATAAAAAAAATCCTCTTCTGATTCTTTGGGAAAAAAGAGGTATCAATGTTTTGTTTAGTTTTTTTTAAAGATTTATGTATTTATGCACACAAGAGCTGGGGTACAGGCCAGAGTTGTGGGAAGTGAGAGGAGTGACCAGAGACAGAGCGGGAGCAGAACAGGCAGATGGACTGAAACATGCTGCTGAGGGGAGCAGGGGGGAGGCAGGAGAGGTCTGCTGCGCCATGTGGGTCCCTCTCTGGCCGGGGATCAAACTCACGCTGCAGTGGCTGAGACTGCTTCATAGTGCAGCGCTTGACCTGCTGCGCCACCAGGGAGACCCCTCAATGTCTTTTAAACAGTAAAGTGGTATAACAAACTTTCAGAGAGCAGGAGATACACACATGGATATCCCCTGTGCTTATATGAAGAAATTGCATGTAGTTTACAAGTAAAAAGTTATGAGCTTTATATTGAAAATATAAATGGGAACTTGATTCTCCCAGAACTTTCTTTGGTTTTTGCCCATTTCTGTTCATGGCAGCAGGTGATGAATCAGTGTAGCCTCAAAATATGAAACAACTGAAACATCAAACCTTCTTCACCGATTGATGACACGAACAACTGCAGAACTGAATACTGAAAGAACATTTCTTCCATATTTGTGCTACCAACAATGTAATGGCTATAGACATGACCCACTTTTAAATTCAAATGTGCATTACTAACATTACCTTACCAGGTTCTTAAGTCTAGACGGTGCAGTGCTTGCTGATTTCTATGGTATAAATGCTCCCAGCGTGGCTGTTCCAGTCTCCTATAGGATGTTATGGAACCTGGGGCTGGATGGGGTAGAAAGTCGCAGTAGCACACAGTCTTGTGGTTTTCCACTATAAGGACAAAACAGGTGTACATAACCCCAGGACCACTGATAAAAGTAAAATAATTGAGAAGTGATGGTATTAAATATTATCATCTTTGCCCATAATGTAATTTATTTAATTGTAAATTATATAATTTCATTGTGAGTAATGCCGTGCTTAATCATAGGCAAAATTTTTTTTGATAATTTAGAATTTAATTCTTGCAATTAAATTGGTATAAACTGGTATGAACTAGCTCCAGCATAGGTAATGGATGGAATAAAATGATGCATGAATGGCTGTATTTTAATCACTCACTACAGAGTAACTGTTGCTATTAGTACCACTACTGCTGCTATTTTACCCACTCTCAGATACCTGGAATGCAGATATTGGTTTAGTTGTCAATTTTTCATCTGTGCAACAGAGTTCATCATCTCTGTTTCCTAGAAATCTGAGTGAAATGTGTGCCACCACTTTGTAGATTCTATGAGTTCTGGAAACAGAAAGAGCAACAGTCATAGATATCCTGATTTCTCTCTCTCTGTCTGTGTGTGTAAGGGGGACTTATATTTTTCAGACTTTGAGATAAAATTTTAAACACTGGAATGCATAGGTCTTAACTCTGCAATTTGATGAACTTTGACATATGTTTAACAAACACCCCAATCAAGACATAAAATATTTTCATGATTTCAGAGAACTTTTAATTTTTTTCATTTTTTTTTTATGAAGTGGATGTGCATTCTGCTCTTCCTTTTTTAAAGATTTGCTTATTTATGCATACAAGAACTGGGGTACAGGCCAGAGGTGGGGGTGGGTGGTTGGTGAGAGGATTTTCACCAGAGATGGAGTGGGGAACAGAACAGGCAGATGGACGGAAATACACTGCTGAGGGGAGCAGCGGGCGAGGCAGGAGAGGTCTGCTGCGCCATGTGGGTCCCCTCCCTAGCTGGGGATTGAACTAGTGCTGCAGTGGCTGTGGATGCTTCACAGTGCAGTGCTTACCCCCCTGTGCCACCAGGGGGTCCTCCCTTAGAGAACTTTTTAATACCCTTCCCAGTTTGATCCCTTTCCCTCCACCCAAAGGCAACCAGAGTTCTCATTTCTATCAACATGAATTGATTTGTCCCGTTTTGAACTCCATATGAATGCAGTTATACTTACGTAGTCTTCGGTATCTGACTTCCTTTGTCCAACATTAGATTCTGAAATTTACCCATGTTTAGTAAGGGCGGTTTATTAGTTTCCTTGCTGACTCGCCCATGATATGTTTATAAGTCACCTGTTAATGGACAGTTTGGTGCAATTATGCCCCAAACTTCTCAGAGTATTCTTGTACCTGTATTTTGGGACACATATCTTTCACACAACTTAGGCAACCTTTGGGGTGTAATTTCATGGTCATTAGTTAGATATATGTTTAGTGTAGGCATTTATCTGGAATGACCCTGCTTACTTAGACCCCACAGCAATGTGTGAGACTTCTGGTGGTTCTAGATTTTTGCCCATATAAGGTCATGCATCACTTAGTGACATTTTGGCCAATGACATAGAGGATGGGGGCTTAGTAGGGTAGTGGCATATGTATGGGGGCCATATAGCCTAGGTGTACAGTAGGTTGTACCAGATAGGTATAAGCCTTTTTCAAAACATATCCCCATTAATTGATGAGTTTGGTGTTGTTGGTATTTTAGGTGTTATGAGGGGCGTGTGAAGTATCTCATTTGTTGTTTTAATTTTTCTGAAGATCAATAATTTTGAGAACTTTACATGCTTATTGGTTATTTACATTTACTCTTCTGTGACCATGTCTGTTCAAATCTTGCATTAATTGAGCTTTTAACGATTTATCTTAGATAAATGCCATCTGCAAATAAATAAATACCTTAAATGAATATGCAAACCTCTGCTCCTATAAAGTCTGATCACTTTCCTCCTGTAATCAAAAATTATATCTTTATGCATTTTGTGCCCATGAACAGATTTATAGTTATTGTTTTATATGTTCATCTTGAAAATAGCATAGAAAGAAAGGAAATAAAGAGTCGCAAACAAAAGTATACAATAATACTGGCCTTTGTATTTCCCTAGGGAGTTACTTTTATTGGTGCTCTTTTTTTCTCTGTATGGTTCAACTTACTATCTCGTCTTCTTTCATTTCAACCTCGAAGACTTCCAGTACAACTTCTCGTAGGGCTAGTCTACTTGTGACAAATTTCATTAACTTCTGATTATCTGAGAATGTCTTAATTATTTCTTTAATTTTCAAAGGTAATTTTGCAAGATATAGAATTATTGGTTGACAGTTTTTCTTTTCTTTCAGCACTGTAAGTAAATTATTGTGCTGCCTTCAGGCCTCCATGGTTTCAGAAAGGCATCTTCTGCTAATCTAGTTGAGGATCTCTCATAGATAACAAATCAATACTCTTTTGCTGCTCTCAAGATTCTTTCTTTCTTTTGACAATTTGATTATAAAGTGCCTTGGCAGAGCTTTAGAAGTTTACTACTTGGGGTTCATTAAGATACTTGGATGTGTAGCATCGTGTCCCTCATCAAATCTTGGAAGTTTTTTCCCTTTGTTTAAGCTCCTTTCTCTGTTTTCCTTTTGAAACTCCCATTATGTGCTGCTGGTATGTGTGGTGGTGTCTCATGGGCCTTAGTCTCTGTTCATTTTTCTTCTTTTTCCTTTGTGCTCCTCGGATTGGACAACCTCAGTTCCCTGCTCTTCAGTGAGTCTTTCATCTGACTCCTCTTCGAACCTGATGGTGAACCCGCTGGTAAAATTTTGAGCTTCAGAATTATCTTTAATTCCTTTGAACTAATTTAATCTCTCTATGAATACTGTCTCTGCATGAACTGTTATGTTCCTTGTTTCCACTAGTTACTTTTCCAGAGTTTCCTTTAGGTCTTTGAACTTATTCAAGGCAGTTGATTGAAAGTCTTTGGGAAGCTCTTATCTGTGTGTCCTCAGGAGCATCTTGTGAATTTCTGCTGTGAGTTTCTGTAAATTTCGGCTGGTTTCTAAATTACTCTGAGGGTCAGGAACATTTTGCTGTCTTCGTCTTATGTCTTCTCTTCTGCAGCACTGGGGATGGACCTGCATATGGAGTGAACATAAGTTTCATTTGGCAGAAAAAAGAAGGATGCCAACAGCCTCGCTTTACCTCCTGTTTCAGGCACCCCTAGCTCTGCAGTGCTCTCCATCTGAAGGACCCTGACAACTGGGAGGCTCTTGGAGGACGTTAAATTTGATGCTTCATTTTGGAAAATGGGGGCCCTTGCCTAGGCTGGGCAGAACCATAGACCCTTTGAACGTTCAGCTATCAGCCTCTAGAACGTCTCAAATATGACTACATTTCAGGATCACTCAGGGAAATAAAAATAACCTTGGGTGTCCAGACTGCATCCCAAACCAATGAAATCAGAACTACGGGAGTAGAATCAGGGGAATCAGTAGTTTTTAAATCTTCAGGTGTCTCCATGTGGGGCCAAGCTTGAGAGCGAGGCCTGTGGGTTGACAGAGGGGGTGCTGAGCAGGTAGGATAGGGCAGGGGTCTCCAGGTCCTTTTGTTTCACCTTTGAAAAGGTGGCTCTGCTTGCATCTCCTTTATTTATGGCTCCCCTGTCTGATCTCACCTGGAGGAAAGCCCTCACAGCACTTCCTCTACCTCAGCCTCCAACTTCCAGGTGGGGGAGGAGGTGACCTGCCCAACATCACAGCAGGACTCTGACACAACCAGGATTCAAGCTCTGTCTCCCAGTCTCAGCCAGTTTCCCCAGACAATCCTTGCTGGGAGGGGATGGATAAATGATTCGGCACCCCGCATGTCACCTTCCAAGCACCCACATTTTCTCGAGTCCACGGGCCCAGCCACGCTTTCCCGTACACTCAATTCTTTATTTTGGGTTTTGCAGATCGATCAAGGGTGTCCAGGGGTCGTGGGGCATTTTGGGTGCTGAAATTATGTAGGGGGCTGTGAGTTGGGGGGGGGAGTCAGTGACATCGAATTAGCCTTCATTTTAAGTCTCGATGCAGCAATTATGACTTCTGAATAGCAGTGGTTGTTACTGAGGATGGTCGCCTAAGCAGTGCACATAATTATTATAATTACTATGTACCTAATGATGCCTAATAAGGAGCAACATCACACAGAGGCACGCTGGCTGCTCAGCCTGGTGGTCCGGGCTCCAGAGGGGAAGCGGCTGGGCTTCTGGTGCCCGCGTGGGACTGTCTTAGAGACTCCAGGCTGCTTGTCTGCTGGAGACCAGGGACTCCAGAGTGGGCAGGAAGAGAAAACCCCCAGAAAGAATGAGCTGGCTTCAGCTCAGAAGGGGTATGGGTGGAAGTGGCTCACTGGAGCTGTACTTTGGCCAACGCCTTCAAGGTCTTTGGTTCATACCAGTGCCAGACTCTTGGAGTGCTGCTTAGGGAGGGCAGAAAGGATGCTATTTCTTGGGCTCGTGTGTGTGTGTGTGTTTCTAAAAAATAATCATGAATTTTTAAAAGCTCATGGGGTGCTAAGTAATGCATTTCATTCATCCCATGTATTCTTGCAACAACCCCATTTCACAGATGGGAAATTCGAAGGCCCTCGTCGGCCCAGTGATAAGTATGGCTGCTATTTATTAGGCACTTCAGCACCTGCCAGACGCTGTACTCGTGTATCTCACTTGATTCCCGCAGACACCCCATGAGACTGGTATTGCTGTCGGGTGTTGTTGCTAGTCCTCTTTTATAGATGAGAGACTGAGGCATGGGGAGGAGAAACCCAGATGTGTCCAAACTCAAATGGCTGATACATGGCAAAACGACAGCACGAATCAGGCCAAACACCTTGTTTTGTTCCTGTCAGTGCTAGTGACTAACCAGGGTGTGCCAGGCACAGGCTAAAGCGGGCTGCAGTCTAGTGAGAGAGGCCGAGCACAGTCAAATCAGCACACGCATAGAGCTCAGCAGAGCAGGACGAGGCAGGGGAAGGGAGGGGGCAAGGCAGCAGGGACCTACCTCAGTCGCCGTGTATTGCGAGGAGAAAGCATAGCGTTGTTCAGGGAACAGTGGGCTAGGCCAGTGTCACGGCCCGCGCCAAGGTCCTGAGACAGGAGTGTGTAGAATGTTTAAAGAACAGTGACGAGGCCACCGTGACGAAGCAGCCGGAGAGGGAGGGCTGCAAGGAAGGAGCGAGCAGAGAAGTAGGCAGGAGCTGGAGCTAGAAGACCCTCTAGGCCAGGCCAGGGCTTTGGCACACTGTTCTAGATGTGACGGAAACTCCTGGGCGGGCTTTGAGCAGGGCTGGGTGATTTGGTTTTCCTTGGTTGCCTTGTGGAGGGGCTGCAGGCATGAACAGAGGTTGGCCGGAGGAGAAGGCAGTGGTGGTGGTGAACAGGGTCTGGATTCCCATGTGTGTCGGAGGCCGGGCTGACTTGCTGCCAGTTTGGGTGTGGGATGGGAGGCCGGGGAGAGTCAGGACATGGATGATTCCTTCATGTCTTGATTTGGGATTCTGAGGTCAGGATTCCAGTGCAATGCTCCTTTAAGCAATGCTACCGGGGAGAGAAGAGTCGGGAGACGAAGGCCGTGAAGAAAGGAGCAGAACCCAGAAGTTTCTGTAGTCGGCCTGAAGCTTATTCCTGCTGAGGGCCTGGGGAAAACGGGGACATGGGGCATGCATGTCACATCCCAAGGGTGAGGAGCTGGGTCCCGTTCGGCAGCCTGTGCTGTGCAGGAGACACGCGGGCTTTGCGGTGAGCAGTTGTTTCCAGAGCCTGGTGCCCAGGCGTGGGCACGGCCCTGCCAGGTGGGTTGCACCGGGCTTTGGCCGGACGGGGTAAGCAGCCACACGTCTCCTGAGATACCGGGCGCACTCGGGCACGGGCCTTGGGCCTGTTTGGACCAGTAGCCAGCAAACCGCAGCGGGGGCGTGGATGCCGTCTGTGGACGTTGGCTTCACGGCTTTATTGGACCCTGGCATTCTCCCGCGTTCCCTCATTGTCTGGGGCCGTTTCTCTGCTGCAGCCACAGAGTCGAGGAGTCGGGAGTGAGCCCACGTGGACCTTAAAGCCCAAACCATCTACTGTGTGAGCCTCTACAGAGAAAGGTTGCTGGCCTCAGATTTACATGCAAAAAACCCAGCCTAACTCTGATGTGCAGAAATTTTTTTGGAATCAGGTACAAGAAGTGAGGCACCCCAAATTCAGGGACTCTGAGTTCCTGCCTCTACTTCTCCAGCTGCCACCTGGGTCATCTGGGGCTTTCCAAAGCCTCAGTTTCCTCACCTGTGACTTGAGAACAACCAACTATATCCCTGAGTTTGACCGGAGGAGGCTTCTCTTAAGGGTGAGGATAAAGCACGAGCCCCCTGCCCCCCTTGTTAGGCATCGAGGAGAGAGTAATGCTCCTGTTGTGCTAATTATAACAATTAGGAGTGGGGCCCCGCCCCCCGGGACTGCTCTGGCCCTGCCCTATTTCCCCCTCTTGCTCCGGAGTCTGCGCGGCCGGCCGTGTGCCACGGGGACCTGGCCTTGCGGTTAATGGGGCATTGTCTGTGCCCGGCAGGAGCAAGGCACGCTCAGCTGGCCTTCGTCACAGGTCAATTGCTGCATACAAACCCGCGGGGCCTCGGATACCCTGACGAGGGCGGGTGTGCGGGCTCCTCAGGCACAGACGCGCTTGCAGGTGCCGGACGCTGCCGGCACGGACGCCAGCCGGGGCTCATCCGTGCGCCGGAGACTGAGTTTCCTGACCTCCAGAGCGCACACCTTTTTGAGGAGAACAGGTGTTCTCCTTGGAAGCAAGGTTTTTCTCCCTCTGCGCCACGGACGTTTTGAGTTGGAGACGTTTTCATTGTGGGAGACTTTCCTGCAGCCCCCCGACTCACTAGATTACATAGAACCCCCACCCTCTAGTCGTAACAGCTGATGAATTCTCCAGACAAGGCCAAATGTCCCCCCGAGGGGCAAAGTCACACCCCCCCACCCCCGTTGAACATCACTGTGTTAGAGAAGGATGCTCAGAACAAACCCAGCGGACAGCCAGGAAGCTGACATGCCGGGCAAAGCTGGGAGGATGTGAGAAAGGGGAGGCCTTGGCAGGGGAGTGCCCTGTGAAGTGGAAGGGTGGGTGCTGGGAATGCTGGAACCTGCTGGCTTGGGCGGTGGCGTGGGTGGAGCTGAGCCTGGGCTTCCTGAAGGAGCTGGGAAGTGGCCCAGCCCCAGGAACCAGCTGGCGTTCAGGTGAGGAAGAAAGCCTGTGCAAAGGCCCTGGGGCATGAAACAGGCATGGGACAGTCAAAAGACAAACCCAGGCAGGCACAGCCTGGGGAGCTTTAGGGGAGGGAGTGGATGTCATAGTAACGGTGAATAGCTGCCTTGTTTTGCGTGCTGAGTACACGTACCCCATGTTTCCTAAGCACTTGACTCGCATCATCTCATTCAAGCCTCAAACTCCCTAGGAGGTCAATTTGATTATAGCGCTCAGCTCACAGGTGAGGACACCAAGGCTCCAGGTGTGGGGTTTGCCAATGCCACACAGCTATAAGGTCGGTGCAATTTCGAGCCCAGGCCGTGGGGCAGCTGGCCTCATCAACCCTGCCCTCAGAGCCGCCCCCTGCGAGGGGCAAATTAAATGGTGGGAGGAGGGAACACAAAGACTTGCCCCAAGTCCTGGGCAGCGCGACTCTGACAGAGTCGGCGTGAGGGGACATGTGAATGCACTGGCCCCATCCGGCAGGAATCACCTGCCCGCCCCTGGCTGCACCCCCGCCCAGACCTCTCCCCCATACCCTTTGAGGCACGTGGCCCCTCTGTCGTCCTTTGCGTGCGAGACTGGCCTTTTCTCCCCTAGACAGGGCTTGTTTGAGGAAGAGAGAGACGTAGTGTAGCGGCAGGAAGGGAGCACAGGAGCAAGGTTCGGGATGGTTCTGGGCAGATGGGTCAGGGAAGGAGAGTCTTGGAGCCTTCAGTGGCTTTTCATGCTTTTATTAGTAGAGGTGGCCAGGTACATGGCAGGCAGGGGTGCCAGGGGGCCGGGGGGCTGGCAGGCCTCCCAGCCCCCGGCGCATCTCACCCTCTCGGCTGCTTCTTCTCTCTCTCTCTGCTGCTCGTCAGTATGTCGGTCCTCTTGGTTCTGTTGGTCCTGGTGTCCTCATGATGCCGCCCATTTAAGCCCGTGTCCAACTCGGGCGCGCCCACTTGCGCACGCCCACCCTGGAATGCTCGCAGCACCGCGGGTGTCCATCATCACAGTGGTGGGAGGGCGGACATACCTGATTGTTCTCTGACCCTACACATAGACACCAAGAGCTTCTGTGTGACATGGATCTCAGGGGCTGCGAGGGTCTTCCTGTATGATGCACTGGGAGGGGGAGGTGCCGGTGAGCACATGGGAGGGGGCTGGAGCCCAGGTTTGGGATTTTGCTGTGTCCGCTCGCCACTCTGGCCCCTTGCTGGGCTCCGTCCCTCGGCCCATGACCAGCCCATGGGACTCTCATGTTAGAGGCACGTGCACATGTGTGGGAACGCGGTGCCTCCGTCACTACGTCCACTGTCTTCTAATTTATTCAGCCTCTCAGGTGCAGAGTGATTTCCGCCTACCTGGCCTTGCTTTCACCTGCCTCTCGTGGAGATTTCAGCCCGATGCCTTGCTGGGGTCTCCGGGGAACTTTCTGATCCAAATGCCATTTGATGCAGATTCTGAGAGTGGGCCTTCCAGGCCCCTAGACTGCAGTCCTGCTTGTGGGGAGTGGGGCAGGGGCAGGGAGACACCCAGGGAGCTCCAGGGGTCTCATTGGGTGGCAGATGCTGCTGCAGGCCGCTGCTGTGCTGGCCTCCTCGCTCACGCTCCGGTGCTCTCATCCAGGGTCTTCCCGGGCAGAGCTGCATGTCGGGCGGTACCTTGGACCTGAGCCTCCGTAGACCCATCAGTCCTCAGTTTCCCTGTCTGCAGAGTGGGAATGACAGTATTTCTGCCCTAGGGATGACGAGACAACTTGCTGTGTTTCCTGACTCAGCCCACAGCCTGCGTCTTCATGCGTTTTATTGCGGGCCATATCTCCTGCACTAGACTTATTTGGAATTAGTTCTTATTTATAGAAAATAATTTTCATCAAAAATGACTGTGACTTTAATAAAACAGTAATCGCTCTTTCTCTAAATTGACCCATTTTAAAAAGACTTAGCTATTTCAAAAGGAAAATTTTAAATTATTTGCATAAGAGGAAAATCGAAATGGAAAGAATAAGGTGAGACAGAGGGAACCCCACTATAACTGTTGATTGCGGACCGACGAGGATTGTCACGAGGATGAGTCCTGCTTTGCCGCCTGCATTTCTTGACGCACATGAATGTACCGTACTTAGGCCTGGCGTCGTCAGCGTCCAGCGATTGCCGTTATGATGAAGGTGACGCCAGTGTGGTGTCTGTTTCTTGGAAACGTTGCTCTGACTTGGTCAAGGGGCACAATTTTGCCTCAGTAAACCACCATATTTCCTCTTTCCTGATAATATGAGCACTGTAATCTGTCGTCATAAATAGCAAAAATGCCCCCTACTTTCCCCTTCTCCCGGGAAGAGGTGGGATCCACTTCTTGCCCCTTTAATTGATGGGCCTTCAGGACTCGCTTTGGCCAACTGTGGGGTGGCAGTGGCATCCTGCTGGTTCTAAGCTTAGAGGAAGAGTCCTTGTAGCGTCCCCTTTCCAGGGCATGGACCTGATGCCAGGTCTCACCCAGGTCTCCATGTATTTCAGAGAAATATGTGAACATTCCACAACATACGTAAATCAAGCCACCATACTGTACCCCTTAAAGTTATATGGTGAGGTATGCTGATTATTTCTCAATAATAATAATATAATAAAAAGAGAATTAAAATCATGCCTCTGCCATGTGAATAAGGTGGGCCAGCTTCCTGGTGCATGAGAGACCACGTGGAGCAGAATCGAGGTGGCCCACTCAGCACCATCCAAGAGCCACCAGCAACCTGCCTTCCCATCCCCAGGACCTGAGTGGGTCCAGCCAAGATCGGGTTCACCTGGTCCAGCACAGAAGACCCATCTTGCCGATCTGCAGACGTGTGACAGGCAGCAGAAGCAAAGTTCCTCAGCTTTGGGACTGGCTGTTAAAGAGCTCACGTTCCTGTTTAGCCTTGCCTTGTGGGGAACTCATATTCAGCTGGGTGCCCCAGTATGGAAACTATACCAATTCTGCAATTCAGTTTCTCTTACTTTCTCTTTTTAATTTTCTTTCCTTTCATTTTTATGCCTATGTGCTTGTGAGCATATGTGCATGTCTGGGAAAAGCGCATTGGAGATAAGAAATTGAAAATCGAGTGAAGAGTTGGTCTGAGTGTCCCTTAAATTCTTGAGGACAGACTGAGGGGATACAAAGAGGTGCAGGAGGTGGCGAGCACAACACCTTATTCTTCAGAGCCAAGACCAAGTCTTGGAGACGATGAGTGCCCAGCTCAGGATGCACAGCTGGCTGGTAGCTGTGACCCTGCACCTGTGGGTGAAGGGGTGAGGTGGGAGTGCAGGGCAGGGTCCTAGCCCCAAGTAGTGGACTCTTCTATTTATTCCTAGGCCACCAAATCAAGACTCACTTCTCCCCAGTCCAGAACTTGTCATGTTTTCCTTTGACACCTCCACCTTGCAGCCTCCCCTGCACTGCTATACCCAGCATTTCTCTAGGGAGTGTGGGGGTGGTGCCCCAAGGTGGTGACCCCCTTCTGCCCCTACACCTGCAGGGAGTCCAGTGTGTCCAAGGAAAAGTCCAAGTCCTGCAAGATTCTGCACCTCAGACACAGCATGGGGTCCTTTTCTTTTAAAAATAGCACATTTTAGCATCGATATGCTCCTTGCACTGTGCTGGAATCGAATTCATAGATAATATAACTTATCTAGACAAGTAATTCAAATGACTTCACTGAAGCCCCCCAAGTCCTAACTATCCTCTAAAGGAAATGAAAAGGCAGCTCACTTATAATAAAATGGCAGCTACTCAGTTTGTAAATGTCCCAGCCCAAATCTCCACGACACAAGGAAGCGTCAGAGCTCAGCCTGCCCAGCTGTACCTGCATGTGACACTGTCACGCAGACCGACGCTCTCCCAGGGCTCAAACTCCACGAGCAGGAGGCTTTCAGTGGGGTGAGAGCCCATAAGGGTCCAACTCCTAATCTGGCTCCCAACAGAATAGGCCGTAGCCTCCTCTTGATCCACATGCAAAAAGTAGCATTTAAAACAATTCTGCAAAAAAGCCCCAAACAACAAAGCTCCTCTGTGTTAAATGTGAAGGCGAGATTTTAGGTTCAAATTATTTTAGGAGGTTTTTCACCTGCCGCTAAGTTTCTGTGCCAAGGGGTCTCGGCACATTGCAGGGTCTGCCCTGCCTGGCTCTTACCCACTCACAGCTGCTATCACTCAGGGAAACAGAAACACTGCTGCAGAATTCTAACCATCCCACCCGCCATCTGGCTATCCTGGCCCCCCTCTGACTTCCTCCTCTGCCGTATTCCACCACACCAGCTCCCCTGCAGCCATGCCGACTTCCCAGACTGTGAGTTTCTCTGAGGACAAATGCTCCATGCGGGGAGAATAGACACGGCAAATGTCCTGAGACAGGAGTATGTCTGACATGGCCGAAGGACTGCAAAGAGGACACTGAGAGAAGGGTGGAAAGCAGGAGATGAAGTCAGAAGCAATGCAGGCCAGAATGGAGGGCCTTTAAAGGGACCAAGAACCAAAATTCAAACTGGTGGCTTCTTTTGAAATGTCAGGCGACTTAGCAAAACTGGACCTCCTTCACTCCATTCCTGCAGACCGGTGCTGGCCAGGCTCGTCCCCAGAGGGACGGACATCTGCTCTTCAGCCACTGCAAGAAATCCGTTGCTCACTCCCTCAAGTACCCACCTGGTCTGCTTAGGTGCTGGACTGTCTGTCTCGGGCAGCTGAATTTGTAGCCTCGGGGCTAGAGGGTACCAGGAAGGGAGGGTAGGGGTAGAGGCAGAAAGGAGATCTCCTTCCAAGCTCTGGGGAGGAGGATGCCGGCTTCTCCCGGAAGGGCTTTGGGGGTATGGGCGAGGTCCCCCCACCCCTCCCCGCTCCTGCACTCCCAGGCCGCCTGCTGAGGGGGCACAGCAGGGAACTGGAGGCAGGGGCACCCGTGGGGACGCCTCGAGGAAATAGTGAAAATATTTTCCCAGGCAAAGCCAACACTGCTATTTGTTTTAGTTGCTTAAATTATATGTGTTATTTATTTTTTAAGTGGTCTGTCATTATTAGTGAATGGGGAAGTCACCCAGGCTCACAATGCAACCAAAATTTTAGATATTGCTATGTAGTTATTAACAAATGAGCTTTTCATCTTTGTAAAATGTGCCACAAGAGCAGCGCCCGGGGCTGGGCTTCTAGTTATTGGGTAATTACAGCCCGCGGGAGGGGGTGGCCTGGTCTCTGCGCCGCTGCGCCTGCCTCACCCCTCCACTTGTGTGCTCGCTGGAGCTCGGACCCGCTCATTTTCAGGCCAGCCCGGGATTCCAAACCCAGAGCCCGGCGGAGTGGCCATCCGGCCTGCGTGGGCTTTGCCGCCGCCGCCAGGCGGGGGCAGCTCCGCCCTGTCCCGAAGGCGCCAGCCAGCCTCAGCCCCGAAGCGCCTGTCTCCAGAACTACGTGGGGCCTGTCTCCAGAACTACGTGGGGCCTGTCTCCAGAACTACGTGGGTTTTTCTCTTTTTCCCAAATGCCCGAGCCCAGCAGCGCAGGGGCCGCCAGCCCAGAGGGCGGATGCTGCCCAGCCGGGGCCCCGCGCCTTCGAGCCCCAAAAGCAGACCCAGGACGCGCGCACACGCCCGTGACCTTGCAGCTCGGGACCACGAGGACGCTGCGGCGGCTGAGTGGCCTCCGCGAGGGGCCTGCGCAGCGGGCCGGGCGGGCAGGGCAGTCAGCTCTGGGTCAGGTGTTGGGCCGCGGCACACGCTGCCCGGGCCTGGACTCCTGCGCAGGGAAATTTTGACCCAGTACAAGCCACACCACGTAGCGCCTCCTGTGAGGCTCGGAGTTCCCGGTGACGCCCAGCACCCCTTGCCCAAGGGCGTCCAGAGGGTGGGAGAGCCCACCGGGTGACTGGGTCTAAACGCTGACCCCCCAGGGGGAGACACGGGGAGACAGTCCAGGGCTAGACGCCCAGGGGTGCAAGGACCTCCCGATGCCCCGCCCGCCCATGCTGCCCCTCCACCACGCGGGAGGATGGTGAGAAGATCGGGCAAGTGCTTCCTGGGAGAAGCAAGCGCCTTTCATGCCCCTGACTGGCTGCCCTTTTCCGTCTTATTGACGAGAAAACTTGGGCAGCAGGAGGCTAAGTCCAGAAAGCTCTTCAGCCTCATGTGGACTGGGCTCTCTTTGCTGGGACCGGAAGAGGCGGAGAGGGCAGAAGAGGATCTGCTGATGAAGATGTGGGCGAGGGCAAAGCAGCAGTGCAGGTGACAGCGGTTGCCACTCCCCTTCTGCACCGGCGTCTCCCACCAGCGTCTCCCACCGGCTGGCAGCGCTCCACCGCCCCGATGCCTTGCTGGCAGCTCCTGGTCCGGCTGAGCCCAAGGCCGCCAGCAGCCGCAGGAGGAAAAGCCAGGGTGAGAGCATCGTTCTGGGATCCCGGTCCTTACTCCCCACCCACTGCCACTTGGGTGACGGGGCCTTGGAGACCTTGACCCGAGGGGGCCGACAGGCTGCTGCAGGAAAGAAGGCCATTTTAGGGTGTGTTCTTGGGGCCCACTGAGCGAGCCCCACTGAGGGGTCCCCAGGATGAGGGGCATAGAGGGAAAGCTAAAGGACGACCCTCCTTTATCGCAAGGTGGGACCAGGCTGCTCCCTGGCATTTCACAGCCCCCCATATCGCAAAAGGAGGGCGGTGGTAACCACTCCATCTCCGCTGAAATCACTTGTTATTTCCCCCCTTCCCGACTGGGCTCCCTGGGGGCCCGGGTGTTAATGAAATCAAACAAAATGAAAATGGTTAAATTATTGCGAAGCTATGAACACCTCCGCAGGGCCACGCCTCACTAGTTTCCAATACCACCTCATTCGGGAGGCTGCGGAGATGCGGAGGCAATTCTGTCCCATGGGCGAGGCGGTGGAAGGAGGGACAAAAGAGACAAGATATTGCAATCAGGAGGTCACTGACCCGGGCTTTTGTATAATTATAGAATTTCATTTCGGGCCAACTGGACTGACGGCTGAGCTTGTTGGCAAATTAGTGGTGAAAAATAAAGCAATTTTTAGCTTCCTCGAAAGAGCTGCCGCTCCAGTGGGGTGTTGGGAGGAAGGGGTGAGTGGAGAGGAGGCACAGGTTGGGAGCAGCAGATCTTCAGGGATGACCCCAATACCTTTGGGGTTCGTGCTGAGAATGAAAGGTGCAGAGACAAGAACCAGGTCCACACTGCCCTTCCTAGACAGAGGCTTCCAGAAGGAGGGGTTTCCCTTTTTGTAAATAGTTGCCAGATGGGACTGACTGTCTCAGTTTCCCCCCTGAAGAGCAGATGTGATTATCCACTTGGATTCTGGGGAGCAGCAGCATTCACCCCACAAGGTCTCATGGAGGAGAAAGCAGAGTCTGCTATTAAAATGAAATCTGGTGAATATTCTTTCTAAACTTTTATTATCGACGGGCTGGTTTCTTTTTGAGATTTATGTATTTATGCTTACAAGCACTGGGGTACAGGCCAGAGGTGTGGGAGGTGAGAGGATCCACCAGAGACAGAGCAGGGAGCAGAACAGGCAGATCCACTGAAACACCCTACTGAGGGGAGCAGCGGGCGAGGCAGGAGAGGTCTGCTGCGCCATGTGGGTCCCCTCCCTGGCAGGTGGCAGGGATCGAACTCATGCTGCAGTAGCTGTGGTTTGCTGCATAGTGTGTTGCTCAACCCACTGCACCACCAGGGAGGCCCCCAACTGGTTTTTTACTTACAGCAAATATTTTACATTGAGCATCACCCGTCACCCTCATCACATATTCCCTTATATTGTGCTCACGCACCAATTGTACAGTTGTTTTGTTGACATTCTGTTTTAGTCTCATTTAAAAGTTTGCTCAAATTGCTAAGCCAAAATATCCATGAACTTGTAGGTTTAATAGGACAGTTACATCTTTTCTAAAACACATGATAGTGGTATAAATTTGCTGCATTAATTTCTCCCAAGTCCACTCGTCACTTGTTAAACTGTCTGTGCGAAGGACCCTTCTTCTTTTTCCTGGTCCCTCCAGCCTGGGTTGATGATAATCTGCTCACACTCAGCCCCCCACATGCCACTGGCCACCTGGATGGGTCTATACCTGTTTGCGAAAGCGAGTCCCGATCACACAGTGGGATGTGGTGGTAGAAACATTTTCTAAATATTTACCTGCAAGTCCTTGGACTTATTCTGACGTGGATCAATACGATACAGTTCAGGTCAGGGTCTTCCCTGGAGTTTCTGTGCAAAAGGCAAACTAGTGCAGGGAAACAGCTTGGGGTTGGCTTTGTGGTGACAGGGGCTACCCCCAGTCTTCTGGTGTGGTCCTGGCTTGGTTTAGGGCAGAGGAAATACAGACTTGACAGGAAAGAGCAGAGGGCGGTGGCTGGGGGTATGGGCTTGGGACTGGTTGGATGCATGCAAAGCAGAACCTGCAGGTGAGTTGTTTATTATCTCTAGGAATTAGCTAGCCCTGGGAGGATGGTCAGCCCTCTTGAATAGAATATGGGGGCGCTTATGAGATGGGCTCAGCTTGGTGCCTCTAGCCAGGGAGAAGAGTCCCATTCACAAGATAGTCTCAAGAGTATGGCTGATACATAGACTCACACCTTCCCTGTGGCCCAGAAGTTCCACTCTGTGTGTGAACCCAACACAACATGAAAACACGCAATGGTTATTGGGGTCCCTTGAAGCAGGCCCTAAGTCAAAGATTTGCTTGCAGATTCTTTATGTTGGATAATATCTTAGGACGCCTAGGATAAGAGAATGGAAGGTGATTGGTCATGGCATGGTGACCCACAGGCTACTCTGGGTAACGGGAGGTCAGCCTCCTGGGGGCTTCTCGAAGTGCCCAAGGTCGGGGATGCTGAGAATGTATTTACTGATTCTCACTAGTCAGTAGCAGCAGCCACCCCTGGGGGCATCAGCTCTCTGGCACCTGGTCTGCCTTGTGTTCAGCTGAGAAAGGCTGTGGAGAAGCAGAGTCGTACCAGCAGGAAGCTGGTGTTGTGCACTGAACAATTCTCGGGGGGTTGGGGGAGGCTAAATGCAGACAAAGTCTGCTGCCGCAGTAAAAATCAGTGAGGTTTTCTTTGGATGGTTTGTTTGGGTAAGATTCCATGACTCTGGCTCCTGATTGCCTACTCACATAGAGGGTTTTTCTGGCCAAAAAAAAAAAAAAAAAAAAGAGAAAAGTGTGGAAAGTAGAGAAACTTCAACATTCTAAAAATATTTGGCTCGACGAAGATACCATCGACTCATTGCCTGCTTCCTGCTAATCTAACCATTTTCAAATTCCCCTTTGCAATTACTGCAATCAAGTTATTATCAATCATACTATCAATTGCTTGCTCTACTCTACGATAGGTTAAATATTCTTGTGTCGGTGGGATGCTGCATCCTAGATTTTCATTGAAATTTAATGACTTTCATCTTCAAAGAAAGCGTTCGCAGCTAGCGCTCGGTCCCCACCCCTGCTGCTTTAATTACAGCACTTCATACGTTCGCGTTTGGAAGATAAACACGCTGCTCGGTATTTATCCCAGTGAGAAGCTTTTCCAGGGGTAATGTTACCAAAGTATCCACTCCAGAGAGAGGCGGCCCATCACCCCCACCTGCGGAGCTGCATCTGGCTTTCGAGGGGTAGCCTGGCTGCCCCCGGGTCTGCTGCCCTGTGTCCGAGAGCCAGAGATGGGGAACTCCAGGTCTCGAGTGGGCACCTCTGCAGGGAGGGAAGGGGGGCACTGGGTGTCTTTCTTTCTTTTTGAAGATTTACTTATTTATGCACACAAGAATTGGGGCGCAGATGTGGGGGAGGTGAGAGGCTTCACCAAAGACAGAGCGGGGAGCAGAACAGGCAGATGGACTGAAACACACTGCTGAGGGGAGCAGCGGGGAGGCAGGAGAGGTCTGCTGAGCCCTGTGGGTCCCTCCCTGGCCGGGCATCGAACTCACGCTGCTGTGCCGTGGATGCTTCCCAGTGCGGTGCTCAATCCACTGCGCCACCAAGGAGGCCCCAGCACTTGGCGTCTTTCTACACATTTCATAAGTTTAATGTTTCCCCAGCTTCTCCACCGTTCATTGACCATTCACTTAACCGGCAGCTGTGGGGTATCTGCCAATGCCAGTACTGGGGCGACTGCGTTGGGTCCTTCCTAGCACCCCATTGTGTGGCCCTCATGGTCCAGAAGGACAGGCAGGCCACGGACAAGAGGATCAACATACACATTGGCCGTGAGCTCTGGCTCTGACAGGGCAGAAAGAGAAAGCCGGTGCGGCAAGGGCGGGCGGCTTAAGGCCGTGGGCGGTGGAGGAGGCCTGGAGGTCTCAGGCAGGCATGGGTCAGGCGCGGCTGCGCAGGAGGCCACCAGGGAGAAGCCTGTGCTGCGGAGAGGGAGGAGCAGGAGGAGGACGGTGCACCGGGACTGCCCCAGCCTGCTGGGGAGTGCTCCTGCGGTTGGGGACAGGTTAACAGGTGCGACCTGGATGGAGTGGTGTGGACGCAGCCAGGAAGGGCCTGACTCGGCCCGGTGCGCACAGCCACGGGCACTGAGCCGCCGGGAGGAGCAGTGGGCAGCGTGACTGCTACAGTGACCTACAGCGTGGCAGCCTGCTACTCCTCTCCCCACCCCAGTTCCCCCAAGAGAGCCAAACGAGGCAGCCCCACGCCCCACCGTGCACCGCCGGCCACACAGGTCCGGGTCTTGGTGTGTTCTGGGGAGTGGCAGAGCCCCAAGTTCCCAAGCGGGGCTCTCAGAGGGTGGAGCTCAGCAGGTGAGCCACAGCCCTCATTGATTGCTGTGTTGGTCTCGGGGCTGCAGGGAATTCACCCTCTCCGCCTCCGCTCCCCTCTCTGGACGCCCCCCCTTCGCAGGCCCTCAGGAGTCATGTGCTGCAGAGACGCTGCCCTCCATGACAGGGGATCTGGGTTCCTGTTGGTTGTACGATCCTCGTGCTGGGCTTGCTGTGCTGTCTGCTCGGGGTCGGCGCCAGCCGCAGGGGCTCCTGGGGGGTCTGCACACTTTGCTCTGCGTAACCCAGCCCTGGCCCTTCCTGGCGATCGCGTCAGTGGCCCTGCTCATGCCCGGACAAAGGTCCCAGGCATCTGGATGGCAGCTGGAGTTTGGGGTGCAATGGAACTCCGGCTTTGCCCTTGCGGGAGCGCAGCCCTTCAACCAACAGAGTCCGGAGCTGGAAGAACCCGGCGCCTGGGAGTCGCTGGAGTCCGCTGCTTTTCCCATCAAGGACCTAGAGCCGCGCAGAGATTTCTGTGGCGCAAACACTGCGTTCAGAAGTGTGGCGCCCGGCCGTGGCCTCCAGGCCGCAGCAGAATGCCGTCCCAGCAGCCACGGGCACCTGCTTACAGGCTGTGCTGCATCAGCAGAGGCCATAGGCTCAGTCTCACACCTCCTCCCCGCGGAGTGGGTCCCCGGATGAAGCAACGCTGCTGGGGTCTCACCTGGGCGTCAGCCTCCCGCATCTCACACGTTTGCTGGTGACGCTCTGCGGGCAGAAAGGCAGGTCGGCCTGGCACAGGCGTCTGTCCCCGTGAGGTGGACTCGCTGGGCCTCCCAGGATGCAAGGGGCCCCGGTGACTCGGGGGCCTGCACAGTCTGCTTCACTCAGGGTGTGCCCCTGCTTTGGGACGCCAGGGCAGAGTCAGCAACGAGGCAGCTAGTCAGTTGAAGGCCACTGGAATGAAAAGCCCTCCTAGGACAGGCTGGCCAGTCCATGGCCTCCTGGCTGGACCCAGCCGATCGTTCTGGTTCAGGGGAGGCGAGAAGCAAAGTGGCTTAATAGTATTTCCCGTGCTCTTGAGGGTCCAGAACTGTGGTGTGCACGTCGAGGACCGGACGCTCTTGGCAGCACTCCAGCTGCCCTCGCCTCGGCGTTGCTCAGATATCTGCCCAGCTTCTCGAGCGCCACCCTTCCCGCCCGGGACAGCCCAGAGGCGCAGGTGTCACGCCCCTGTGCTGAGGATGCAGCTGTGGTGCCAGCCGTCGGCCCACCGAGACCCGCCAGGGTCTTAGGTTCGCACTGCGAATCCACTCTGCACGGACCCACCTGGGGTCTGCCCTCCCCCACCCCTGTGTGCCCCGATGAGAGTCGCTTAATGTGGTTATCTCTTTTTCTTGAAGCTGGTTTAAGTTTTATTTGAAGTTCCTTCAAAAAGGAAGTTTCTTCCAGCTGCCCTGAAGAAGGAATCTTTGTTCCTTGCATCACATGAGTAAGTGCAGAAAGGACTGTATGACCTCAACAGTAAAAACGTTAGATCTCAGATCTGGCGTTTGAGAATAAGATGCTGCGTGCGTAAGCCCCGCACTGCTGGGAGGAAGGAGGCGTCGTCCCCAGTGTCTTCTTTGGGCCAGTGGGCACTTCAGACCTTCCCTTATGCGTGGTTCGACCAGGTGGCGGGGAGCAGCGGGGAGGCAGGGGTGCTAGCCCTCAGGTAGAGGGTGAGGTTCACGGACTTTGCTGAAGCCTCTTTGGAAGAGGCACTGGTGGCAGGTGATTCAGAGTGTGGCATCCAGCGCTGGTCCCTGGAGCTGGACTGTGTGCCCTGCCCGGGTGCCCAGAGGTGTGGTCCCACCACTACGAGCCAGGGGATGCCGCAGGGCCCCCCTTAGCCTGTTCCCACGGTCACTAGGAGACTTTCTCAGGAGGCACGTGTGAGATGAGGAATACCTGGAGTTCTCCCTGAGCCAGCCTCCAGGTGCCTCGCTGCCCTGCCTGTTTTCTGTCCCCCGCCTGCGCCTGCGGTTTCCTTTTTGGAGGATTATCAGAGGAACCCAGTCTCAAAGTTAATTCTCTTAATGAATTGTAAATAACCAGGCCAGTATGGAAAATGCTAACGATCGCCTTTGAAATTCTAAGCATGTCTGGTTCCAATTTACAGGCAATTCCCTCAAGAGGTGGGTTGAGCCGTCACTGTCTTGTGAGGGAGGCTCACGCAGGCCCGGCGCGCCCGTGGGCTGCTGGTGCCAGCAGGCCGGCTGGGAGGATGCTGCTGAGGCTGGCAGGGGAGGGGTGTGCCGGGCAGCGCACGCCGGGACACGCGGCTACTTGGTCTTGCCCGCTCTGCCTCCCACCCCTCCTCCTCCACTTTGTCAGAACCCTCCTCCTCTGCAGCCCGTGAGGCCAGGCCCTGGGATGTCTGGTCTTGGGGCTGCTGTTTTTGGTCTGCGAATTTGGGTAGGTCGTTTCCTCCCTCCAAGCCTCAGTTTCCCCATCTGTACACTGAATTGGCCTGGGAGCTGCACCGGATCAGAGCAGGGTCCAGGGTGGGCGGGTGACATACACTGATGAGAGTAAGGGGCCACCGAAGGGGTCTGTCCCACTGCAGGCCAGCTGACGGCCACCATGTGGGATGGCCAACCCAGGGTGACTACGTTTGTTTTTTTTTTTTTAAAGATGTTATCTATTTATGGACACAAGAGCTGTGGTACAGGCCAGAGGTGGGGGTGGGGTGTGAGAGGACTCACCAGAGACAGAGCGGGGAGCAGAACAGCAGATGGACTGAAACACACTGCTGAGGGGACCAGCGAGGAGGCAGGAGAGGTCTGCTGCGCCATGTGGGTCCCCTCCCTGGCTGGGATCGAACTTGCGCTGCTGTGCTGTGAATGCTTCACAGTGCGGTGTTCAACCCGCTGCGCCACCAGGGAGGCCCAGGATTTATTTTTATTTATTCGTAGAAGAGCTGGGTGTAGGCCAGAGGTGCAGGGGCTGAGAGGATTCACTAGAGACAGAGTGGGGAGCAGAACAGGCAGATGGACTGAAACGCACTGCTGAGGGGGCAGCGGGCGAGGTAGGACAGGTCTGCGGTGCCATGCGGGTCCCCTCCTTCACCAGGGATCGAACTCTCACTGCAGTGGCTGCGAGAGCCCCAGTGCAGTGCCCAACCCCTTGTGCCACCAGGGAGGCCCTGTGACTAGTTTTCAAGGAAAGATTGTGATTTGTGGGCAAATCTCCCCACTTGAAAATATTGGCAACACATTTTGAAAGTTCAGCAGCGCCTGGCAGTGGGCCGTGAGCTGCCCTGGGCCTTCCGGTCTGAGTTCCTGACCCTGCACTTCTCCGCATCACAGGTCTCAGGATTGAATTTGAGGCCCTCATCTTGCTCCCTGACCCAGCTCTGCCCTGCAGCACTGTGCTGGACGTTAGACGAGACCTCTGACATTGGTCCCCTACCCTCACCTCTTGGTTTTGGCTGTGATCATGTGACTTACTTTGGCCAATAAGATGGGAACAGGTGTAGCCTCCAGGCAGGAAACCAGCTCACATTCCCTCTGCAGCCAGTACTGGCATTGTTCTGGAGCAGGCTGCCGCACCCACCCGCCTCCCAGAGGACGGAGCCGGTCACTGCAGGGCAGGGACATGGAGCGGAGGAGTGTCCGCGCGTGCTTGTTACTGCAGCTCGACGTCACTGACCCTGACTATTAACAGTGTGCTGGGGTCTCGGCTGGCCTCCCAGAGGCCAGAGCGGCAGCTAGACAGTGTGAGCAGATGTAAAGACAGTCCTTTACTTGGCACACTTTGTTCTCCGCTGTGTCTCCAGCGCGTAGTTCAGGGCCTAACACGGGAGGTGCACAAAAAACTTGTTAAATGAATGCATTCGTATTAGGAGGGTTTCAGGCATTGGGGTGGGAGGAGCACGAAATTCTAGAGAGGTTGTAATTAGTTGTGGGGTTAAGTAGACAGGCCTCCTAAAATTGTAGGAGAAACAGCCCTGACTCTGGATGCTTAGGCTGCAGGAGAGCTGGAAAGTTCCCTGCATGTAGTCCTAGTGCAGCTCTGCTCATCCCACGCACGAACCCTGGGGTCCCATGCACCAGGTCCTAGGGGAGGCCCTACTGGTCCTACCTCCTCATCCGACCTTGACCCATCCCAGTGCTGTCTTTGGGGTTCTGCACGTGTATCACCTGACTGATGCTCTACTTAGTCCTTTTTCTTTCTGTGCTCACATACTTTATCTTCATCCTAAGCAATATTCCTCATCTGTATTAAAATACATCTTGGCTAAGCAAAGCTCTAGAATGCTTCTTGAACCCTCTATCTGCCTTCTACCACGTCCAATCACACATTTCTGTCAGTGCTGCCTGCTCTGGCTGTGTGGTTCCTCACCCTGCGTCTTGGCTGAGACCTCTGTGGGTCTCCGACTTCTGCCCACTGCTCGTCTTTCTGTTCCCCAAACTCTTCAGCTTCTGTGTGCAGCCTTGACACGAGCTGGTTCCTCCCCGGCTCCCTACCTCCTGATTTTCTCGAGGCTGCATCCCTGTCATTAGCTAGGCCTGGGCTCCTGTCCATCTCACTGCCTTGTCGAATGTTCCTGCAGCCTTTACTCCTGCCTGCTATTCCTGGTGCACTTACAGGTCAGGTGTCTCTTTCCGCTGGACCAGGGTTTCCCAGCACCAGCTCTGCTAACATTCTGAGCCCTGTGATTCTTCATTTTGGGGGAGTGCATTTTGTGCATTTTGGGGGACCTGTGCAGGATGCTTCTGTCATCTTGGGCTCTACCCACAAGATGCCACTAGCACTCCCTCCTCAGCTGTGACCACCGAAAATGCCGGGATGAGGGGTGGTGGGTGGAGAACCACTACTCCAGAATGTTCATCTCTGTATCCATAGCGCCTAGAAACCACTCACTAAGTTAACGGTAGAGCTGAACGGCGAGCGCGTGATTAAAACTGGGGGGACATTGTGCAGCACCTGGAAAAGTCTTGAGGGCCTCAGAGAGCCCCAAGCTTCACTTGGAGAAATGCAGACCATGATCCCTGAGGACACTGCAGCTGAGAGGAGCCCTCACCCCGCAGAGCCAGGGTCTGCATCGGCCGGCGGACCCAAGAGGAGGCTTCAAGCGTTCTGACGGGGCTGTCAGATTTTTAATGCAAAACTGAAAGAAAAGTTTGCAGCCACGACACAACACGATCTGAAGAAGATAAATCACAGTTACTTCCAGCCGGCTGACAGCAGTTTAAGCCACTGCAATCATCGGGGTCCAAGGGAGAGGCTTCTTTTATCTTACTAAATGCAAAAAGTAGAGCTGAAATTGGCAATATCACGGCCCTCTCGGCGGCCGGGCTTTTTACATAAATATCAGCAAGCAGTAAGTAAATTCTGTTGACGAAATGTAATAAAACAAAGACTGTTTCAAATATGACCATTCCCCGATGCATTCTGAAGCCTCGTCCCACTCACTTATTACTCGCTGCTGAGATTATAAGGTTTGCTTTTATCTGTCAGAAATCAATATTTCAAACATCGGATAAAAGAGAAAATTGAACTGGGAATAGGCTGAAGTGCTGTAAAAACTACAAAGCACAATTATCAAAAAGCACTTAAAGTGCTTAATAGGACACACATATAAAAATGCTCAAATTAATGTCAGGGAGCCATAATGAGAACTTTTCCTATGCTTTTTCATCCCCACGCAGCGTAATTTGAAGGCTGGCCAGTCCATCAATACGGTTTTCAATTTCTACGATGCCCCGAGGACCCTGAGCTGGGCATTTGTTAGAAATGAACCATTACATATGATTGGTTAATATTTCAGTTTATTGAAGATACATTATTTTGTATGGAGTGTTTAAGTTGTTGAGGTTTAACCATTACAAACAGTTATGACAAAAATAGATCTTGGGGTAAACACCTCCCAGTCATGCTTTTAATAAGCGCAGCTCTAACTAGGAAATCGGCTTTCCAGAAGCCAGGCACTGGGAGGCACAAGTTGTGGGGGGCATGGATGAAATGGGAGGAGCCCTTGATTCTTCTCTGCATCCATCACACATGTTGGTAAGTTGATGTGGGTGTATTTTCTGTTGTTGTTGTTAAAACTTGTTGGGTTATTTTGTTGTCTTCCTCCTAAAAGAGAACATTTCTCCCCCTTGTGATGATAAATATATTGGCCCATTCCTGCAGAGAAATTGCTTATCTGCTGTCCTCTAGATCGGAGATGGCCAACTTTGTAAGAGTCAGATTGCCGGCCAAGAGGAAGATCAGGACATCACATTGACACCTGGCAGGAAACCGCTATAAACATGAAGGCCATGCTAAGCTTGTATGCTACCCTGAGCAGGCCGCGACCCCTGTTTGGGGCTTGGGTTCTGTTCTGGGCGGGACCCTAAGTTTGTTTGGTCATCGGGAAAAAACCCACAGCCCCTCTGTCTGCCCATGAGGCCCTGTGACCTGTGACCTGTGACCCATGACCTGGCCCTGTCTTCCTCCCTGAACCCACTGGCTTCAAGGCACGGCAGCCATGCGGGCCGTCTGTCTGCCACTCTGGCCCTTCTGAGCGCCCCCTTGCTGGAACATTCTCCTGGAACATCCTCTTCTCCACTCCCTCTGGGTGGCGGTTGCTCCTCAGATTTTAGATCTTGGTTCAATGGCCACCCGGCTCTTTGGCCACCTGGGCCCTCTCTGCCTCCCTCAGTAGGAACTTCTGCTGAAATGTTTTGTTTCGGTTCCCTTGTTTCTTTTCTATCTCCTTTCCCCTCAAGGGCTGGCCCACGTGCTGCTTCCCACGTCCTTCTGCTAGAAGGACATGGTTCTGAAGAAGGCCTTCAATTGTTCTTTTAGTTGTCTTGCATACGGCCTCCCCAGCCTCCATAAATGGGAGCTGAATGAGTGGATGGATGGATGGATGGATGGATGGATGGATGGATGGATGGATGGATGAAACAGCAAGTAACGATTCGTTCCTCTCCTGGTAGCTGATCCCTGTTTGCTGATAAGAAACCCTGGTTTTGTTCCTGGACTTGGTGTTTCCTGAGAAAGGACAATGCTGCTCCTTGCACGTGGTGTTCCTTGGCCTGGAGTGGACTTTCTCATCACCTTTCCTCCACCCATCATCCATAAATATCCAATCCTTCTCAACCATTAATTGTCTGGCCACTTGACCAGGCCACTCCTCCAGGAAGCCCTCCTTGATCACGCTGGCCCTGGGCCTGCACGGGCCCTTCCAGTGTCTGTGTCCCACCTGCACACCCACTAGATGCTTGGGCTTGCCTAGGTCCTCTCCATTCATCTCCCTCCAGAACCTTGCCAGCAGGGACCCAGCTAATGCTAATGGCTGGAGAGTCAGGTGATGGTGGAGACCTCTGGGATAGGGCCCCGAACTCAGATCAGTCCTCAAGGCACAGCCTCAGCTGCTTGTACACTGAGCCCACAGCATGCACAGGGCCCCAACAGAGGTCCCTCAGGCTCCACAGTCATGCCAGGGTGTGTGAGACGTCTGCAAATAGGGGGCAGGAGTCCGTCCAGGGGCCTGCTGGGAGGTCGCGAGGCTGGGGGCTGGCTGTGTCTGCACTGGAAGCACTTGGTCCCCCGGCAGCCAGGCCGTCTCTCTGCGAACACACCTCGTTTCAGCATCCGGTCCTCGGATTCCAGGCCTCCCTCCTAGCACACAGGGCCAGGAAGGCGAGGCCCCACAGCAGCTGCAGGAGGCCAAGTGGAAGGGTGAGGTGAGCTCTCCCAGCTGAGCAGCGCACCTGGGCATGGGTGCGGGGCTGAGTCTCCCCGTCTGCAGAGGAGGGCTGCTCTGGCCTGGGAGACGCCACGGCCACTCTCCGGGAGCACTGGCCTTTGGAGTGAGCAGAGGAAGGGACAGCCGTCCAGCGTGGAAGGGGCTGGTGCAGGCTAAGCCTTCCCTTTCCTTGGCAACTCTGGCAAATCCTGCGTCATCTTGTTTTCTTTACGACTCCGGGAGGGTAGACCAGATGCTCATAAGGCCCCCTCGCCCTGGTGGCTTCTGCTGGCATGGCGTGAAGAGGGACAGGTGTCCATGAGTTGGGTGCCAGAGTGCTACGGGTGGCGAGTGGTGGGAGCTGAATTCAAGCTGGAAACCAGAGAAGCTGGATCCCGGAAGTGCTGGGCTGTTGAGTCCGTGGAAGGACAGAGATACGTCTGGACCGTGGCTGCCAGGACAGGGGCTCGCACTCTGGCATTCTTGCAAGAGTGCGAGCAGCTCTTGCTGGTGCCCAGTAGGTGCGGTGCCTGCTGGCAACTGGGGAGACAGCAGTCGATGACACCGACACACCTGCCCATCGTGGCTCCGTGTGCTGGTTTCTGTCTTGCTTATTCCTTCCTGACTAGACTTCTGTACTGGGGAACCCGTGGCAGCACAGCCCTGCAGACTGGGCGTCCCCATGCCAAGGGCACCCTACTCAGGGTCCCAGGTCCAAGTGTCCACGGGAAAAGAGCCACCTGCCCCTCGCTGGACCCCTTGGCACCGAGGGTGGGATCCTGCTCCACGAACGTGGAGGCTGTGTGCAGCTCCTTTCCAGGTGGGGAAACAGACTCGGGAAGGGGGTTCATTCACCAGAGACCAGTCAGCCAGTGAGCGGGGGCATCTGCATTCAAGCCCAAGCCAGGCTAACGTCTGTCTCCAGGAGACAGGCTAGAGCTGTCTCCACAAAGACATGATCAAGGGTATTTGGCGCTGTACATTCCCACGGGGTGCGGGTCTTGGAGTTGGACAGGAGGGGACCCTCACAGAGGGATGGGTGGCGCCCCCAGTGGGGTGGGCCCCACAGAGAAGGAAGCAGGTGATGCTAAGTCAGGTCAGCAGGGCAGAGGCCTGCCGGTCTTTGCCGGGATGGGGAGGAGCAGGATGCAGGTCTGGGGCCAGAAAGAGGGTGAGGACGCGCCAGGGACCCGGGGCCAGTGGCCTGTCCTCCAGAGCTGTGGCTTCTTGCGGCGTCAAGCTCACCCAGAGAAGGCGCCTGGCCACGCCTCTGGGCCGCGCGCCTCCCAGTTGCTCTGCCCTCCTGGGGCAGGAGAGGCCGCCCTGCCGGGACCATTGAATTTCTTTTCAAAGCAGCAAAGTGCCTCTCAAAGAGGAGCCACTGAGAGAAAGGAGATGTCTGCTCCCACAAAGGAGGAGCATTACTCTAAGTAGAGGATTTTGTAATTATATTCATTTGAAATAATCAAGCATTTCCACCTATTAAGGCCGTCGTAAAGGAGCTGCTGGAGAAAGCGATCCAGCCTTTTCCCAGGGCTGCTTCTCATTGTTCATGCAAAGGAAGGGAGCTGCAAATATCGATTAGCCCCGTCTGTGCAAGGCGCGGGAGGCCCCCGCACCGCAGAGGGGGAGGGCCCAGCGGGTCACCGTGCCCCGGCCGCTCGGAGGCCCGCCGGGGGCCGGCTGCGGCAGGAAGGGGCAGGCGCCCGCGGGCCTGTGGGGCGTAGAGCCTGCTGTCCAGGAGAACGGCATGCTCTCCAGGGACGTCCCAGCATCCTGCCCCCCACCAGAACCGCCGCACGGGCCTCAGTGGCTCAGCGTGCTTGCCGTGCGGCTAGAGGGAGCGGGGGCCTGAAATTTCCGTTGTGTCTACTTGTAATGGCTTTACACTGAAATGCAAATAGCCCCCCCTGGACAGTGCTGGGCGGCGGCCCGGACGGTAAAGGAACCAAGATGGCGCCTGCGTTCTTCCTGTGCCACGCTGGGCTCTTGGCCCCTCTTTCATTGACCACTGTGGAGACGCAGCAGAGAAGCCCTAGTCCTGGTTCTCTGGAAACACGGGGTTCTCTCCAGGAGCAATTTTCCTGTTTTCCCTTCCTGCTTGGATAAGCCGGTCCCTGCTGGTGGTGGAAGCTAAGATCCCAGTGCTGCATCTCTTTCAAGGAGCCACCCGAGCTTCCAGAAGCCCAGGAAGAGGTCTGGCAGTCCTTGTTCTTCGACGCTGCCCTGGGACCCCGCTGTCTGAGGGTGGTGGGGAAACCAGCAAGTACAAGGCCGGGGACAGCCCGGTGCCGGGAGCCTTGTAAGCGCAGGGCCCAGAGCAGCGCCTCCTCCCGTGCTGGCGGCAGACGCTCACCACGCCGGCATTTGCAGAGAGAAGCGTGTCTTCCCGAAGACGCGTGGTCTCGTGGCGCTTCCGCCGTGGCGCTGAAGGGCCGCTGGCTCCCACTCGGCCGTGGGCCCCGTGACCCGCTGGAAGCGGAGAGCAACCGTCAGGGCCACCGCGGGACCAGCGCTTCAATATTTGATGTCCAGTAATTGCTAGTCAAGTCCTGTAAATGTCAACGACGAAGAGCAGACTTTGGGAAATTGCAGTGGCTGTACCCAGGCTCGCCCGGCCGCCCCTCCGCGCCTGCGCGGTGGACACCTCCCGGACGGTGTGTCCGGCCGTGCCGCTGAGCAGGGTGGACTCAGCCCTCCCCCAAGTCGGTCCTTGAGTCTTTCTTTGTCCTAAGAATTGTCGCTGCACCGTGTTTACTGTCCTCACTTCACAGGACAGAAAATGACCTCACGTGCACAGCTTTCAGTTTCTGTTTTCAAGAGCACGCCCTCTTCCTGCACACACGTGTCGTCTGGTTGGCTTCCAGCTTGAGGGGTCTTTGGGCGGGTCCACTTACCCTCAGCCAACCACGATACTCAGAACCAGCACCTGTTGGTGCCCAGCCTTGACCTGGCACCCTGGCCAGCCCTCCGGCTGGACAAGGTCCACTTGGGCTTCTGATGCTCACTCCCCAGGTCATCCCAGCCTGGCTCGGTGGTCCCCGAGGTCCTCGCTGCTCCGGCCCCTCTGGCCTTGCTTCCCAGTGGCCTTCTGGAGCAGGCGGAGCTGGGCGGTGACCGCAGCTGCTCTGCAGTGGGGCCACCCAGG
Organism: Galemys pyrenaicus; assembly: GCA_019455555.1. Lineage (NCBI taxonomy): Eukaryota > Metazoa > Chordata > Mammalia > Eulipotyphla > Talpidae > Galemys > Galemys pyrenaicus. The sequence continues at coordinate 1,469,787 of JAGFMF010012032.1, forward strand.
GATTCTGGTCGCCGGCCGCTCTAATTGCTTTTTCATCTTGCCTCCCTGCAGCTCTCCGCATGCTGATGGTGCGGGCCGGCTCCACTGGGTTGGAGTGGTATTTTTTTAGCGTCCCAACCAGTGTCCGGTTGGTTGAGACATTTCGGGGAAGAAGCAGGTGCATTTACTTTTCAAGTATTATTTTACTAATCAATTGAAAAATTACCTTCATGAATGACAGAAGTGCAGACCTTTGGAGTATTTCATTAAAGGGAGCAAACATTAATTACGAATCCAGCCCAACCTTGCACAGACATAAATTATGGGCCTGATCTATTTTCTCTGTGCTTAATTGCAAGCAGTGACTAGTTCTTTAAATTATTATCTGCTAGGCCTCCAATGAAAAGAGAATTTATGGAGTGGCATCCTGAGGCCTTGCTGGTGCCGACGCTGCTCTGTGGGGTAGACAGAGACAGAGAAGGCCACACCGGAGGACCCAGGGCGGCTGAGTGCCCCGGGGAGAGAGTTCAATCTTTTCAAAGAATGAATCTTCCACCGCGTGCTCCTCACAGCCTTTCGGGTCTGCTGCCTCAGGAGCTGGGCGGGGTGAGCTAGAGGCAGGCAGCCTTCCCCAGTTCACTTACTGCCACTTGCCAGAAAACGGCCATGCCAGCCCCGCATGCTAGGCGGGCCATGCGGTGAATGGCGCCCCCTGCAGGTGTGCATGGGGACTGGTGCAGCCATTCCCGGGGCCCTGGGGCTGGTCATTGTCAAAAGGATGTTCTCTCCTTCAGAGTACTTATGTGTCGGGCCTCACCCCCATCTTACTGACCTGAGTCTGCTGTGGGGGGAGGGGAGGTACAGGCTTTAGCGAAGGCCGTCTCTTGAATACTTTTGAGTTGTGTGTGTGTCCTCTTGGAGACAGGGCTGGCCAGGGGCTCCCAGCCGGGGCATTCGCTCTGGAAGCTGGTAGTGCCTGGTCTGGCACTCCCAGACAGCAGCTGGAGGTCCAGGGTATCCCGGGGAACATGGCCAGCACTGGAGACAGGGCGGGAAGGAACGCTTGCTGCGCCAGGCTGCCCTGGCCCTCCTCCGTGAGCCTGGAGCGGGCTCCTCTGTTGTCCTGAAGACGGCCCCAGTGAGCGTGAGTTCATGGAGCTCACGGGGGCGCCTCCTCCCTGCCCGGGGCAGGGTGGGGGCAGTGAGGGGTTCTAGGCTCGGCCTGGGCCGCTGGGCCACCTGCTCTCTGCAGAGAGGCCTCGGGCCCCACAACAGCAGGTGGGGCAGGGTGCGGGCAGAGGCTGCCTGGGCCACTTCCAGTGGGGTCCAGTGGGGCTCCCATGAGCACAGGCACCCCAGGTGTCCACAAGCCCTTCCCAAGCCCGAGTCCGGCACGGTCCCCGGGCCTGCTCATCATCGTGTTTCCTTTAAGGGCTTGACCCTCCTGTTGTGTCTGAGCCCCGGAGTGGCTGTCTGCACGGGTCACCCCCGCATCTGCAGGAACTCCCCGGGTGCAGCATTTCCCCTTGACCGTGGCAGATCCGAGGCCAAGTGGACGGGCCCCGAGTGACGAGTCTGATCACAGGACGAGCAGGCGCTGGGGAGGGGCCTGCAAACCCACAGCGCTCCGGAGCAGCCTGCCGGACAGCCTGACAAACATGCAAACGAGGTGACGCGACATGGGAGGGCCCCTGGCATTCACGCAACAACCTCTCGGTGGACCGAAGACGGCGCAAACCGGCACCCCGGGAACGCTGCTGCTGGACTCCCCGAGGCCACGGGCTCAAGACACCAGCCCCCTCCCCGGGCACAGACGGCTCGACCTCTCTAGACCTCACAGAATGTCCATGCGAAGAGAAATGAGGGCACTTTTACCCGAACGGAAGACTGAAAACAACCCGCGTCTACCACGCACAGAAGCACTTGGTCTTGGCCGTGGCCTTGGCGAAATGACCCTGGGATTCTGGGCCTGACCCTGCACCGGTGCTACCCAGGCCACGCAGACGTCTTTCCTCTGGGGTCTTCCAGCCCAGAAAAGCAGCTGCTGGCAGCTGGGCGTACACCGTGAGCCGCACGTCCACGCCCGCCTAGTCAGTGGCCCTGGCTCTCAGAGACCCAGGCCTCAGCCTGATGGCTGCTCTCCCTGAGGGTAACCTTGAGTCACCTTTCCTCTCGGGGCCTCAGTTTCCCGTTCTGTGAAGCTGTGGCCAGATACGGACCAGGTGCCACCAAGGCCTTCCGCTCTGGCACGCCAGGGAGCAGTAGGAGAGTCTGCTGGCCTCGTTCTGATCCAGGAGACCTGGCCTGTGTCTTGTTAACACCCACAGAAAAAGTGAATGTACCCTGGATTGGTGCTGGGGATTCGCGCTAATCCCTGCTTTATTTTTGTAGAATAATTCAATTCAGCAATTCAATTCTACAAATATTTATTGAGTGCCTATCAGAGTCGGGATAAGCCACGCATTTGAAGAATTACTTTTATGTTTGCAATATCTGTTCCCTATGAACATCCTGTGTGAGCTGGGCAGTGGAGAAGGAGGCAGGGCAAGGAAGGAGACTCCATTTTCCAGATGAGGACACTGAGGTCAGCTCTGCAGCGTTCAGCCCCCGAGGCAGGCTTCCCAGTGCTGTGAACTCACATTTGTGTGTGATTGCTGGATTGTCGCGGGTCTTTCCTACTACAGTGTTTGCTCTCATGGCGAGGGATCAGGGCTGTGTTTGCCTCTAACATAGTGCTTGGCACACAGCAGACACTCAGTGAATATTTGTTGAATGAATGCATGAATGAAGGAAAGGGAGGGAAGGGGGATGAGAGAAAAGGGAAGAAAGGAGAAGAGGGAGGAAAAGAGGAAAGGGAGAGGGAGGAAGGAGGGAAGGAAAGAGAGAGGAAGGGGATAGAAGGAGGAAGGAAGGGAGGGAGAGAGGGAGGAAGGAGGAAGGAAGGAAGGAAGGAGGAGAGGGAGGAAAGGAGGGAAGGAAGGGGGATAGTAAGGAGGGAAGGAAAGAAGGAGTCCTTATTTATTTTAAAGATTTATTTATTCATACATGCAAGAACTGGGGTACAGGCCAGAGGTGTGTGGGGGGTGAGAGGAATCACCAGAGGCAGCGGGGGATACAGAACAGGCAGATGGACTGAAACACACTGCTGAGGGGAGCAGCGGGCGAGGCAGGAGAGGTCTGCTGCGCCATGTGGGTCAGCTCCCTGGCCGGGGATCGAACTCGTGCTGCAGGGGCTGAGGCTGCTTCACAGTGCGGTGCTTAACCCCTCGCGCCACCAGGGAGGCCCCGGTCTGATTTTTAACAAGCCCTCAGGTGATTCTATGACAGGCGACCTCTGGGGGCCAGGCCCGGGTTTTCCAGCGTGGTCCCCAGACAGGGCAGCCCTGGCCCGTGTGCCCCCCGTCCGCGGCAGACAGCGCCCAGCCCTGCGGAGACGGCGCCTCCGCTCCACCTGGCAGCTCCCGCCGCCTTACTCCGCTCCAGCGAGCACCAGGTAATTTGTGTCAGATTTTACTCTCATCTTCCTGTCCTTCCCCTCCATCTCTGGCTTTTTGGGGGCAAATTCCTGTATTTCCCCTTTGCCTCCCGGTCCTCCCATGCTGTGCAAATTGCCGGGGGTGTGCCCACGCCAGTCGGGCCCTGCCACCTTTGCAGGGAGCTGCACGCGCACAGCCTCCCCCAGCTGGGGGCAGACAGCGGAGCCCCGAGACGGGAGGCCGCGGCCGGCACCTGGCCCCAGCGCCCAGGACAGCACCGGTCAAGCCCCCGCGTCCCCCCTCGGAGATGAGCAGCCCTGGGGGGGCAGGGCTCAGTCGTGACGTGACAGCGGCCTCCCCGGGCCCCGGGCTGCTGCTGCCCTGCCGGGCATGGGCATGGCCTGTGCTGGACAGCCTGTGCGCCGGGCTCGGTCTGGCTCACGCCACTGGCCCGCCCCACCAGCGGACTCTTGCGAGGCACAAAGGAGAGCAGGTGTCGCCGTGCGCCACCTTCCCCCGCCCTGCCTCCCCAGAGCCAGCCTGCGGGACCCCAGAGGCTGCTGGAGCAGCTTCTCAGACGCTCGCCGTGCCGCCCAGGGAGGGCTGCGCCTGCAGAGACAGGGCCTCACGCTGGGCGTGCAGATCGGCCAAAGCTCCAGAAGAGGCCGGCTGCGTGGAGTGGTCTGCGGCCTGGCGCCCAGGCCCGTGACCAGCTCCAAAGTCCTCCTCCCACTCGTGGCCCCCGCAGAAGGCGCCCATGTGTGGACGGGAGGTTGACTTTGGATTCAGTTCATACGAACTGGGTCGTTGGGAGCAATCTTTCTGAGAACTCAAATGCAAAAACATAACGTGGTTAATATTAAATAAAGAGATTGGGCAACCCGCTCCCCCTTTTCTCTTTACGGTCTGCGCGGGGGTGCCCTTGATCGGGCCTGCTTTGCGTGTGATTAATGAGTGACTCACCCCAGCTGCTCTCTGCCCAGTCCATCCTCGTTATGAAAGTGAAGAGGGCACGCCGGAATCGGCACCCCGAAGGAATGCTCAGAACTGGAGGGAGATGTCGACAACTCAGCAGCCTTCTGGGATGAATGGATGCCCCGGGAGTGCCGTCCCAGCCGGCAAGGCCCGAAGCACGGTCATCCCAGAGCGAGGACTTGTAGTGGCAGGAAAGGTGGCACAGGACAAGTTCGGGATGGTTCTTAGCAGACGGGGAGGGGGGTGGGTGGGGGTGGGGGGTAGGTATAGGAGTCTTGGAGCCCTCGGTGGCTTTTACACTTTTATTAGTAGATGGGGCCAGGTACATGGCAGGCAGGGGTGCCAGGGGGCCGGGAGGTTGGCAGGCCTGCCAGCCCCCGGCGCATCTCACCCTCTTGCTGCTTTTCTCTCTCTCTCTGCTGCTCTTTGGTCTGTACTGTCGGTCCTGGCGTTCTCATGACGCTGCCATTTAAGCCCGTGTCCAACTCAGGTGCGCCCACTTGTGCACGCCCACCCTGGAATGCTCGCAGCACCGCAGGTGTCCATCATCACAGTGGTGGGAGGGTGGAGAGACCTGATTAACCTTTACCCTACAGGACTGGTAGGGCCCCCTGCCCTGCATCAGGCCCTGAAGCAGGGTCACACCCAGAGTGAGGACCGGTGGGGTCCCCTGCCTCGTGTCAGGCCTGCCGTATCGCCCTCCTCAGCTCCCCGGTCTCTCTCTTCCCCTGTGATGTGCGTCTTATCTGGAAAACCCTGGTGATGCTGACCCCAAGCTCCTGAGCACCTCTCCAGCTGCCAGGGGCGCCTGCCTGTGGTCTCTGACCCCCGAAGCCCGCGGTGTTCAAGCAGCTCGCGCCACTTTGCCCGCCTCCCTCCAGCCTGAGCGCCTCCGGGCATGCTCACCCAGGCCGCGCTGGGGCGGTAGGGCACAGGTGCCAGAGGTTGTCCACGGGACGGGGGGAGCCCCGCCTGGCTCCAGAGCCCAGGCCTCTCTGCGAGCGTCAGAGCCTGTCTTCGTGTGCTGTCCCTGGGCTGAGGCCGGCGGCTGGCCGGTCATCCTTCGTTCAGCAAGCCCAGAGTCCCAGAGCCAGAGAAGGGGTGCTTGGAGCGCCCCTGACCCAGTTACTCTTATCCCGGTGGCCTCCCACAGCAGCCCTGCCCAGGGTCTGGGCAGCTGCAGCTTATTTATTAGGCGCCTAATGTGCAGCAGGCAACCGTGAGACACTTGCAGCATGAATCCCGGTCTCGAAGGATTTTAGTCGCACGGAAGACACAAATCATCGCTGGGGGCAAGTCCACGTGTGCCAGGGAGAGGCATTCTCCGGGCTGCTGGGCTTTGGGAGAGCAAAGCTCGACCCTCTTGCCAGACGAAGGGTGTGATATTCGGGGTTCTGAACAAACGTGTGGGGCAGCCCTGGGCCAAGCGTTTGCCTGGACGGGTGCAGCGTCCCTCCCACTGGCTCCCCGGTACGGGCAGGTTGCTGGGGGTCCTGAGAGGTAGGGCAAAGACTTGGACACTTATCTGCGGCACTGACGTAACACATTCCGGTTTCCTAAACTCTTCCCGGACGGTCTCTCTATCTTTGGGTCAAGGCTGCAGAGTTGGCAGCGGGCAGGATCCCAGTGGGAGGGGCTCCCTCGAACCCCACGCCTGGCTTTCCTAAAACTGAGCTGTCTCCCGCAGCTTCGAATCACATGTTTACTTCCTAGGGCCTCTGGGGCATAGGGCCACAGAAACTTCTCACCCGGTTCTGGAAGCCACAATTCAGAAATCAGGGTGTTGGCCATGCCAGGCTTTCCCTGGAGTGCCACGGAAGGACCTCTCTTGCTCGCGGAGGCCGCCACAGTCCTCGGTGGGCTGGGAGGACAGCTGTCAGGCCCCCGGCTCTGTACCCATAGTCACGCGGCCTTTTTCGCTGTCTGTCTAGCCCAGTACGTCCTTCCCTCTTCTTACCGGAAACTCACTACCGTCGTACTGGACTTAGGGCGTAATCCAGCATGACCTCATCTTGACCGCAGAGGCTCCATCATTGCTCATGGGTTCCGTGTTTGTTAATTCTGCCTCTTGCTAACATGTATTTGTAACCCAAATCAACACACTTGCTCGTTTACAGATATGCACAGAGCAGCGACCTCTAGACTTGGCTGATGTGAACACTCCCGAGGAGGGGGTGTCAAACAGCTCTACCTTCTCGGCAGCACTCGTGAACAAGTGACTTTTCTGTGTGCTTTATTTGGTGCTGTTTTTCACATTTCTGTGCGGTTTGTTGCTGATTTTGATGTTGAAAATGGCCCCGGGAGCAGCGCCCGATGGCTGTGTGGTGTTCCTATGGGCCAGGAGGCTATGAGGTACCTTAGGGAGAAAGTTTGTGTGTTACAGAAGCTTTCCTCAAGCAGGAGTTGTACAATTATGAGCCATAAGTTCAATGCTAATGAAGCAATGACATAGGTTAAGTAAGGTATCTTCAAACAGGAACACACATGAAACATGCGGAAAATGCATACGGTTGGTTGATTGACAAAAATGTGAAGAGCAGAGACTTGAAAGAACCTAGTTCTGCATTTCTCCTGGGAGCATCTGCTGTGTTCACTAACTCAGTGCTTGCGGTGACTTTGTAGAACTTCCCTGAATAAGGACACTGGTCTCTACTTTTACGAAGACCCCTTCTGGATCAGCTCTCTGTCTGAGGGTCCAGCTGGTCATGAATTTGGGGTGGGGGGTGCTAAACTTGACTCCTTCCACTGGTAGTTGCCCAGACTGGCCAATCCTTTCATTCAAGGTCCCTGGGGACCTTGTGAAGAATGAAGATTTTTAGGTTCCACCCCAGAGATTGGTCCGGAGTGGGACCTTGATTTTCACAAACTCCTGGTCAACATGGCTGCCACGCCTGTGGCCCTCCCCCTTTGAGCTGGCGTTCGTTTCTGTAAAATGGGCATATTGCCTTAGGGTTAAATAAGAAAGTGCAGTCAAGTCGCAGTGGCGCCATGACAACTTGTAGCAAGTTGTAGCACTCCCAGCGGCCCAGGTTCTTACACATCCCAGCCACAGGGCAGGGGGATCCTTTTCCTCCAGTGCCCTGTCACTTTTGTTCTTTCAAAAGCCCCGCGGGATAGACAAGGTGGCACTTGCTTATCTTGATACCACTCGACGCCAATTTTAATTTTCTGGATTAACTTCCGGAAATGAAGAATTTATTTTAAAAGACTTTTAGAAGAATCCAAGGAGATTACAGCTAACTCACAGATGTCCGCCCCTGCCCAGATGCTCTCAGCTCCCACTTTATACCCCATTTTAGCAAAATTTGTTTCACGTTAGAAGTTACTACAAGCGTTTCGTTAGAGATGAATCGGTGTTGCGTGTGGTTTCCTTGGTGACCACTGCGAGAAAGGGTAACCAACCACTTGAGAAGACTGAGTTTCACAAAGAAGACAGAGTAACTCAAAATGCACTTTGGGGCCACTACGTTTAAGATGCTTAGCTAGAATTTCGAGGTGCCCGGGACACTTTTCCATAATCATAAGAACTTTGAGATCCAGTGGAAAGAATGTTAGCCTTAAGGTGAACTTACCTGGGCTGGAACCCCACCCCCTAACTGCTTTGTGATCTTAGGTTAAGCAACCACACAGAGCTTCTGTCTTTCCATCTGCACAATGGAACAATAGCATCCACAACAAAGATTTGGATAATTGGAGATAATGATGTTTGTAAAGCATCTATCACAGTGCCTGGAGCTAGCGTTTTACAATGATTTATTGCTTTAATATAATAATGATTTCCAAAACAATTTTGTGTAGTCTCCATCCATCCATCCATCCATCCATCTATCCATCCATCATCCATCCATCCATCCATTCATCCATCCATCATCCATCCATCCATCCACCCATCCATCCATTCACCCACCCACCCACCCACCCATTCACCCATCCGTCCATCCATCCACCCATCCACCCATCCACCCATCCATCCTCCCATCTACCCATCCATCCACCCATCCACCCATCCACCCATCCACCTGTCCACCCATCCACCCACCATCATGTGACTGGCATCACATCCATCATGTGACTGGCATCAGCTAGTTATACAGTAGTGAGCAAAACATGAAAGTCCCCACTCTTAAGAATTTAGGAGCTGGTTGGAAAGAGAGGGGAGGAAGCAATCAAATAGCTGTGGTAAAATGCAAATTTCTAACCAGAAATGAACAGGATGCAGAGAAAACAATGGGAACAGTCATCAGAGGTGGCCTCACTAAGAGGGTAATATTTAAGCCCCCAAACAACAACGGCAGCCATGGGAGGACTCTGGAGAAGGGTGACAAGGGAACACCCCTCCTGGGCCCTGTAGTGGGCATAGATCTTGGGGTTCATTCATCATCCATTTACTTGAAATCCCTGGAGGCATAGCTATTCTGTTTTCATTTTCCTCTCATATCGGAGGAACCCCAGGGCTTAAATATGAACTTACGGTCCAGCTTACACAATGGCCCACTGATATATGAGTTCTGGCCCCTGCTGCGGGGGTGGCCACGCGGGAGATCAAGTGGCTTCTAAGTTTCCAAGATGCCTTGCACGATACTGAGAGGGATTTCATCGCTCTGGCTAGACAGCGATGAGCTGGGTAATTCACGTGTCATCGGGATGTCCCCTGCCCTGTTAGAGATGCACGGCTTTAGAGGGATCCCCGGACACTCAGTGCAAAGTCCAGGCCGAGAGAGGCAAAGACCCTTGGCCTGAGCTCATGAAACATGCAGGGTGGGGGCCAGTCAGGTCCCTGGTTTCTCGGCTGCTCTTCCAGGGTAGCTCCTTCTGCATGTCAGGCAACAGCTCACGTGCCTGCCCACTGGAAGCCAGTCCCGGTCACTTTAGCATGCTCTAACCACACTGCTGGCTCCTGCAACCCCCACCCAGCAGGCCGTAATTGGCGCTAGTGTTCTGGAGCCCAGCGGTGCTGTGTGGTTCTCTCTGGTTGTACAGCGTCATAAAGCCTGCAGCCCAATTCAAGAATGGGACTATCGATGCACCTGGTTACCTGTTGACTGACTGTGGTTTGCAACTTTCTCCCAAATCTGCGCAGAACAGTCTATGCTTGAACCACTAACCTGTGGCCAAGTGTTTCCCTGCGGATTCGGGGAAGCAGCCAGCCCTACTCTCTATGCAGGGGCACCTGCAAAGCCGCCCACCGCCGTGTCACTTTCCTGGCCTTTGCGTGGCCAGCTCCACACAGCGCCTCTGCCAGTGCTCCAGAGGCCTGTTCCTTCCCAGAAGGGAGCGCCCAGGACAAAGACACGAGAAGGGAGCTCGGCCACGACCTCCATCCATCTCAGTCAGAGCCGGCCCTGGGAACAGGGCGAATGCCAAGCTCCATGTGCTTCCTACATGCCCAGCCGGGTGCCAGGGGCAGAGGGCAGTGCCTCCTCGCTGGCGGCCTGGTGGCCCTTCAGACGCTTGGCTACCCGTGGTCTGGCTGTTGCCCCCGCCAGAGTGGCGGCCCAGGGGTCGCCCTGCCTCGTTCTGAGCAGCTCAGGATTCTCGGGGCATGGGGAGGCGTGGCTCTGGTTTCACCCTCTCTGGGCCCGGTTTGGGGGGCGGGTGGTCTTGCTCTGGTGTTTGGGGCCTGGGCCTGTGACTGCAGCTGTGGGGGTGCAGGCGCGGCCTTCGGTCGTGGTCACCGAGGCGCTCGAGTGAGGCGATGAGGGTCAGTGAGGCGGACGCCATCGGCTCTGGGCTGGGCCTGGCCGCAGGGGACCAAACCCAGGGAGCTTCAGGCTTACAGCCAGCCTGCTCGCTTGGCCTGTGATGCTGGGGGCCCCACCCCTCCAGGGGCCTCCTCGAAGTGGGGGACCTGTGGCCGTGCTGCACAGGGTCCCCGCGAGGACACAGACAGGCTGTGGCAAGGTGCAAGCAGACAGCGATGAAGCAGGGCGGCCCCCCGGACTCTTGGGCCCTCAGCTGGCCTTGTCGGGCAACGATGAGGTCCGCAGGGCAGGTGGGGCTCTCCGGACTTGCTGCTATCCAGCGGCAGGGCCCTGGACTTGGGCTGCAGAGGCCATTTCAAGCCTGGGGGAGGCAGCTCTCCATGGCCACGACACGGTCAGCGTCGCCCATGGGCCCTCTGGACCCAAACCTAAAGCGATGACGCCCTAGCGCATGGTGGCCAGGTGGGCTGGGCGCTCCAGGCGGCTGAGAGCAGGTCGTGGCGCGCGAGGCAGTGGTGGGCATGGCTAAGAGCGGAAGCCCCGAAACGTGAGGGAAGGGGACGGCGGGGCCCGCGCGGTGGGGCTGCCCTGGGCGGTGCTCCGGGGCTGGGGTGGGAGAAGGGGCTGGGGCAGCAGGCCCCCCTTCCTGGGGCGAGATTGGCAGCTCCTCGGTGCCACGTTAGTGTGTCTTGGGGGGTTTTCATGGCGGGAACGACACAATCTCATTTGAGTCATTTTCTTTTTCGATTTTTAGAGATTGAGGTTTAGAGTATGTCCTGGGAGTGTGGGGGCATCTTCGTGTGCATTCTGTATACACACGTGCACACCTGTGCGTGCCAGGTACACACGTGCACACCTGTACATGCCAGGTATGCACACACACCTGTGTGCGACACCTGTGTGCGCCAGGTACACATGTGCACACCTGTGTGCGCCAGGTACACACATACACCTGTGCATGCCAGGTACACACGTATACACCTGTGCATGCCAGGTACACACGTATACAACTGTGCGCGCCAGGTATGTATGTGCACCTGTGTGCGCCAGGTACGCACATACACACCTGTGCGCACCAGGTACACATGTACACACCTGTATATACCAGGTACACACCTGTGCACACCAGGCCCAAGGATAGGGAGTTCTAGCCACCGGGGCCTGCGTGTCTAGGTCTCTGGAGAACTCACTGCAGGGGTGAAAGAGGGAGCCGGGCAGAGGGACGTCTGAGCAGGAGCCTGCTAGCACCCGTGTGTTGGTGCCGTGGAGGCCAGAGGGGGCATTCCGGGTGCCGTTCGTTGAGGTCAGTGAGAGACACGAACGAGTGAGAGCGAGGGAGCCGCTGAGACGAACGTCACGACTTGGTTTCAAGAACAGCGTGGAGTGAGGGCGTGGCCAGAGGACAAGGCAGGTGGTCCCCCGAAGTGGCTAAAGCAGGGAGGCTCCCCCAACCCCCCGCCCCAGAGCAGGGTCCCCGGGAGAGTTCAGACAGCAGAAGTCCACGCGGGCCTTCAGGACAGAGGACGCAGCCTCCGGCGGGCCTGGGGCAGCGGGAGGCGGGCTCAGCTTTGGGCGGGCGCTGCGCCTCTCACCGTGTCCCTGGGAAACCTGGGTCAAGGGAAGGCGCCTGGCGAGCGGGAGGTGACATCTGCTGCTCACTCGGGAGCCATCTGCTCCCTAATGCAAACAGCCCCGTGTGTCAGGGGAGGCAGGAAAAATGACTGGGGCAGCCCCAGCGTGCGGTCCAGGGAGAGGGGTCCCGGCCATGAGGTAATCCCTGCGATGATGTACGGCCCGGAGAAGAGCTGGGTTAATGATCCTCAGCAGGACTGGAGTAAAACACAGTCATTTCATAATACAGCCGTGATGGATTAAGGCCCGCTAATACCAGGAGTATACATTAAGGGAAATGATCTCGCTGGCATACTAAATGGCAAAATAAAAGCACTTTTAGAAACTTCCATGATTAATTGGTCTGCCCTTTGAGTGCCGTACCATGATAAAGTAAAGTTCACTTCTCCTGGTCCCCGCCCAGGCAATTCCTCCACAACTCCGGGGACCCCCAGGAGGCCCGCCTGGGGGTGAGGGGTGCCCCGACCTGCAGCCTGTGTCTTCACTCTGCTTCTCAGAAGCACTGGGGTGTTGACCCTATGAAACCGCTGACATTTAGATTCCAGAGTCGGGAACGGCCGTTCACACCGTCCAGCCTGATGCTACGTGCGAAACCCACGAGGGGAGGTTGCTGTTGAGGAAAGGGTGCTCCCCATCTTGACAGCGACACCCCTCCTCTCTGCTGCCCCAGTTCCCTCATCGATGCAATGCGGAGAGGAGGGCTGTGCCCTGAGGCTGTAACCAAAGGCGGAGGCGGCCTCCTGCATGCATCTGGGCCGCACTGGCTGTGCTGTGGTGCAGGGGGGCTGGGGCCCCCCTCATGGAAGTGCCTGGGGACATAAGCTCTCGGAGTCTAGGCTGGACCCATGTCACTCAGCAGCCAGAGGGGGAGCTGCCCTTAACCTCCATTTCACAGGAAGGAGAAACTGAGGCACAGAGCATGAAAGCAGTTGCTGAAACTGCTGTGAAAGGGCAGGACCGAGACAGACGTCGCACCAGGCCGCAGGGCCCTGCATCTCGAGCCCCACACGCTCCTTGGAAGGAAACAGCTGTCCCGGTCTTGGGCAGAGATGGCAAGAGGGCACGACCCCGAGGCAGGATGAACCCTGGGTCTGCATCAGACACGCCCCCGTGGGGGAGGCTTTGTTCTTAGGAAGCAGCTCCTGGAAGCCCCCTGCAGGTAGCCACGGTGCTGTGGCAAGGAGGGCCAGGCCAGAGCTCAGAGACGCAGGGGAAGGCCCAGTCCTGCCTCTGATTCAGGACGCCCAGCCGCCGCCCGCCCCAGTGTCCTCAGCCCGGTGTGGCGGGGAGGGGCTCAAAGGACGAGGCAAGAGGATGCTTTGTAACCTGCAAGTAAAGAGCAGACTCCAGACAGGATTAATTATCCTGCCAGCCACGGGTGAGCTTGCCTTCGCCGCCCTCCCTCTGCTGCAGGAGACTAAGACTTCCATTCCTGAGTGCCAGAGGCCACGGCGGACAGCAGACTGGTCACTTCTCCCTTCCATTTGGACCTGCCCAGGTTCCCAGTCTACCTGACTGACATCGACGCGGACCTTCACCTGCTGAGGTTCACCTGCCATTCAGCTCATCCAGTGTCTTACCTGAGGTACGGCCTGTACCACACACACCTCTTTGGCATCCTTATTTATTCGTTCACCCAGCAAACATGGTGCCTTCTGCTGCTTGTACCAGCTAGGACCCAGCAGAGTACAATAGAGCAGGCCTGGCCCTTTTGGAGCTTATATTTGAGTGGCAATAAACAGAAATCAGTCTTCACTTCAGGGCTTACTGAGATACGTTGGAAATAGACTTCTAGCTCTCAGAATTATTTAGTGTGAGGGTAAACTCACACTCCTTCCATAGGTGGGCAAGTAGGATGGATGAATGAAGCGAGTGCGTATGAGGCAAAAGGGAGTGGTGAGGACTGTGGCGCCTTGAGGAGACCTTCTATCGCTAGGAGGTGGATGGCTTCCAGCCAATGGCTGCCATGTGGAAATATGGGCCCAGTGGTCTCATCTTCTGCTTTTTCTAGGGAATGCAGAAATCTGGACCTTTTTTCCTTGAAATTTTCTGATTTTAAAATATCGGTCACTAGTTCCAAAAAGTTTCAGCAGCCTGCAGTTGAAACCCAGGTGCTAGCTAGATCTGGAGCATAGCCTGGTGCTCAGCAGTCTCTACAGCACCAGTGTCTGCCACCGCGAGTCGGTTGGCTGGGCCCTTTGCTTGTGCACAGCACTCTACAGTGTGCACAATACCTTCCAGAGAAAACCTCATTTGGCGCTGGAAGGAAGGCTGTTCCCAGGCGGTCTCTGTGCCAGTCCTTCTAGGCAAGGGCATATTTGCCAGAGGAAGCACTGGAGAAACAGTCACTCAAGCAAGGAAGGGACATGAGGCATGTAGGACAGGCACTCAGGTTCCCTGAGGAAGCGGGGGGGTGGGGGTCCCCTCTGTTTCTGCAAGGCTCTGAGCATAAATCCCAAAGTGCTTGGACTCCGGGTCAGACCACAAGGTTCAAATGCGGCCTGTGTGGCAGAGTCCTCCAATCTCACAAGCCACAGCGACCTTGTCTGCAAACGGCGATGACGAGGACACGTGCCTGTGCCGTGGGCTGTTAGGGGCACTCAGGGCGCTCCCAAGTTCTCGGTGCACAGTCGGCACCTAGCAGGCGTTGCCACTGTCGTAGGGGATTCCACAGCTGTGGGGACTGAGTTTTTGGGACGTGTGAGCGTAAGAGACAGTGTCTGCCAGGCACCATTAAAGACACGGCGGGCTCCAGGCAGGCTGAGGAAGGTTGAAGGTTGGGGAAAAAACAGGAAGATGTATCAAAATAAGAACAATTTGGGCGATGGGCGATTGCGACTATAGTTGATACTAATTTTTACCTTATAGTTTTTGAATTTTCTAACTTTTTTATAGTCAGCAGTATTAATTTAAAAATCAGGGAGGGGTAATTTATCAAAACATTAAGTTAGCCAGTCTTTTTAAAAAAGATTTATTTATTTGTGCACACAAGAACTGGGGTACAGTCCAAAGGTGCAAGAGTGAGAGGAATCACCAGACAGAGTGGGGAGCAGAACAGACAGATGGACTGAAGTACACTGCTGAGGGGAGCAGTGGGGAGACAGGAGAGGTCTGCTGTGCCATGTGGGTCCCTCCCTGGCTGGGGATCAAACTCACACTGCAGTGGCTGCGGATGCTTCATAGTGTGGCGCCTTAACCCTTTGCCCCACCAGGGAGGCCCAGTTAGCCAGTCTTTAACAAAATGTATTAGCTTTCAACGTTCCCTCCACACCCAGCCAACTGCTTTCTGGAGAAGCCCTGTCCTCAGAGCCCCCTCCTGTCCTGAATCCCAAGGCACTTTGAGAGTAACCCCCTGGGCACCGGCCTCTCTGGGGTCCTGAGCAGCTGGGCCCATGACTCCCTGACCCAGTCCCAAAGCCCTCACGGCCAGTGGGTCCTCCCCGGGCAGGGGTTTGTCACAATGAAACACCCTGCCCTACGCGGGAAGAGGGAGAGACCCAGCCCCCGTTCATTCTGCCCGCTTCCTAGGGCAAAGGAGGAGAGCAGGCTGAGCCCTGGCATCCCAGGAAGTCCTCAGAGTGCTTGCCCACGGGCAGGGTGCTCCAGCTTGAGTATTTATCCCCCATGTTTACGAAGCTCCTAAGAGCATCAGTAAAAGGAAAGGAGATGAGAAAACCTGTAACAGCTCATGTCCCTCTCAGGTACATGTGCCAGGGAGTGAGTCGGTGAGTTAGAGAGTGAGGGAATGAGTGAGTGGGTAAGTGAATGAGGGAATGAGTGAGTGAGTGAACGAATGAGTGAGTGAGTGGGTGAGTTAGTGAATGAGTGAATGAGCGAGTGAACAAATGAGTGAGTGAACAATGAATGAATGAGTGAGTAGGTGAGTGAGTGAGGGAATGAGTGAGTGAGTGAATAAATGAGTGAGTGAACAATGAATGAATGAGTGAGTAGGTGAGTGAGTGAGGGAATGAGTGAGTGAGTGAATAAATGAGTGAGTGAACGAATGAGTGAGTGAGTGGGTGAGTGAGTGAATGAGTGAATGAGCGAGTGAACAAATGAGTGAGTGAACGATGAATGAATGAGTAGGTGAGTGAGTGAGGGAATGAATGAGTGAGTGAACGAATGAGTGAGTGAGTGGGTGAGTGAGTGAATGAGTGAATGAGCGAGTGAACAAATGAGTGAGTGAACGATGAATGAATGAGTGAGTAGGTGAGTGAGTGAGGGAATGAGTGAGTGAGTGAACGATGAATGAATGAGTGAGTGAATGAATAAGTGAGTAGGTGAGTGAGTGAATGAATAAGTGAGTGAGTGAGTGGAGGCTGCTTGGGCTCTTGTGCAGGGAGAGCAAATCTATATCCTCCATACCAGGGCCCGTTGGATGGAGAAAGAAAAAGTAAAATCCAGAGTCTGAATGTGCTTCTCTTAAAAATATGGAAGATGGGCAGATTGTCCAATCCGACAAATATAGCTTTTGAAGAGTATGAAGTTCTGGGCTAAAATTACATTTAATTATTGTTACATTTTAGACTTTGTAGGAAATAACAGTATAGAAGTGTGACTTTCAAATTAGCATTTGAAAGTGTCTGTGAGGTAGGTGAGGGTTTTAACAAATCGTGGGCTTTGGAGCCTAAAATTACATGACATTTATTTGCAACCACAGAATTAGGTTGATCAGTTATTGTTCAGGCGCACGTGGGAGGAGATGAACAGCTATTGTGTTTGATCCTCGCCGTACACACCCTTCCCAGCCACCCCCAGTCTTCTCGTTTTAAGTCAGGCAAACCTTGAGCTGTCCACGTCTTGACCCGACACTGGTGCGGAGACCCACCGAGGAGGGCAGAACACGGAGGAGGAGCCATTTCGTCTCATTATAGGATCGCATCCGTGGCTCTTCCTCAACCCATTAATTCATTTCTTATAGTTTTTCTTGTCACATCCAGTTGCTTTACAGCTTACTAACTTGCAAGTTATAGTTGTAATTTATGGTCAAAATTGAGTGGTAGCAAATCAAGGAATATATCCATTGATTACCCTAAATTGTCTAATCTCCTGTATGTTTTTAGAAGTTGATTGGGTGGTATTCACTGATTGCCTTCATCTAATTTAAAAATCAATCAATAGCAACAATGAGTGCTGGGGGATAAATTGAGTCTAATGCAGCCTAACCGCGGCAAATACCCATCAGCAGTCTGCGCGCAATCACATCTGCGGGCAGTTTTAATACATAAACCATACAGGCCCGGAGCTGGGCGTCCAGAGCAGACAGCCCAAAGATTCCCGCTGGCATCTCATGCCTCTCTCGCATTGTCTGCTCAGGGCGATTGCCCTCTGCTGAAGCAAAACATATTTCACTACAATAAAACTGTAGCAACGGAGATAAAAATGGGGTCTGATTGCATTTCAAGGCTCGCCCGTCCATCTCCTTCCCCCACACCCTCTGAGGATATTAATGGGAATTAACACAACCCCAGCCTTTTCTAGTTAACTGCCTGCACTATCCAGAGAGAGGCATTCAGGCACTCCGGATTCAGCCCGTGCACGCTCACGGGAGTCTGTATTTTCACCCTGTGCTTTCTGGACAGTGACGATGGACGTGCCGTGGTACACCTTGCTCTGTTACGTCACTGTTACGCAGGCACCCCCGCGCAGGTGAGGAAGACCGGCTCAGGTACTTCCAGCAGCTGGCCCCAGGTCGCGTGGCTGATGGGCAGGAAAGCTGGGTCTTTGAGCTGCACCCGGTAGCCAGGTGCAGGGCACCCTGGGCAAGGCGGGGGCGGTGAGTGAACTGCATCTGCAGGGAGCCGGACTTGTACACAGTCCACAGCAAGACAAGGCAGGGTGACACAGTCACGGTTGTCCGGGCAGCCACTGGTTACTATGTGGGACAGAGGAGGCCGAGGAAAAACACTTGAATTCGGGAGCCGAAGAGTCAGAAATATTTTATTATGTTTTCATGGACTGTCCAGAGATGGTTGGGCCCCCACAAAAAACATTTACAGGTTCCTCAGAAGGGCAGAGTAAGTGAGGTCTTTATACTTAATTAGCTGTAGCAATACACAAAATGGGTGGAATCCCAACTCATTCTGGAAACTAGGCTTCCCTAGTCTGGAATTCTTGGAACTCCTTAAGAACCAGGAGAGCTATAGGCAGAGAATCCCAAGTGGAAGAAATCGGCCTCCTCCGTGAGAGTTGCTCCCCAAAACCACAAAGATGTTCATCGGGTGTTAAGGAAGTGGCTTCAGATGCAGGAAAATTAGATATCAAAGGACAGCCCCCCAAGCCAAGAGCCATCCAGATTGTGGCTCAAAGAGGATGAGCTATTTGTCATTAAAAAGCTGACCAGACTTAGAGGTGATTGTCAGAGGTGATTGGTGTGTCTTGGTATTTATAGAAACCTGAGCAGGTTACATATCTCAGGACACCACAACACTCGTTTCACGCAAAATGCTGGGAGACCCCACTCCCACCTTGTTCACGAGATGGCCAGTGGACCCTTTACTTTTTAAGAGTAATTTTAGATGCACAGCGATGTTGAGAGATAGACACAAAGACAACCTTCTCCCCAACGTGCAAAGTCTCCCCTATTCTCAACATTCCCCACCAGATTGCAGCAGTTGGTCCAGCTGATGAACCTACAGTGATAATCACATCACCCCGGTCCACAGTTTACACGAGGGGTCACTCTCGCTGCTGTACATTCTACAGGTTTGGGAAAATTTGTTACGACAATTATCCACCAATACAGAGCATCACACAGTATATTCAGGCTCCTAGAAGTCCTGGTCTCTGCAGAGTCATCCTTTCCTCCTCCTAAGCCTGGCAACTACTGGTCCTTCCATCATCTCCATAGTTCTGCCTTCTCCAGGTCTCAGATGGAACCACATCATATGTAGCCTTTTAGATTGGCCTCTTGCTCTTAGTAATATGTATTTAGGAATTTTCCTTGTCTTTTCAGCTTGATAGTTCATTCTTTTTGAGTGCTGAATAATATTCCATTGTGTGAGTGTACCATGCTCATTGTGTGAAGGAAGGATTGAATGTTTCCCCATCACAAGGCTCTGTCTTCATAGTTCAGTGGAAACTGGCTAGCCTTTTCTTGATTCCCAGTGACAGGTTGCATTCTCAAAGCTCACCCTCTCCTTCAATCTTCCTCCTTCCTCCTCCGTGAGGCTGCTGGTTTCTGCCACATCCCTTCTTCCACACTAAGAAAACTCTTACTTTTTGCTGGGCTTAAAATCAAACGGATTTAAAAGCCCACTTTTCCTTCAAAACTTCAAACTTCAAAAACTTCAAAGGTCACTAAAAGCAAGAAAATCTTAGAAACTTTAGAAACTGTCACACTTAAGAAGTGCCCAAGGAGACAGTGACTGACTGGGAAGTGGTATCTTGGATGAGATCCTAGAACAGAAAAAGGACGTGAGGTAAAAACGCAGGAAATGCTATAAAGTATGGACTTTGGTGGATAATAATGGACCCGTATTGGTTCACTCGTTTTGACAAATAGGCCATATCATACTACGTGTTAATAATGGAGAAACTGGATGTGCTGTGAGAATTCATTGTATTACCTTCATAATTATTTGTAGGTGTAAGACTAAAAATTAAAATTTATCCCTAAAAAGGAGTCGTGTGCACCGTTTGCCCCACCTGCTTTCTCCCTGCCTCCGTCTAACTTCCCAGAAATAGATCTGTGGGCACCATCTTGGAACATGAAGATAAATCAGCTCCACATCCCTCAGGAGCAGCGAACTGGACAGAAACCGGACCCCCGAGCCCTCATGCACCCGTCTGGACACCAGTGCACAGCAACTTGATGGCTTTTATGTGAAAGAGAGAGAAAGCCTGAGCTTGTTGAAGTCTTGGTATTTCAGGACTGTGTTTCTGATAGTCAAATCCAATTCAGCTGATGGATCCAGAATGTTCTGGGGGATGGCGGTTCTGGACCCTGCCCAGCCCTCTCTAGACTGGGGGACCCTTGGGTAAAACTCAGTGGGCAGGTGACTGCCGCAAAGCATCGTGTGTGACTGTTCAGTTGTTTTTTTAAGGATTTTTATTTATGCGTACAAGAACTGGGATGCAGGCCAGAGGTATGGGGGGGGGTGAGAGGAGTCACCAGAGACAGAGTGGGGAGCAGAACAGGCAGACTGACTGAAACACACTGCTGAGGGGAGCAGCGGGTGAGGCAGGAGAGATCTGCTGTGCCATGTGGGTCACCTCCCTGGCCGGCGATGGAACTCGCGCTGCAATGGCTGCAGATGCTTCACAGTGCGGTGCTTAACCCCTGGCGCCACCAGGGAGGCCCCTGTGACTGTTGGGACTGTATGGGATTCCACAGATTATAGGGCCATTCCCCTCCACGTGTGCATAGAAACTGTGCAGCCCTCAGGGACTGCCACACCCACCCTTATCTTCTGCGGAACTAAGGCCCCAAGAAGGAAATGAAATGGGCCCCCTGCCTGCTTTCACTAAGTTCTCACCACGCAGGTAGGTGTAAGTAGCCTCGCTCTCCATGGAGTAGGGGAGTTCAAAGGAGCGAGGTAACTGGTCAGAAGTGACCCTCACCCTTGCCTGACCCAGCGTGTCCTCACCACTAAACAGTCGAACACTCCACAATGGGGGGGGCGGGTGAGAAAACCCGGGGTCTCTGCCAACAGCTGACTGACTCTGTGTCCCCTGCAGGTCCCTTGCCCTCGGTGCCCTTCAGAGTCCCACCTGTAGCCACAGGGCGTGGCGTCTGTCGCCACCGATGTCCCTGCAGCCCAGGCCAAGCCTCACATGGTGGCCAGGCTCAAGACGTCAGGCCACAGGGAAGCCGGAACCCGGCTGTCGTCACCCGCCTTTCCACCAGCCCCCGGGGGGCACCCACTCCTGCGTCTCCCACCCAGGGGCCCGGCAGAAGAGTCTCTCTCCTGCTCTGTTAAAGCGTCACACTCAGGTGTGGACACTGTGTGTGTGTGTGTGGGGGGGGGCGTCCATTACTGGGACATCTGTTTTTCTGTCATCAAGGGCCGTGCCTGTCACTTACACAAGTTCACCCCCAAGATGCCGGGGCGGGCATCGTTCTTTAGAAATTGAAAGGAGGCCATTACCATCATTAGCCCACCTTCCAGAGCCTCTCTCGTGATGGAAGGAGGTCCCGCTCCCGGCCTCCTCCGTGGCGGGTCATTAGTTAAACGCCGAGTATGGGGGGTGGGGCGGGTGCTGGGGCGGCCGGCCAGGTCCGACCACAGGGGTCCCTTTGGAGAAAGGAGCTGGAGACAAATGATTCGAGTCTGAATTCCATATACACCGGAGATTGCTTATCGATCCACATCAGAATATGCGGGCTGGCCCCGGGGACCGGCCGAGTATTTTCCCAGGGAGTTAATAACGTGGCAGCTGAGCTGTCTTGTCCAATTCTCTGAAGCCAGGCCTCTAATCAGCACGGAGTTTCTTATTTTGAGAATTCTTGCCACTTGTGTGTGCGCCACCTCCCTTCCACTCGGCTGGGCCCCTGTCAGTGATTGAAATGACAGCCCATGGACGGGGAGGCTAATCAAATTGTTTATTATCGACCTAAATCAATATGTATAGATTGTCGAAACATCACTGTCACGCCGCCAAAAAGTCATACTAATAATTCCCCGGCTGCAGATGTAATCCAGCCGCGATTTCTCCAGCCTGAATTACATCTGAATTTAGGCGAGCGAAAACAATTATGAGGGCAGGGGCGGGGGCAGCCGTGCCAGGGAGCATGTGCACACAGCTCAGGGCGGCTGCATTCGGTATTGATGATGGCCTGTCACTGGCCTTCTTAAATATGAGTGCTCGGCACGAAGGGATGCAGGCTGTGGGGGAGCGGGAGGGAATGGCGCTGGCCCAGGCCGTGCTTTCTCCCAGCTCCCCTTCCTCCTGCAGGGGCGGGGGCCTGGGCCACAGGCAGCATGAGGGGCCCCAGGGCCAAGCTCTGGGCAATTTATGAGGATCTTCTGGGAGGCATACCGTGGAGGTCACATGGCCTACTTCCCCCAGATTCAGCAGCTGGGTGTGGGGGACCCCCAGTGCAGGAGGAGGCGTGGCCTCCGTAGAACGAAGGCCAGACTAATGCAGATGTGCTCCGGAGCGTGGTGGAGTCTTACAAGGAGCTGGTGCTAGCCCGCCAAACTCTCATCCGGATTTAAAAGGTGCGCCCGGGTGCACGGGTGCAGGCACAATCTTGCAGGTGCAAGGCTCGCCAGCTGAGCTTTGGGGGCGGGTCGCAGCCCCCTCCCCCAACAAGGGGGTGATTTCACCCAGAAACCTGTCTGCATGGGTTGCTGGCTCCCTGGGTGAGCTCAGTCTTCACAATAATCCCGTGAGGTTGATGCTATTATTATCCTCGATTTCCAGATGGGCAGATGCAGGCGGCAGGGAGAGCTGGGATTTGAACTCTGGCCACGTGCTGCCAGGTCTGGTCTCTTAGCCAAGATGTGCTGGGTCAGGGCGGCTGTGGTGAATGCATCTAGGGGCGGCTTGGAGGGTGCGGCCCAGCCCCGACAGCCCTGCCTGCATGCTCCCCATCCTCCCGCCCCCACTTTGCTCCCTGCCCCACCATGTGCTGGGACCTTGTCCAAGCATTTAGCTCTGGTGTCAAGCCAGTTAGCGCGCCTCCTGCATTCCTGTCTGTAAAATGGGGGTATTGGCCCCCAAACACCTCCTGGAGCTGCTGGAAAAGCCCTGGAGATGAGATGGAAGTGGCTGCAAGCCCGAGCCTGCAGGCCAGAGGGGACTGTGGCTGCCAGTTAGCATCCTGGGACCCTGCTTCTGTTCTCCAAGGAAAAGCGGGCTCCCTTGTTCCCATGTGGGAACAGAGTGGGAGTGGCGCTGTCCTCTCAGCGTTTCTCCAGCTTGCTGCAGCTTGGGGTGCTCCTAGACAAAAGCTGTCACGCGCGCTGCAGTCACCCTCGGGAAGAGCCTCTCTTTCCTTCTGGGACCCGCCATCATGGGCGCAGGTGGCATCTTTCCTGTGCTCCGATACCCAGGGCTACACTTCACAGTGGCTAATTATGGCTGGCCTGTTCCTGTCTGCCTCCACCCTCCTCGCGTCTGGGCACCCGGATGACATCTCTGCCCCGGTGCCCGTGGCTGTGGACAGGGCGAGGAGTGGCCTGTGACCCCAGCTGCCAGTGGCCTAGCGGGGAGCTGCAGGCTGAGCTGACTGCTCCCCACCGCTGCCTGGACGCCCACGGCAGCGGGAGGGTGGGGCCCGCAGGCCGAGTTTCCCCTGCCCCGCGTCCACACGTCCTGTGGGTGGGCCACGCCGTGCCGCAGCACGGGAGACTGAGGTGATGGTGCACTGGTGATGGGGAATACATGGGGATTATAAGTGATGTCAAATATATATAAATTTAAAAAAAAGAAGAACCTGCTCCGGCTTCCCGGACCAGGCTTGAAGGGAGGCGGCGTGCTGGGACCGGGCGTGGAATCCCCGTGCTGTTAACGGGACGTGGAAACTCGCCCCGCTGTGCCTGCGCTCGCTCTGGGCAGCGGGGGACGGCGCTGTCAGCTCCAAAAAGCTGCGCTTGGGTGGCAGCTCCCCAGCCTTTCAGGTTCAAGTGGGTTCTAAACTTGGCAAACACATTTCCCCTGTGCCCAGAGGGGGAAAAAAAACCCATTACACTGGGCATTATATTTCTGTGACGGAAATAACTCATTTTCATGACACACTATAATAATAGCAAATTATGGCACACAATGAATCCATTCTCATTAAAGTCTGTATGGAGAAAAGCAAAGAATACAAAATGTATACAATTGTTTAAAGGAAAAATGCCATGTAATATAAAAGATACTCTAATCGCTATTTCTAATTACAAAGAAGAGAAAAGCACTAAAATTTTTTTTACAGCATCTAATTACCAAAAGAAAAGTTAGAGCCACAAAAATTAAATATAAAATTAATAAGGAAGGAGGACTTCAAATGACTGTAGTTTCTCAGAATTGCTCTCCTTCCTGTGGCAAAGTGGAAAGGGGCGTTGGCATCGGCCTGCAGACGGCCCTTGGCACGAGGGCGGCCGCAAGCCCTTCTGTGTCTGCTGACCTGCAGGTGTCTGCCCACGTCACCGGGTCTCCTCCCCAGGCGACCGCGCTACTTAGACACGGTCGCCCTCTCTCTGTGCCTTTGAGGAATCTGAGGCCTGCACAGCCCGAGCAACTCGCCCGCACCTGGCTGAGGCTACCCGGGCACCGTGACAGAAGTCGAACTTGTCCGTGGCCCTGCAGCCTGCCTTTGGCGCTGCTGCCCTCTGTCTTCTGCCCTTTCGCAGACTCAAACCCTGCACCGGTGGGCCTGGAGCTCACCTCCATCAGACTCCTCAGCGCCGAGAGCAGCTGGCGGCCCGGGCCAGTGCCCCTTGCATGGACACGCTGGTCTCTGCGCTGGTCTCGGGACCTTGGCTGAAAGGTGGCTTCAGCTGGTGGTCCTCGCAGCGACGGCGGGCTCTCTGCGAGCTCCATTTGGCCATCACCTGCTCTGCCTTGCACCGCAGCTGCCCCTTTAGACCTGAGCACCCTGAGAAGAGCAGGGGGCGGGGGGTCTTTCAGCCTTTATCTTCTACTCCTCCCACGTAAGAGCAAAGCCTGCTGCCCCCTGATCTGGTGCTCACGCTGACGGCCTGAAAACCCGCTTTCCTGGCAAAGCCCCGCTGCTCGTCCCACACAACTTGGGGTGTCTTTGAAGCCCACCGTCCCACCCATGGGCTTCCTTAACCCCTCCATCATCGCTGACCTGCCCTCCCCTCGCCAACCTGTATGTTTCTGCAAGCCGACACCGCCCATTGTGCTCTGCCTGGTGACAAAATATTGTTTTACAGCGATAAGCATCTCGTAAGACAATATTTGGAAAGTTATCATCTCAATGTCTCTGGTTGGGGACATGGAATGATACGACCCAATGCAAGATCTGCTCTGTCTGCGGCCAGCAACTGGGGCGTGTGGGGACAAGGCATATGAGGTATCGGGGGGCTCGATCTTCCAGTGATTTGCCATCGATCGGTCCCCAAAGGGCTGATAAACTCTAACCAGCACCTGGAGGGCAAGCACCTAGTAGTGGGGTGTGTGAGGATCCAGGAGGAGGGGGAACTTGAGTGGGGAGGTGTGGGTAACGAGATACCTAGTGATTAATGAATTTCTTCAAAAAGCCCTTAATGTTTGCATGGCCTGCTGCTGGGCCCGGAGATCTTTCTTCCGGTGACTGTGGCCATTGCATTTTTGTTCTGAGCCAAAAGTTTTCTGGGTTCAAACTCCACGGAGGCCTGAGAACTTCCCTATCACCTGTCCCCAAGCAGAAGCGGGCGCCATCGTTCCTCACCTACCTCAGGTATACACTGATAGGTATGAGACAGGGCTTTCGATAAAAGGAAAAGTGGCAAGGGGTAAGACGTCATAAAAATTATAAGTAAAAAGCAGAGGAGCCCAGAAACTGAGTGTGGGGGCCCGCAAGAGCGCATCATTCCAGAGCAGGGTTTCGAAATCTTCGCAGTCAGTATTGCAGTTGGGCTGGAAGGTTCCGTGTCGTGGGGCTGCCCTATGAACTGTGAGATATTAACTTATTGATTTGAAGATCTTATTTATTTTTAAAGACATGTATTTATGCATATAAGAGCTGGGTGTAGGCCAGAGGTGTTGGGGGTGAGAGGAGTCACCAGAGACAGAGTGGGGAGCAGAACAGGCAGATCCACTGAAACACACTGCTGAGGGGAGCAGCGGGCAAGGCAGGAGAGGTCTGCTGCACCGTGCAGTACCCTCCCTGGCCAAGGATCGAACTCATGTCGCAGTGGCTGCGGATGCTTCATAGTGCAGTGCTTAACCCCTTGTGCCACCAGGGAGGCCCAACATCTGCAGGCATTTCTAAAATAGTCTGCTAGAACAGAACATCTGAGTCCTTCAAGTGATTCCCGGGTGATGAAGTTCACCCAGTGCCCGAAAAATAGCTTCTTTGCATAAAAGAGTCGGGAGAAAGCAGGAGACCCCAGAAACTTTGCCATGAGTTTAGAGCTGTACCCTGACAGCTCTGTGGTTCCACCCACTTTTCCTTTCTGAGCCATGTGGCTTCTCCCCACTGCAAAAAGGGAACATATGTGTGTTCGTGCATGTTTTTCTGGAAACCTGCTGCCGAACTGTAGTCATAACTCCAGTAACAATCCATCCCTGCAGTTCAGAGATCTTTTATAAGCCTATTTTAGGCATTTGATTATTGCCTGACTAATAATAGGGACTCGTTTTGTCAAAGAATAGACTGGAGGATATAGTGTAAATCGTAGCGTATAATTGCTCAGTGACTGCCATTGAAAAT
This sequence comes from Galemys pyrenaicus, assembly GCA_019455555.1. Lineage (NCBI taxonomy): Eukaryota > Metazoa > Chordata > Mammalia > Eulipotyphla > Talpidae > Galemys > Galemys pyrenaicus. Next base: position 1,495,862 of record JAGFMF010012032.1, read on the forward strand.
TTCTACTTGCTGGAGTAAAAGAGCTCTCTCTTAGGTGCAAGTAGCTATTTTTTTTCTGTGTAATAATAATTAGGCTGTGAGAGAGCCAGCCAAGAAACCCACCCAGAGAGCTCACTGACTCTCCCCAAAAAGGGCGGGGGGAACCCTGGACACCTGTTGGGTGCTTTGCACCGCCTGGGGGAGGGGAAGTGCAGAGAGGCCTGAATTCTAGGCTGGTGGGTTGGGTGGCAGGTGAGGGGCACTGGGGACCAGCACACGATGTCGTGGGAAGAAGCGGCAGCCTGGGTCCTCCTCTCTCCTCCTGGGAGAGAGCTGAGAACTGTGTTCCTCTAACTTACCCCTCACTGTCTGTGAACACGCACACTGCATGCTTAGTCCGATAAGACTTTGGAGTGGAGACCCACCGGGATTAGCCTTTGGGTTTCCTTTCTACGTTCGGGTCGCCAAACAGCTGCAGCCCAGGAAGGTCTGCAGAGAAGAGAAAGTTCTCACGGGTGAACACAGCCCCGGCCACGCAGCCTCTGGCCTGTGTGAGGGTGGCCCTTTACAAGTAGCTGAGCATCAGAAAGTGCCGGGTAACAGAGTCAGCTGCTTGCCCAGCTAATGCCTCCCAAGCACAATCTTGGAATTATTCGGTATCGACCCACCAGCAAATTTCTGGCCTTCGTTCTAGGACCTGAAATTCCTCTGAGTTAGATGTAGACACTTCTGTGATTGGAAGCTGGTCTTGCGCACTTTGTTCTGCCAGCCGAGAAGCTTTTCCTTCACTCTCCTTTCGAGTGAGAATGAATAAGAATGACCGGCACTTGGTGCCAAAGGCAGCCTGCTGTGTTCTAGTTTTTTAAGGTTCACTGGCGAACCGAACTCTTGCAACAAGTGTGAACTATGAGTTTCGACCATGACGCTTGCTCTGCAGATGGGAAAACTGAAGTAGAGGGGGATGCACCGCCGGCCTGCGTGTGACGAACAGCCCGTGCCAGGTCTCTGGCTCTACCGGCCCCACCTGCAGCCTCGCTCACCTTTGGCTTGGACATAAAATACCACATTGTCCCATTTCCTCTTTCCGGACAAAACGCTTCTGGACCAGTGCAGGGTTTGTCGGGGGGGTGGGAGGAGGAGCTGAGTGGCCACGTGAGCACACTCAGCCAGCCTATCATTCCATGCTCCGTTAGACTCCCGTTTCACCTCATGGTGACCGTGGGGACCAAAGCTGCCCATGACGCTGTGTATCCTGCAGTTCTGAGGTCCTCCCTGGGCCTGCCTGAACCTGTTCTCTCCTGCAGACAGAGTGAGGAGAGTTCGCTGCCCTTGGTGTTGCTGGAAACCTTGGATGCTCATGGATGTGTGAGCAGTGACAATAGCCTCTTTTCGTATTTTCTTTTATTTAAAATCTTGGGTTAGGCAAGAGGGGGCATGGGTTGCATGGCATCAAATCCCTTCCAATTCTGGAACTCTCAAACTCCGTGCTTCTCCACTCTAGGATCTGTCTTATATAGAACATCAGCTATCCATTCTTCTGTCCAACCATCCAAACACAAGCCATATGTCCATCCATCCATCCATCCATCGATTCATCCATCCATCCACTCATCTATCCATTTCCCATTCATCCCTTTATCATGCATTCATCATGCATTCATTCATCCATCCATCCTTCCATCCATCTATCCATCATATTGGCATGTAGTTACCAATATGTACTCAATATGCTGAGTCCTGTGCCAGGCTCCACGAGTGAGCATGGAGGGCTGCCCTCATAAAGGTTTCACATGGTAAATGAGCTATGAAAATCCCATGTAACTGAGTAGTAAGTGGTCCAGACAGGAAACGCTCAGTCAGGAGTGAGACGCTGAAGACTGTCAGAGAAGAGCTAGGCATTCCAGAGAACTTGAATCTGGCCAGAACTTGGCAAAGAGAAGTACTGACTTGATCCTGAGCTCCTGAGGTCAAGGACTTCTCATGCTCTGGGTTCTCCATCCTGGACAGACCTGAGGACAGCCAAAGAAGCCTGTGTGTTCCCGGGTCACCCTGAGTTCCTGCTCTAGCCAGAAGTTGGTCAACTCCTTTCTTGGGCTGAAGTTCTTAAGTCCTGGGCTACAAACATCTCTTGAGGTCTCTTTGGAGACAAGGAGTGAGAGATGGAGCTTAGAAGGTGCAGAACACGAATCCAACTCGCATCACTTCATCACTGGTGTCTGCTACGTAAAAACGGCTCCTTTGAACAGTGCTAAGCTGTGGCACTCGCCCTGAGTAGCTCCACACGTCTAGGGCTGAAACCTGGCTGCCTGGCAAATGCACTTTCTGCTTTCCTGGCTGAGCCATAAATAACCCGGCCACCTCTAATTTGGCATCAATACCCTGACCAGCCGTGATTTATTCACAGACCAAAACAGGCATCTCTAATTTGCTAACCAATCGCTGCAATTCTGGCCTCGCCAACCAATAATTCTGCCATCTCTAATTTGCCAATAAATAATTCTGCAGCCTCAAATTTACTAACCAATAATGTGACCAATTTGCTGACCAATGGTTGTGTCAAGGCATAATGGTGCCCCTAGCAGATGGTAATTTGCTAAGCAATATTCGGACCTTTCCCCCTTCAGCAATAAAGAACCTACACAATCTTCGAATTCCAGATCCATTACTTTGCTCAGAAGGATGCTGCAGGCCGCTGGGTTGTAAAGGGCCCTTGCCCAAAGTTTCCCATATCCAAGCAGCATCACTGAAGGTGGAGAGGGCCCTGCATGCTCACTTAAGGTGGACCTATTGCACCCCAAAGAGAGAAGGGGACTTGCCCAAGGTCAGACAGCGTAGCAGCAGAGCTGGGCAGGAACACAGGCGACTGGGTTGTCAAGCAGCCTTCCAAACTGCCATCCTGGTGAAGCTGACTTCCTTCCTTCCTTCCTTCCTTCCTTGCCTCCTCCCTCCCTTCCTCCCTCCCTCCCTTCCTTCTTACCTCCCTTCCCTTTCTTCCTTCCCTCCCCTCCTCCTTTTCTTCCCTCCCTCTCTCCCTTCTCCTTTCTCCATTTCCTCCTTCCTCCCTTCCCTCCTCCCTGCTTTCCCTCCTTTCCTCCCTCCCTCCCTTCCCCCCTTCCTCCCTCCTTCTTTCCCTCCCTCTCTCCCTCCCTTCCTTCCTTTTTCAGGGAGTCTGTCTAAGGAGCAGGTCAATCTGGCTGGGCTGACTGCCGTAGACCTTGGTTTGACCTCAGCCAAGTTCCCTGGGTGCCAGAACAGGAGGAAGCCGGCCTTGCTGACCTACCACAGAGGAGGTCTGGGAGCTGGACAGGAAAAAGGCTTTGCTGTGCCACACGGAGAACTTGTTCCCATTTCAGCCCCAGGAAATGTTGGCTCCTAGGAGAAACCAAAGGGCAGATCCCACATTCCCTCTAGGAGCTGGTGGCCACATTTCCTAGAGTGAAGAAGACAAGAAATCAGCAAAGTGGAGCGGAGACCCTGCCGGAGCGGAGACCCTGCCTGAGCGGGGCCCAGGACCAGGGCTCGGGGCTTCAGCGTGCAGGAGCAGCCATGGCACACAAAGCCGGGCTGTGCCCGCACTGCGAGGGGATTTCCAGGAGCATCGACTTCACCCCCTCCCCAGGCTCCCCAGGTCAGGGGCACCTAAACTGGCATCCTGCAAATCTTTGTGTCTTTAAGAAACACAACGCTCAGGCTGTCTGTCCCACCCCCTTCTCCTGACAGGGCCACTGAGCTCATTTCTATCTCCCCACTCTTGCAGTTAAAAGCAAAGGACAAGGAATCGTTCTCTGAGCTTTGAGGGGGGTTTCATGATGGAAGAACAAGTCTGGAGCCCGTGAGTGTCACCCAACAGCCCCAGGCAATTTCCTGCAGGTAGGGGCAGCTGGCAACGGCCTTGGCCTGTAAGGGGGACAGCAGCAGCTTCCTTTGTATCCCGAAGGCCCCTGCGCAGGGCTTCCTGCAGGGCTTCCCTCGACAGTGCGTGTCTGGATCAGGACAGGGATGAAGGGACCCAGGTAGGAGCAAGAGATGAAGCAGGTGGGCGTGAGGGAGGAGGCAGGCCACAGGGCCGCAGGGAAGCTGTGAGCTGGGGAGGACATCGTTAGGATGGCCCTGGGTGTGAGCCCCAAGCCTCTCTGTCCTCAAAGGCCAGAGCAGCCAGAACAAGACACGCCGGAGCCTCAGGGCTGTGGATTGGCTGGTGAAGAGCTGAGGCAGGCCAGTAGAGTCGAGCACATTCCAGAGAGGGTGACTAGCAAGGTCGTTAGGGTGGACGTTGTTCAGGGTGGACTTTGAAAGTGGAAACGCTCAACTGGATTTTGCCCGATTGAGAGACAGTCTCAACTCAGAGGCCGGCTCTTTCGGGCAGAGGGGTCGGCACCCACTCTGTACTGATTATGGCATTTCTTGCCGTCAGCTCCCTTAGTGCCCAGACTGTCCCCCAGGCACCGGCGCCGCGAGGCCAAGCCCTGTGGCCAGCTGCTGCCTTGTCCACCGCGGCTCGCCAGCCCCCAGTGTGCTCACTGGGGGTACACTGAGCGATTGGATGGTAGGGCTGTGTCAAACCTGGAGTCTCAGTCTCTGTTTAGGAAGTTCCCAGCTGGAGGTGACCCCCAAAGCAAAGCCCAGACAAAGATCCACGTTCAAGCAGTTCATGGAGGGGCTGGCCCCGGGAGCAGGCCGCGGGAGGAGGGGAAGCGGGACGGCAGGAAGGCAGGGCAAGGACGCTCTGGGCGTGGGCCGCTGAGGTGGGTGACCGAGCTCGGGCCCCTGGGGCCTTCTGGGGGAGTCGTAGGACCCTCATATCAGAATTACCACCAGAGGATGAAAAGGGGGGCAGGCTGATCCTGGGGTCCACCCCTGTGGTCAAGGGCCTTGACTTCCACTAAGCACTGGGATGGTGTCAGAGGAGCTGACAGGGGTGAGGCCCACAGAGCACAGGGTCAAGGTGAGGTGCTGTTGGGCTGCACCTGTGTGCAGCCGATGAGGAGCTGATGGAGGAGCTTGAGGAGGGTGGGGCTGCGGGGTTTTGAAGAGGGCTCTAGAGATGTGTGAGAAACGGACCCTCCCCTCCTAACAAAGGAGCGGACAAAGGGTCCCTGCAGACCCCAACAGGAAAGTGGGGCTGGCCCACCAGTCTCAGGCTTTGGCGGGGGTGGAGGTGGGGAGCTCCCCTCGATGCAGGATGGGTACCCAAGTCTACACCCCCTCTTGCAGGGTATGAAGGTGGAATCTGGAGTCAGCCATCCTGCCGGACCCCCACCTTGTCCCCACTTCCCAGGATCACAGTCTACCCTGGGGAGCCCCACTCTGCCCTCCCCCCCAACTTCCGGCCTGCCTGCTGCTGCTATCAGCTGCTGCGTACTTGCCACAAGACTGCCAGGGCCCCCCTACTCAGGGGGACCAACTGGCGAGAGTTTGGGGTTCTGAGCACAAGTGGGATCACTTCTCCCTTCCCCTCTGTGCGCAGCCACGGTACAAGCAATGGGAGGAGGCCCTCGGGGCCCTGCACGCCTGCAAGCCTCTTCCCAAACACCCAGCTCACCGTGAGTCCTTGCTCATCCCAGTCCAAGCTGGTGGTCTCGACGGTGGTCCTGGCCGGGACATGTCAGAAGCACGGGTTCTCAGACTCTGCGGTCCGGGCTGTGACGAGCCGGCCAGCCGACCAGCCACACGCTGAGGACCGAAGGAAGGTGTCTGGAGTTCACAGGAGCCTTGAACTGGCCCTCTAGGCTGGAGGGCAGGCCCTTTCCAGAGGTGTGGGTGGACGTGCAGAAGTGCAGTCTGCTCAGCTGGAAGCCGGTCTGAGGCCCAGGCCTAAGCTCTGGCTAGCCTGGGACTCAAGGTCACCTCTGACATTGCCGCTAGCGCCCCCACCCACCATCCACCTGCCACCCAAGGGGAGTAAGCCCCTTTACAGTGGCAAGCTAAGAGCAGTGGGACAGGAAAGTTCCTGCCCTATGGGACACGCAACATGGGTTACTTTATCTTATTTTATCGCCACCAAAAGGAATTTATGGCGTAGCTCGCTCTGAGCTAGCGGCTGTGTTTGACCAGACTTACCTGGCTCCAGGGAATATTCCCCAAAACTTTCTTCCTTCAGGTCTGAAATGGCTACAAACATGATTGTACATGCATATGTAGATGCTTCTGCAGACATAGAAAAGACACATCATGTATATATATTGATGTATAATGTGCATGTAACTGACACACGTGTATATGCATGTGCACATGCATGTAACACGCCCAGAACTGCCCCGTGGCAGTCCCGGAGGGCTGTGAGGTGTGACGTTGAGGGACCTGTTCTTCTCTGCAGGGGTCAAGAAGCGGGCGTCAGAGAGCTCAATACAACACGGCCCGCGGGGAATCTGCTTTGCCCGTGTAATGCTCCTAACCACGGATAAACCTTAAGAGGCAAGCAGCTTCGCTTAAAAATCTGCCTTCTGTTCAGAAATGGAAAGAGCGGGCCACCCACATCTCACAAGGCAGCAACTGGCTGGAGCTGCTGTTGAGTCTCTGCTTCAGACAAGGCTGGGCCTCACAGGTCACCCTAGTCCCCACTGCTCCCTATTGCCCCCTCACCCCGCGAAGGTGGCAGCAGGCCTTCAGCCTTGACAGCAAACTGTGTGATTTACTGCTTGACTCTGGGGCTACCACTTTTCTCCCCACTCCCTGCCCAGCTGTAATGGGCGCTCCAGGGTCAGACTTTTCTTCTCTTTTGTTCACTGATGAACCTCGTGTATCAGTTGGACAGGTGAGGGCTAGCCCGGAGCCTGGCTGGCCTTCTTACTGATGTGCCTCCCAGGTAAGCTCTCCTCCACCCAGCGTCCTGCCTGCCCTGCCTGGGCATCTCAGCAGCCGGGCAGAATGAATGGACCCGCAGCCCAAGGCTTCTCTCTTCCCTCTTAGGTGGGAGGTATAGCTGGCGGCAGGAGACGATGGGGATCCCCAAGATCCCCAAACCACAGACGGGTTCGACAAAGCCGATTTGACAGAGGTTAAGGAGGAGACAGAGAGACAGAAGAGCAGAGGAGAGAAAAGGGAGAAAGAAAAATTGTCCCATGGCAACAACGGTCAAAATGCGTTATTAGGGTGTCCAGGAAATTATAGCTTATGTCCATTAGTTCTTTCAGGGTTAATATTGATGCAGATATTATTTCTATCCACGGCCCCATTTATTTGAAATATTATGACTGGGAGTAGCTGCCGCCGTGAATCAAATCAATTGATGGAGTAGTTAGCCACCAGGGCAGCCGCCACCCCTCCCCCGCCGAAGCATGAAATATTATGGAGATGGGCCCTTAAAGTGAGCACTTTATCATCATTTGTCTGCAGGCCCCCGCTAGGACCGCCTCGCCTGGCTTCCCGTTGGGCGCGGGAGCTGTCATAACTCAATCAGGCGGCTAACGCGGCTCCCCGGCCCACAGCCCCGGCTCCTGCTGACAGCCTGCGCCCTGCTGGCTGCTGCTGGCCCCGGGGAGAGGTATTTCTGGCGGTGGAAACAGGAGGCCTGTTTTCTAGCGCCACTTGCCAGTCTCCAAACACAGCCGTTTCTCATGGCCTGGCGAGGGCCGGTCTGCCTTGCCCACCTGGAAGCCCGGCCCCGGGCCCAGTGCCCAGGTGCTGCACGTGCTCGAACGGGACAGAGGCCTCTCTGCAGCCCGGTGCCGGCCAGGGGACGGCCACCTCCGCCCCACTCCCGACCACCTCCAGCGCGGCATCACTTAGCGGCCGCCTGATGATTATGGCAATAAGAATAATATTTGCGCAGAGTCCTCTCAGGGCCCGGTCATCTATGCGGGCCTTTATTTAGCAGCTGGCAGCGTTTCTCTGGACAGGAGGAGAGCATACGCTTTGTGGTGCGTGGGTCTCTCGAGCAACTTCTCAACTCTGTGGAACAGAAGGTGGCCACCGGCCAGAATGGGCAGGGCAGGCCCGACGGGGCGCTCCGAGGAGCTGGTGCTGTGCGCTCTGCTGAGACCTCACCTCACCCCCTTCCCGGAGGAGGGTCTCTCTGGGGTCTGCTTGACTCTTTAAACTAAACGCCAGGTACTTCCCAGCGCATCTCTTGCTTTGTTCCCTGCATCGGAAAACTCTGGTGTTTTCTCGTGTATCTCTGCTTCATCGCGTTGCCTGTGGCGACTCCACCTCCCCCCACGCCCCAACAGAAAGTAGGCTCCCCGAGGAGGGGCCTCACCTGTTGTGCTTCGTGCTTGCTCTTCCCGAGCCCACACACACAGGTGGTCCTGGCCCGTGAGTGCCCTTAGTCCCCCCGTTTCTCCGGGAGCGGAGGCTGCAGCAGGAAGAGGCAGCTGCAGGTCGCAGGTGTCCCTGCTTTGTGCCGGGTCCCCACGAGGTTGTAGCTGTTCCTGGTTTGCACCCACTGAACCTCCTCACGGCTAAGCAGCTCTGGCCTACACCGCGAGAAACTGGCACCGGGAAGTAACTTGTCTCCCGTCAGGCAGCTAGCGCGTGCCAGAGCTGAGATGGTGCGGCGCAGGATGGGGCACACTGGGCAGGTTTGGGATGGTTCTGGCAGACAGGTCAAGGAAGGAGAGTCTTGGAGCCCTCGGTGGCTTTTTATGCTTTTATTATTAGAGGTGGGGTAGGGTTAGAGAAGTCAGGTCTTTCCACCCTCCCGCCACGGTGATGATGGACACCTGCTGTGTCACACACTCCTAGATAGGCATGCGCAAGCGGGTGTGCCTGAGTTTGACACGGGCTTAAATGGGCAGTGTCATGAGGAAGCCAGGACCGACAGTACTGACCAACACAAGCAGCAAGAGCAGCAGCAGCAGTAGCAAGCAGCAGAGAGGGCGAGATGCACCGGGGGCTGGGAGGCCTGCCAGCCCCCTGGCCCCCCGGCCCCCTTGCCTGCCATGTACCTGGCCACCTCTGACAATAAAAAGCATAAAAGTCACTGAGGGCTCCAAAACTCCTTCCTTTACCTCCCGTCTGCTAGAACCATCCCGAACCTGCCCTGTGTCCCCTTCCTGCCGCTACAGGGGGCCAGGTACATGGTAGGCCGGGAGGCCGGGGGGCCGGCAGGCCTCCCAGCCCCCGGTGCATCTCGCCCTCTCAGCTGCTTTGCTGCTGGCGTCCTGTTCCTCCCACTGCTGCTACTTTCGCTGCTGCTCATTGGTCTTTGCTGCTGCTGGTTGGTGCTTTCGCTGTCACTGCTGCTGGCGTCCTCATGACGCCGCCCATATAAGCCTGTGTCCAACTCAGGCGTGCCCACTTGCGCATGCCCACCCTGGAATGCTCGCAGCACCGCAGGTGTCCATCATCACGGTGGTGGGACAGTGGAAAGACCTGATAGTTCTCTGACCCTACAGATGGGAAACGTCTCTGTCCATTTTCTTTCCGCGCTGGCGTCCTTGATCGTCACCCCAGCTGCGGCCACGGTGCAGGGCCTGGCTGGTGCCTGGGGCTACCTGGCCAGGAGGTGGGCATCTCTGAGTTTGCCCCCAGGGAGTGGGGTGAAGCTGCCATCTCAGCAGGACACCTGGAAACCCCAGGGCTTAGGCCGAGCACAGAACACTCCAGTCTCCTGCTCCCCCGAGCCAGTACCCCCAAGGCCTGGTCTCTCACTTCGCACCCCCACCTGCAGTTTCTTGCCACCCAGCTTCAGCCTACAGCTTCCCTCCGCCTTTCCCAGCAGTTCCTGTTTCACTTCTTTGCATCCTTGAACAAAAACTTTAAAATCATAACCTCGTGGCAGGGCTGCCCTTTGGCAGTGCGATGCAGAGGTTGGAACTCTCACCCGGTCTGTGGCTCTCTAGGAAGAGAGAAGGGAGCTGCTAAAAAGCACTCAGTGCCAGACCCTCAATCCTGACCGCACCCCCGCCCCCACCTCAGGAAGCCCTGTGCTACCCAGGACCCAGGCCGCCGCCAGCCACCCCCTCAGCCTGAAGATTATAATAGAGTTTGAAGTTCCCTCTCAGATAATCCAGAATTCCACCCATAGGCCCCTAAGCAGCTTAGCGACCGTCATGATTAATTTTATGTGTCAGCTTGGCTGGGCGGTGATGCCCAGCGCGGGGGCAAACCCCAGCTCTCCCCTGGCTGTCAGTCTGCAGCCCCTCCTACAGACGTTGGAGTTCTGAGCCTGCACACTTGTGACTGTATAGGCCAGTTCTTTAAAGACCGCTCTCCCTCTACACGCGTGTGTGCACATGCATGTCCCTCTATACGCATGTGTGCACATGCATCTCCCTCTACACGTGTGTGCACATGCATCTCCCTCTATATGCGTGTGTGCACATGCATGTATAGATCCCCCTCTCCATCCTCCCATCCCGTTGGCGCTCTCTCTCTGCAGCGCCCTGACTAATCACTAACGCTGAACTCTTCATTTAACCCCGGGACGTCCAAGGCACAGAGAGGCCAGTCACTCACCAAAGCCACACAGCAGGTTGATAACTGAGCCTGGATCATTCAGAGGCCCCAGCTAAACCCCTCCCCCTGTTTTGAGGGGCCAGGGTTCCCCTTTTGTACTTTCAAGTCTCTCATTCGGGTGAAGGGCAGAGATCACACGTGTTCTGAAGAAGATCGCCTCCTCCCCAGAGGTGGTGGGTGGGTGGGGAAATAGAAATCAAAAATTCAGTGTGAAAATACAGAAATCTCGTGGCAGAGCCAATTTTCCATCACACTTAGCAACTCCATTTGATGTGATAGTTTGCTAATAAAACATGAGCATTACAGTAACATAATATTTTAAGTATCCATTAACTAATACGTAAATATAATGGAACCTTATGGAAATATACTTAAGCTGTCACCAACACCCCTAATGCAATATGCATGACTTCCAAGGCTATTTATAACTTCTTGGGTTCACTCTCTCACCAGTGACTTCATTGGCTCAATCAAAAGAAGATCTTGTTTTCTCTCCCCAGCCTCTGTCTGCGTCCGCTCAGCCCCTTGGCCCTTCTACCCTTGGTGCCTCGTGGGCTTGGCCAACCCCGTTCCTGCAGGAGCACCGAGCGGTCAGTGTGTGCTGTGCACGGCCCGGCCTGCCTCGTGGTCATCTGGCAGTCACCCCTGGGGGTGACCCGAGTGGTCACCAACGCTTCTGCCAGCGAGCGTGTAGGCTTTGCACACCTACAACCAACTGCCCCCTCCCCGGCCCCAGTGGGGCGTCCTACAACTCGATTCGGTTCTGCCTCTCTCTCCTTGGAGCCATGGACGCACCTCACTTCAGAGGCGAGTTGCACGTATTCCATGTCCAGGGTACCCACCACGCTCTGCCCAACTTGGCTACAAAATCTAGGGTGTTCCCGCCAGTGTGATGACTTGGGGGAGTGGCTTGCAGAACTTGGGGTGATGCTGGGTTTAGGATTACTGGCTTATAGAGTATGGGCTTAGGAGCAGGGGGTTGGAGGCGAGGTGTTGGGTAGGCTGGGGGCTACAGGGACTTTCCAGCACCACCTCCATTTCCCAGACACCCTCCTCTAGCACCTCCATGTGCTCGCGGACCCAGAATCACTGGGAACTCAGCTTCAGGAGTTTTTATAGTTTACGCTGCAGCACAGCCCCTGCCCTGGGATGGAACCTAATTGCAGGGCCTTCTGCAGACCCTTGTATCCTGAGGCCACCCGGGACCCCATCCTAAGTCACCTCATTAGCATAAGCTCAGCGTGCAGAGCGGGAGGTCCTTATGAATAACAAAAGACACTCCCCTCTCAGGAAATTCCAAGGGCTTTAGGAGCGCTGTGCCAGCAGCCAGGGACAAAGACCAAGCATGTTTTTGTGAGATACCACCCAGGGGCTTACTTTCCACTCCCGGGTATACATCTGCATCTACAGACCCCAAAACCTAGGGGAGGGGACAGGATGTCAGGAGACGCCCCCCAGCCAAATCCAGCTGTGGCCGGACCTTCTGTCAATGCCCTCGGTGGATTTAAGGCTTGGTCTCTGCTCAGACCGTCCTGGACAGGCCGGCTGAGGGCCTTGTAGCCCTGCTCCGTGCACCTGCGCGGGGGAGGCTGCACGGCCCTTCTGGGTCAGGCTTCCAGGAGCGCTGCCCGAAGCCAACATGCCCATGGCCCCTGACTGTTGGCAGCGGATCTGTGCAACGCCCAGCAGTTCGCCGCCCGGCCCCGCCCCAACGGCTCCACGCCCAGGGTGCCTGCGTGAGCCCTGCCACGGCCCTGCAGGCCTGGAGCTCCAGGACGCACACCCGCCCCACCGTGCCCGCACCCGCGAGTCTCGGCAGCACAAAATGAGGAGTGCTGGGTAAATGGCTGGGCGCCATTTATTTATATGGCACATAGGAAACGTGGACGCAGGGCTAACGAGAAGCAGGTTTAAGGCACCGGTGCTGACTCATCAGGTTCGTGTCCCAAGGCCGAGCCCCTTTGCAGGAAGTCAGGGGCTTATGGACACTCAGTTTCTACAAGGCTCCGGGCGGGTTTATGGGGGCAGCTGTGCATGGCCAGATAGGACGTGGCTAAGACAAGAGGTCAGTAGTCACGGGACCCCTCAGGTTCATTCTGCCTCACGGCGGTACATGGTCTGACACGAAGCAGGATTCATCTCAGGGACTAAGTTGCACACCAGGGACTGAGCGAAGGGTAGTTACTAAGGTCCCCAGGCTGCTTAACCCCGGTCACCACGCTTCGGAGCCACTGCAAGACATGCCACTGGGTTGAGCGCCACGAGACACAAATACATGTGTTCAGTGCCGCTGCTGTGTGTCTCCACGGCAGCCAGCCTCCTGCTGCTTTCGAATTTGTCTGGTCTTCGTTCACCTGTCTTGGCAGGTGGCAGACGATCCTTGCAGATGCACCTCAGTAATGAAAAGCAGCACAGCTTCATCTCCTGCCCCTCTGTCTTCCAGGCCAGGATAGACTTTGTTGTGGCTTTGCAAGAAACTCCCAACAAGTAGCGTCTGCCTCGCTCATCCCAGCCGCACGGCCGCCGTTCTTACCTGTGCCTTTCTGTGAGCAGAGCAACTTCTCGTTTCGCTGCTGAATCAGAGTTTGATCTTTCGGATGCCCAGTGTATGTGCAACCAGCTGCCAGGCAAGGGTTTGGACAACACCACCGTGGTTCTACCTGGGAGGGCTTCCTGGAGGAGGGGGAATATGAGCTGAACTTTCTAACGTGGAGGATTGAAGTGTGGGTTGATGATGGGAGGTGGGGGCTGGGCAGTGGTGGTAGATTGAGCTGAACAGCAGGTGTGAATCAACTTAATGAACTACCTGTGGGAAAGCTCTAGGTCCGACCGAAGCTATGACCCATCGTAGGCTGCCTTTCAGGCTGCGGGTGTCCATACAGCACCAAGGCACACCAGGTGGCCAGAGTGTCCCTGCATCGCTGAGGGGGGCTCACACGAGCACACAGACACATGAGCACACACGTGCATGAAGGTGTGCTGTAACGGAGAGGCCCCGGCGTGCTCACCGCGTGCTTCGGCAACACTCACGCATGCACATGTCTCTGCTCACACGCGTGCTGCCCCGGCACATCCACATGCATGTCGTGCACGCTCACACGCCGCTGAGAGACCAGCCTCTGTGGCTGTCCTCGGGGCGCCCACGTGCAACAGGCCCACATGTGCGTGTACCCCGCAGGTGCAGGCACAGGGCACTCAGCACATTTTTTGCAAACAGGAGCAGCAGGCGCCTCCTTGCATCCATGCCCGGGTCTTCTCCCTTCCCTGTGCTGGCTCTGGGCTCAACCACGTGACTTGGTCCGCGGGAAGTCACCAAATGCTGTGCCCGCAGAGGCTGAAGAGCACCTGTGCCCGGAGACCCGCTCTTGCTGTCCCGACACTGGGGCCGCCGTGTGAGCACGCCCAGGCGCAAAGTCGTGCCCTGGCCAGAAGCCGCCCGCGCCCCAGACACGAGGGAGGCTGCCGCAGACAGTCCCCCGCATGCACCTCCCCGGCCCCCACCCCTCGCCTGGCAGAGGCGTCGGCTGAACGAACCCCGCAGAGTTCAGCCCTGTGGACATAAAGCCCCCAGCCCACCCCCAACATTATGAGAAATATTAAGTCTTTAAGTACTAAGAGAAATAATATTTTTCTGCTAACTTCTTACACGGGTTGCAAACTAACCGAGGGGAACAGTGTGTACTTTGGTGACCACACACGTGTGAATGCGTGAACAACACACGTGTGCCCACAGTACACAGGCAGCACACGCACACACAGATGCAAACCCTCGTGTTTGCTCACTTAGCCACATGCCTCCCAGAACGCAGAACGTTCTATGGGCCAGCAACCGCCCTGGGCAGTCAGAGCCCGGGACGAGCCCAGCAGCCCAGCCCACAGGCGCACGGAGGCCCCGCTCTGAGCAGGGGGCTGGAGGCCTTGCCCGGAGCTCCTCTAAGGCTGCCTCATGTCGCAGGTGCAAACCTCAGGTCCTGCCGACGCCACCTGAGCCGCCCGTATTGATTTTCGCTCACTTCTGGTCGCTAAGCTTCTGGCCCGGGCGCGCAGTGCCTGGCAGTGCTCTCGGAAGGCCGTTTCCTGCCCCCACACCTCCCCCGTCGGCCGCAGCCCTTACGCCACGACCCTGGTCTGAGGACTGTTTCTGGCCTGGGCGGTCGCAGTTACCTCTGAACTAGTCTCTGCCTGTCCTGCCCTCAACCAGTCTTCATCCTGTGGAGGGGCTTTCTAAGATGCAGAACTGGCCCATGCGTCAGAGGCCCGACAGAGACCCGAGGACAGAGTCAAGCACCTTAACAGGGCCCTCAAGGGCTGGTGGCTTTGCCCTGCCCACCTGTAGGGTCAGAGAACGATCAGGTCTCTCCACCCGCCCACCACTGTGATGATGGACACCTGCGGTGCTGCGAGCATTCCAGGGTGGGCGTGCGCAGGTGGGCGCACCTGAGTTGGACACGGGCTTAAATGGGCGGCGTCATGAGGACGCCAGGACTGACGGACAGAACCGAGAGAACCAACAGGACCGACAGTACTGATGAGCAGCAGCAGCAGCAGCCCCAACAACTGCGCTCTCTCCTCCGTCTCATCTGTCCTCTCTCGGCCAACTGGCGCTGCTTGACCAGGTGCCAGCCCTCCGGTCTTCATGCCTGCTGCCCCTGTGTCTGGTGTGCCCTCCCCAGCTACCTGCACTCCAGCTCAGTCACCCTTTTGCACGGCTAACTTCTCCCGACTCAGCTTGGCTGACACCTTTTCCTGCAAGACCTCCACTGGCTGCTGGTTTTCTGCCTGCCGGAGAGGCACACGAGCCCTCACTGGAGAGGTGGGGTTGGGCAGGTACACTCTGGCCAGACTGAGCATGCGGTCGGGGCACAGGCCACAGGGCACATTCTAGCCAGTGGGGATGGCCCACCAGCTACTGTGCATCGAGAACCTGCAGAGTGTGCTGGGCACTCAGCATCTTCCCTCCTCATCCGTGAGCTCCCGGCAAGGCTGCTGCACAGGTACCGGCACTTCAGTTTATAGATGGAGAAACTTATCCAGAAGGTCACACCTCTGTGAGGCAGTTCATCTAGGAGCTTGACTGAATCCAGGACTTTCTGGTTCCAGAGCCTAAAGTTCTACCGCTACATAACGAACCCCTCTACAATTAGTGATGCAAAGAATAATCGTCATAATCAGTTAAAAACAATTACCCCAAACAGTCCATGGTTGGAGGGTGGACCAGGTCCAGCTGGGCGAGTCTTACTGGCGTCTTGTGAGCAGCTGCCGCCAGCCTGTGGTGAGGCTGCAGCCACCTGAAGGGCTCGCAAGATGGTGGCTGCTCCTGGCCGGCCGGGGAGGCTCCACAGCTGTGTGTGGGGCGCCGAGGGCTCCTCAGGTGTGTCTCCTTCGATGTGGAGATGGCCTCCTCCTCGCGGTGGCTTCAGCGTGATGGCTCAGGACTCCAGAGGCTCATTCCCAAGAGAGAGTGCAGGAGGAATGGGATGGCCTTCCATGACTGGGCTTTGAGGCCATCCGGCAAGACGTCCACTCTGCCACTTGGGTCGAGGCAGTGATGAAGTCGTCCTTCTCCCAGGTCCGAGGGAAAACTTTAGGCTTCACATCTTGGTGGGGGAGTGGCTAGTTTCTAGAGTATATGAGAGAGGAAATAGTGTCACTCTACGCCTGCCACTTAGGGTTCCATTATACCTGCAAGCCAAAGTCTAGAAGCAGGGAAGTAAATATGGCGTCTGATCTGGACGTGGAGCTAGAGTCCAGCTGAGCAGTAACAGGAAGTTTCCCCTAAGGAAATGGTGGCTACTTCCAGGGGCCAGACGATGCCAGAAGTCACGAGCCAGATGGTACAGGTGTGCTAGCACGGGAGGAGAGAAGGGGAATGAGCAAAGACGTAGATGCTTGGAGTCGGGGGGCATGGAGGAGAGCCACGGACATTCCTGCGTGGTCTAGGTTGAACCTGGGTGATCCTGAGATTTGGTGCTGAGAAGCAGAGTGGGGGTGTTAGCAAAAGAGCTGATCTGAAAGCAAGACAGAGGTCCATGCTGAGTGAAAGACATGAAGAGGGCACACTGGAAATGCCCGGAAGTGGCACATCATAAGGCTGAGCCTGGGAAGGTGGGCTGAGACTGAGAATGCAGATTTCAGGGAGATAGGGGGTCACGGGGGGTTGGGAACTTTGAGTCCTTGGATGCACCAAGTCTGGGAGAGCAGAGCATGACGAGAAAGTGGTACCAAGGAGGAGAAGCAGCTGTGACCAACCCAACAGAAAGGCCCCGGGAGACTTTCTGACCCCAGGGGTCTAGAACACCCTAAGTGGAAGGGGGTGGGTAGATAGTGTCAGGCCGGGGGCATCTCTTCTAAGTCTCCTGCAGGACCCCTCGGGCCTTTCCCCCGAGGTCCAGCGGCCAGCCATCGCGGCCTGTGTGACGCTGTCCCCGGCGCCGGAAGCTGTCCTGAAGCCGCTCCACGCGGCTGTGGTCTTGACACGCGTAGCTAAGCGAACACGAAGAACGTTGCTTAAAATACACGACAGAGAGAAGAGGGCTGCTCTGAGGGCCGAGGCCTGGCACCTCTGGGGGACGAGCTCTCTCTTGTCTGAGCTCCCTCCCCAACTCCTCAAAGGTTTCCCCAAAGTTCTCACGGTACAACAGAGCCCTAGAGAAGGAAGCATGTCCCAGGGTGACAAGAGGTCAGTGCCACGCATGGCCTGGCGATTAAGCTCCCAGCAGGACAACTCCGTGCTCAGCCGCACCACCACGGAGCGTGGGGAGAGCTTGGGGCCTGTCTCCCAGGAGAGTGGTGAGGCCCCAGAAGACCTCCCCCAAGAGGTAGACACACTGCCCTCTGACCACGGCCTCGGCAATGGCGGCCAGGCCCCGTCAGCGCCAGCAGGAGCTGGGGCCGGACACACCGCCGAGGGCCGCGCCAGCACCGCCCCGCAGAGCGCCAAGCTGGCTGAGGCCCCGCCCTTGGCACCGCTGCTGCCTCTGGGACCTCGCAGTAGGCGGATTTCCTTGCAGGCCCTGGGTCCGAGGGCGGAGGGAAGACATTGCTGTGGTTTTGCGGCCAAAGAGGGAACATACTTAGGATATTTAGGGGACAGGCAGGGAAGCGGCCCCACTCCCCGGGCTCTGCCTGCCAGCGCCCAGCCGCTGGAACATGCTGTTTGAGAAATGTCTTCATTTTCTTTCATTCCTTGACCAGGTTCCTGCCACACTGGTAAGAGAGCAGTAAGAGGGGGGCTGGAGAGGAAGGTGAGGGCCACAGAGGGGCGCAAAGGAGGGTTGGAAGCAGCTGCAGCTCCTGAGAGGCCTCTGCACGGAGAAGACGCCAGGGGCCTCCACACCCACTGCTGCATGGAGGGATGCCGCCGCCCCGGGGCTCCCCAAGACCCCTCCTGCCATCCCACCGGAGCTTTGAGGGCACACCTGGAAGAGGGTCCCGACGGGCTGAGGGCAGCCCTCATCCAGCCCTGCCAGGGAGTCTCGCCCAAGGCCACCAGGACCTGGGCCGTCCGGCCGGGCGCCTCGCCTGCCAGCCGACAGGAAACTCAAGTCGGCCTTTATCCGGACGGACCTCGGCTTAGAGGCCCAGCCACAGCCCCTGTCTTGGGGCTTTCAAACACCTCGACTTATCGTGTGAGAACCTCTGACCGTGTCCGTAGGTGCAGGGTTTCAGACATTTCAGAACCGGGACAGAAAACGCCAGAGCTGCCTTCGGCCAAGCACCTAATTTACAGGTGAAGAAACTGAGGCCCAGGCCAGTGCCCACAGAGAAATGCAGACAGCGAAAATAAGCTAGCGACTCAGCAGAGGAACAGCCACCTCCGTGAGACGTGTCCCTCTGAGAAAAGACACAGGGGCGCTCGGTGGGCCCCCGAGCCCCGCGGCCTTGGAAGTGTCGCTGAAGCCCCGTGGCCTCAGCTTCCTCCTCTGTGGCGCGCGGAGCGGCAGGCCCATGGCGGCAGGAGGACGGCAGAGACCCCACCTGTGGCTGGCATGGCGCAAACCCTGGCATCACGTCGCCATCTGTCCCTCACCAGCCCCTGCTGAGTGACTTTCGATGCCTTGGAGAGCCGGGCGTTTCAGAGAAGGCCGAACTCCACAGTGCTTTGTCACCCAACATGTGACATGACTGTGGAACCGGGGCCAAGCCTGGGCCGGACCCGCCCCGCGAGGCCCGGCGGGGAGGGCTGCGGGATGCCTGCCTTGCACACCCGAGACGTCACCCGATCGGGGGGGATCGGTGCTGGCTCGCTCCGCCTGGCGTCGGAAAGTGAAGCCCTGGCTGTGAGTGTGGAACAGGAGATTTACCTTAAAGATACCCCGGTGGGGGCTGATAGCGATCAGCTGGCATTTCGTGTGGCTGAGAGTGGCAACTGAATCCTCTGCCCCGCCTGACCCGGCCCCTGTACCAACGCCGTAGATCGATTTCTATTTTTCCCTTTCTTCTGTCAACAGTGGCGCTGGGGCAGCTCTGCGTGCCCAGGGCCCCCGCCGCTGCGATCGTCTGTGGCAGATAATGCAGCTAGAATTTGCACCGTCCCCGTTGGCACTTTAGTAATGAAAAGAGAGGGAAAAAGAGAAGGAGAGGGCGGGGGTGTGTGCAAGGGGGAAGAGCCACCGATAGGAAGCATCCCGGCTCGGATTCTGGGCAAACAGCCGCTTTGTGTTTAGAATTTGGGGCTTGACTGGGTTTCAAGGCAAACCACACACTGAAGCAAGCCTTTCTTCTCTCTGCCAACGGGCGCCCACAAACGCCTAAATTTAGAAGCTGGCAACTGCCCTCATTTTGGATTTTAGGGGACACTCAGGTAATACAAACTATCTCCCATCAGAGAGGTTAGTGAGTGCCCTGTGTGGGGGACACCGACTCGCCTCCCTGTGGTGGTCCCCGGGTCCCCGAGCTTCACCTTCTCCCAGACAGCCGGCGACGTCCGCCCTGGAGATGGAGGAAGGCTGTTTTGAGATGTGGCTGTCCGCTGGGTGACCTGGAGCTCCCCAGCAGACCCCCAGGGTCTCTGCGCCCCGAATGAGGCATCTTGGGGCTGTGAGCCATCCCACAGAGAAGTCCTCCCAGCCACAGTCCCACAGAAAGTCCGCCCATCATACTGTATAGGAGTTGGAATGCGACAGATGAGTTGGAGAAAGCAGAACAGTACAGAAAAGAGGAGATTCTGGACCAAGGCCTCACCTGGCAGTGTCCACTGTTATCCCACAGCCCAGAAGTGGTCTGACACGGTAGCTGGGTCCCATCTGACGTCACTGTCCTTGTGCGCGCTGTGCAATGGCCTGGTGCTCTGGGCAAGTGCAGAGGGACAGAGCAGAGAACCCCAGGTCCACACCCTCCCCAATGGTTCTCTTCCTGTGTCCTCAGCAGACATCACTAGCTGATCGTGGCTAAATTTCCCACTGAAATCTTTCTAGCCCTGCAGTGCAGGTGGCTATGACCTACAGGTCAGAGCTGGCATCTAAGAGGAAACCTGCCCATCCACCCTGACCTGGGTTGAGAAGGAAGGGCGAAAGCGAGCACTCTGGAAGCAAAGAAAGAACCAGGACCGAGCGGGCTCAAAGGCAGAGAGGAGGAAGAGAGAGGTGCATCGGAGGGCTGTGAATTCTAGGGAACTGTGAGGATGTGTTGGAAACAGGAGAGATGGGGTGCCACGGGGGGTGCAGGGGACATGATTTGGGGTGAGCTTTGGCACGTGCTGAGAGGCTTTGCAGGGCGTCTGAGGGGAGGCATGCACCTGTGGTATAGATGTGGGTCTGGACCGAGGCAGACTGGAGCTGGGCACAGGGCTCCGGAAGCCAGCACCACGGAGTTGCAGCTGACACTGTCAGGCAGGTGACCTTTTGGAGTGCGAGAGCGTGAGCAGACGAGCAGAGAACAGAGGCCTCGTCAAGTCTACGCAATTAAATATCACATGTCAGAAATACGGCAGAGAGAACCCCAGAGAAAAACACTCAGGAGAAAAGCCCATCGTGTCAAAGGGCCAAGGAACTAGGCAGTCCGAGAACGGTCAGGGGTGGGGGAGCAGAGGACATGGGGACAAGGACAGCCCCAGCCCGCGGAGGCCCTGTTGACCCTGGACTTTCTGTAGAAGGTGCTCCCCATTCATCCATCTCATTAAAACCCACCCATGGTCCACATTAAACACAATTTTTTACGGCTGTGTACACACTGAGTTGGCTCACAGTGGATCGCCGATGTAATGCTATGGTTTGCAGACATTTAAACATATATTAATTTTAATTTCGTGGTTTTCTTTTCTTCCTTGAGAGCCAAAATTATTTTTTTCAGTTCCCAGACATTTGCACAGGCTCTTGAGATATTTTACCTGTCGTGCAAAATGTTTTCAACAAACCAGCCTGGGCTTGAGGTGGCAGGGGTGAAGGGAGCTAGGGGTGGGCTGGGGCTGCCCGGGACAGTCCTGTCACCGGGGGACATTTACGTCCATCAGATGTCCCACCAGCTGGGCTCCCATGCGGCTCAGGCACCTGCTGCTAGTGGCCCGTGGTCAGTGACAGACACGCCGATGCCACTGTCGGGGTGCTGTCCCGGAGGGCGCCTTCAGCGGCAGGAGTTGACTCCCTAGTTTCTGGATTATGCACTTGGCCGGGGGTTCCAGAGAAGGGATTGGGCAGCTGGAACAATAGGGGTCCCAGAACTTGGGCAGCAGCTGTGTCCCAAGCAGAACTGAGCTGAGAGCTGGCTCTGCGCGTGGCGCTGTCACGTCCCCTGAGAGCTGGGCTCCTGCCCGCCCCATCCCTGGGAATGCTGCTTCTGCCCAACGCTGCAGATTTTCAAGACCATGGTGTGGACAGTGGGCGTGGCTACCCAGAGTCCTCCTGGACTGCGGGAGGGTCCACTCCCTGAGGACACGGTGCTGGAGGAGAGACACAGTCAAAACCCGCAGGTGAGCTGCAGCCTGACTAGGAGCCCCTGCAAAATCTGGAGAGAGATGGGCGGTGCCAGGACACCCCCAGGCCTCCCCTGCAGCCGGTGCCTCCCTCTGCTCACTCAAGGGTCTTCCACTCTCCCCCCCGCCACACCACCCCCACTGGAACAGGCCCGCAGAGCCAAGTTGCAAAGTCTAAGTACTTTTTAAGCACTGCAATTTAGTGCAATTATTTGAAAGTAAACAATCTGTTCTGTCAATTAAACATTTAGCTTGCATTTCTTCCGATGCCTCACACACTGACTCTCGGGCTCACTCGCTGGCTGAGCGGGGCCTGGGGACCGGCCGCTGGCTTTTTAAGTGGCCCCCGTACCCGCTGCTGTGCAGCTGCCCTTCGACAGCCTTCGTGTTCCTTCCCAGGAGTCTCGGATGAGGCCAGAGGCAGCGACAGCCACGTGTAGGTCAGTTGGGTGGCCGTGGCCCCGTGGCCACAGTCACAGCAGCTTCACGGCCCCGGGGCTTGGGTCTGCCTTCTCTGTCCACTCCATTTCTTCCTTGTCCTTCACCTGATCCAAAAGGAGGTGCTGGTGGGGGCCAGAGGGAAAGAATCTGTGATCTGCTCACCGGCCAGAGGTTCTTACTTCATTTTCTTATTTTATTTTGTTCTAGGTAATAAGAATCCCGGCATGCAGCGCCCAAAGTCTTTCTTTCATTATTACATCCCTAAGTATTTCATGGAAATTTAATCCATATGTTTCCCATTCATTGACACTTAACTCCTCAAAATATTATTTCTGAGAACTGTTTGATGTCCAGAGACCCGCGCCAGCCATTGATTAGAGACTTCTGCTCCAGCACTCAACACATCATTCCCTTAAACTGAAACACGCCCGAGGAAGCCGACGCCCACGGGTTGGGGCGTGGGGGTGGAGCCCTGGCGCTGCAGCCCGGCGCACCTGGGCATCGGGCCGGGTGGGGCTCTGCACCCGCGGCTGCCGCGCCCCTGTGCCTCCATGCGCCCTGTGCACTGCCGGCTGGCCCGCCACTGTCCCTACGTCTTGGGGTTTTCAAGACCCCATCTTGTTCCAAATCATCACAGCCATTGACGTGGCTTCACAGCGCGCCGTTCTGCTGACGGGCGCGGACAGTGATCGATAGCCATTTGCATTTGTAAAGGGCATCAGCTCATAACAGGGTTTCACATCTGTGGTCAAGTCTTCAAGGTGGGTGGGGCAGAGGCCACCCCGCCCCGTGTCACCTTTGGGAAAACCGAGACGCCGGACGGAGAAGAGAACCCAGAATTCCCTTGGGGTCTCTGACTCCTCATGCCATCTCCCAGCAAAAGGGCTGAACCGTCAGAAACTTTTATTCGCTGATTTGCTTGTATCCTGTCATTGCACACACAAAAGAGCCACCCCATTGTATCACCACAGCTCTTCTCGAGTCTGCAGTGGTCATCTGCAGTGCCCTTCCCGAGCCCCCACGCTCAGGGCCGTCCAGGCAGAGAGCCACGTCCACCCGCTCTCCCCAAGCTGTGTGCGTGAGCGCGCGCGTGTGCACTGATGCGCTGTCCAGGTGCGCCTGGCGCTCCGCACCAGGGAGAGTGGCTTTCCCCTCAGGAAGCTACTCCCCCAGAGAAAGGGCTTCAGTGCTGCCGCTCAGCCCAGTGCAGCGGGGACATAATAAAGCACGGGGTGCCTGAAAGGAGCAAAATCACCTCCCCTACTTGCTGAAAAAGACTCATTCCAGGGGAGAGCGACACGCTCCACGCCTCACGGTCTTCAGCCGCCGCCCTCGCCCTCCCCGGCTCTCGGACGGCCATCTTCCTGCTAGGAAGACACCAGGAGCCCTGGGCTTGTCCCCGGTGCGGAGTGCAGACGCGGAGGCTGAGGGGGTTTCCTGGCCCGGCACAGCTAACTCAAAGTCACAGCTCCTCCCTTGAAGGAAAACCGCACGCACCTGAGAAGGCGGGTGGAACAGCAGAGCAGCCCCGGTCCAGAGCATCTACAGCCCCGGTCCAGAGCATCTACAGCCCGGGTCCAGAGCATCTACAGCCCGGGTCCAGAGCATCTACAGCCCGGGTCCAGAGCATCTACAGCCCGGGTCCAGAGCATCTACAGCCCCCGCCCAGAGCACCTAGCTCCAGCCGGGCTGAGGGCGGACGCCGCGATAAAGGCGTGACGGGGCGGGTGTGGGGCTCGCCCTGTGTTCAGTAAGGACACGGCGAGTCTCGGAAAGGTCATTTCTGAGGCCCGACAAACGTCATGGTAAACAACATGGTCAGGGGAGGGGCTACAGAGACAGGAGACACAGCGGAAACGTCTCGTCCCTTCGCCACCTGCCATCAAATGGGGCATCTGCTCTCTCAGGGCAAAACCATAAGGCCATGATCGCGCCTCACAGTTTTTCTTTCCTCTCCCCTTCCCCGCCAGTGCATTTCCCTGGGGGAGTCCTGGAATTTTCTCCTGGCCACCTCGCTTGTCTGCCCAGCACCTGCTGAATACCTGCTGAGGGCCGGCTTCACCCCAGCCCAATACAACGCAGCCCCAGTGAAAGGCATAAATGCCAAGGTACGTTTTCTTGCACCAGATAAGAAATAGTAGAAAGAAACAGGTGAAACTGATTTACTTAACTCAGTAGATCCAAAATATTATCATCTCAATAATATTTTTACATCAATACAAAATTATGAATAAGTTATTCACACTCACTTTTCCCCCTACTTTGATGTCCTGTGTGTACTAGGCGCTGACCTCAGCGTGGCGGGCCACATTTCAAATGCTAATAGCCACGGGCCAGTGGCTGCCATATTGCACAGCATTGCTCTGCACTCCTTGTAAGTATCTGTGCATAAACTGATTTCACCAGATACATATTGTTTTTTATTTAGCCCTTGTAACAACCCTGTAGGAAACCTATTAATGTCTCATTGTTTTAGATACCAAATCTGAGGTTCCGAAGGACAAATCAATTGTGAAAGGGCCCATACTTTCTGAGAAATAAAACTCCAGCTTGGGTCTGGATGAATAATTCTGCACTTGGCTTGACTTTCCAACTGGGGACTGCTGTGCCCATGTGGATGTGCCATTTCCCACCATACCTTAAGTGCTGCAGTCCTCAAACTTTGCTAGAACTGAATGTCCTGGTGTGCTTGCTCTGAGGGTACGATCAGGAAGGCTTCCTGGAGGCAGTGTCCCTAGAAGGTTACTACCCAACCCACTGCCACAGCGCTTTATACCTGAATTTCCACTTTCCCAGCTCCTTTGATTTCATTTATTTGCATTTTCCAGATGCAAAAAAAAAAATCCAGAAAAGTTCAGGGTGATACTGAAAGATAAGAATAATTTCTACTACTTACTGACTGCAATCTACCACGTTTAAGTAACACCATTTGGACATAAAATGAAACATCACGTTTATGCCACTGATAAAGGAATAGAGCTGCTAATTAATTGGAAGGTGACATTTATTGTAAATGTCAGAAATTTTGAATGTGAAAAAACAAGTATTTTAGAATCAATGAAATAAAGCAAGTGTGGCATAGATAATAAACTACTCTTCATGCATTGTGTCATTGAATCCTTAGAGAATGCTGAGAAGAAGTTTCATTATCCTCATTATAAAATTATCTTATTAAAGATAAGAATAACAACACTCAAAGAAATCTAATTAAGTTGTTCAAGGTCATAAAGTTGTTGCTAATATTATTCAGAGACGGAACAAACAGTCCACTGGGAGTCCCTGTCTCTGTCTGGCCACATGGTTCTACACCACTGTTAGTCAGCAAAGGTTAGGTCATGCGGCTATAACAAATAGCACCAACTATGCATCAACACGGGTTCATTTTTGTTCATGCTCCACATCCATTGTGGTGGACAGAAGGGCCTGTTCATAAGCTCACCTGGGCATCGAATCAGATTTCTACCATCTCGTACCCAGCCCATCACAATACCAGAAATATAAAAGATGGCCTCTAGAAGAAGCCCTGCTGGCACTTTTAGGCAGCTGTGAGCTCACGCTGGTCATGTGGTTTCACGTGGGGTGAGTGTGGGGCACAGAGAGTACAACCCAACCTGGAGTCTACCTGGAGGTGAAGAACAAAGTGAACATCATTATTTATTACCAGGGTATCCCCAAAGGTTACTGAGAGGCCCTCACAGGAAACTCCATCTTTTAGCCTCCATCTTGAAGGCCAAAGTCAGGCTTTGGCAGTGTATCTTGGCCTTTTGTCCCTGACGACGTCCTGTCCAGTTCAACTTCCTCCTGTCCAGAGCCCGTGTGTAGGGGGAAGGGAGGGTGTGCCCCGAGCTGGATGACGTCATGCTTCAAGGACTAGGGTCTGAGCCCGTGTGGGTCTGTGCGTGTGTGTGTGTGTGTAGTGGGGGGACATGGTGGGCTTGCTTTCCCAGGGCTTCCTTTTCCTTTGAATTCTGGATTAGTCTCTGCCTATCAGAAATTGATAAGGCCATGGAAAAAGTGAGATGGTGGCTGGGGACCGGATGGGAGGCCCAGAGAGCGCTGGGAATTTTCCTACCATCACGGGAAAAGTCTGTGTTGTATCTCACAGTGTTCCCCCTGCGCCCCCGGAATCAGGAACTCATGTGAGTTTTCCACCAACTGCTTCTGTTGCAAGGGAATTGATGAATGAGCGCAGGCATGCGAGCTGTCACGGAGAGCAGCTGCTGAGATACTGGCCAGGGGTCCCTGGCTCTGGGTCAGAGCGGCCGCGGGGTTCTCAGTCTGCAGTTTTCTTTACGTGAACTTCGTCATCACTCACTTCCTGCCCGGGCTGGGACTCAGGCTTGAGAGAACCTGGTTTCTGCCTAGTCCACTCAGGCTGTAGCCACGAAAGCCCATTAAATGGATATTGTTTTGGATATTTGGAGGACTCCTAAGAAATGGACAAAGCAAGAAAAATTTATCAGTGGAGCTGGTGGGGAATTGGCAACACGTGTGTGAAGGTGACTTCATGGAAGGGACCTTCAAGGTGGGGGAGTAAAATGACCTGGGAGTTTTTCCCATAACCGGCTTAGGAGGCTCTTTTCCGCCCTGCAGTAGTTGGAGGATGGACGGCTGCAGCGAGATGCTTGGGCCACCCAGGCGTGAGTTGTGCCCCCATACCGGGCTCAGAGAGGAAAACCGTACCCTTGACCCTCCAGAGCCCAAGCTGCCTCCAGGAGAACATGTGCTCGTGAAGGGACTTGCTGCCCCGGGGGCCCTGGGGTGAGCTTGAACAAGGCACCTGGGTGTGCAGCTTCAGAGGGTGGGCAGCAGCCTCCTTGGGTGCCAGGCTTCGGGCAACAGATCCCCTTCAGTGTGAGCACTGGTCCTGCCCTGCTTCAAAGCAGAGCCCTACCTCCTCCCAGCAGCGCCTCCTCCCTCTCGGGCACGTGAACTTGGCTCCTTAGAGTCAGACTGTAGCTCTCCATGACCTGACCCTTACCTGGCCCTTCCTGCCCACCCAGAGGCCGGCACCTCTAGAGGAGCTTCAGCTGCCCTCCCCTCGCTCTCAGGCCCCAGACTGTTCCCTCTCCAGTTAGCATCTCCCCTATGAGATGGCAGGGGGCCTGTCTGCCGAGCACCCTCCTGGAACCCCAGCCCCTAAGCAAGCCCAGCACGTACTAAGAACTCAATAAAATGAACAAACACCAGGATGAGTCTAAGCCCATTTGCATTTTATCTTGAGAAAGTTCGATATTCATATCAATACAGAGATGGGGACAGTGAATTCTCTTCACCAGCTGGAATCTCCCAAATCACTAGGCACGTGTATTCCCAGGTGACAATTCCACAATTCCACGTGTGCCCTCCGGGTCTTGGTCTCCTCTGATGTAAACAAGGGAGAATAATAGTGGCGAGTTATGGAGGGCTATTGAGGGTTAAGATAACGGATGTGACATGATTAGACTGTGCCTGGCACAGCGGTCGATAAATGGTAACTCTGAACAAAACGTCCTTCCTCCCCACCCGTCTGCAGGGCCTCCTGCTGGCGTCCACGCTGACCCCAGGACAGACTTAGCCAGCCACTGCCGTTCATCGTCCAAACGGACTCTCCTGGACCCGACCCTTTCCTGCCCTCAGAGGTGCAAAGGAGCTGGGAGGGCAGGGGCGGGCCAGGGGGTCTGTGTGCCGGGACGGGGGGGGGGGGCAGGGCAGAGGTGTGGCGTTCTGTCCTCCTGCCATAGACCCTTCTCTGCATCTCAGAGACTCCCCTGGAGAATCTTTGAAGGGTCAACTTCAGTTTATTCATTTAAGATGCATCTTAAGCACCGACTGTATGGAAGGTAGCAGGATGAAAGAGACCTGCCCTCAGTTCACATTCTAGTGGGGGAAACAGACCAGAAACTCACAGCCCTGGATACCTGATGTCGGGCAGGAAGTCATGGGGATGAGGCTATTTGGACAAGACAGTCAGAAAAGGTCTCTGGAGGAGCCATGCTTAAGCAGGGACTGGAAGTCAGGAGAGAACACTGACTCGGAAGTGGAAGAATGTTCCAGGCACAGGGAGCAGCATGTACCAAGCCTTGGGGGAGGTGCCGGCGGCAGGTGCCTTGGCTGCGTGACTGGGCTGGTGCTTCCTGTGGCTTTGAGGAGCCCTGGCCCAGCCACTCGCGATCCAGGGAGGGACTGACAATCTTTGAACTTGGTCCTTGAGGCATTGAGTGTTGCCTCTTCTGTGGCGATGCCTAGGGCTGGGGTCCCTGCCAATCATTGTTTATAAAGCCCCTTTCCTTGGCCTTTGTATAGTGGACATCAGGTTTGGGGTGTTCATTTCCTAAACAGAAATAAGTTTTCCATGGTGGAAAAAGCAAAAGTGGATCCACCATGGAATTCCCTTTTGATGAAGTGACGTCATCACCCACCAGCAGCTGGTGACCGTCTCTCTGGATCTCAGCCTTTGCTTCTGGAAAACAGAGGTCATTGGTGCTTAGTCCATGCCTGGTCCCTTCCAAGAAACCCCAGTTGTTCCCCTCTCTCCAACAGCTGTGCCTTGCCTTCTTCCACATCATCAATTACAGAGACCTGCCTATGATGCATAATTGATCTTGTCACTTGCATTTGATGGACTTTGGGGTAAAATCCAAGAATCCCAAGTTCCTGGGAGTGACTTTTAAGTAGGAGGCACCTACACACGGGTCTGTCTGCAGTTGTCCTGATTGAAGACTGTTATTATAGAGTCATCACCAATGAAACCCACCCTACTCCTCCACCACGATCGGAACACCCATATCCGGAAGTGGAGAAGTGAGACCCTTCACGATCCGGCCCTACTTACCTTCTTGGTCTTGTCTTCTCCTCTCTTAACCACACTGTCCTCCAACCCGCCCAGCTCCCTCTGACCTATGAGAGAGGCTATGTGCGCTGCTTCTACAAGAATTGCCCTTCTCCACCATCCTAGTCTACCTCTTCCCTGGACCACAGCTTTTCATCCTCCAGAAGGCCTTTCGGACCCCCCAAATCACCAGTTCCTCTGTGCTCTACACATCCATGACTTTTCCCTAAAGCGCCCCTCCC
The DNA here is from genome assembly GCA_019455555.1 of Galemys pyrenaicus. NCBI lineage: Eukaryota > Metazoa > Chordata > Mammalia > Eulipotyphla > Talpidae > Galemys > Galemys pyrenaicus. The sequence continues at coordinate 1,524,642 of JAGFMF010012032.1, forward strand.
CCCAAGATGTCATATCTTGACTATGATCTGTGTCCCTAGACAGGGAGCCGCCCAAGCACAAGGCTGCACCGTGATGTGCTTTAGCCACAGCCACCTCCTCACCAGCCTTCCGAGTCCAGCAGGACCCACGGTCTCACGTTGAGTTGAATGAAACGCGCCCACTGCTGGTTCGGTAGGTCTCCTGAAGTGAGAGCGCTTGGGGAAGTTCTGAGAAGGGGACAGGGTCAGATCTTTGTGAAGGCCCTGCTGCCGCTCAGGCTTCTGCTCTTAAAGACATGGCACGTGAGCGGGTTATGCTCTTCAACTCTTGGGCGATTCCTTGGGGACTGCCAGGCTGATTTTCAGAGGGACCCCTAGCAAGGGCAATCAGTCTGCACCCTCCATCCAGGGCCTCCCTGGGATGGGCCCCTCCCAGAGCAGCCACTACTGTGTCCCCTTCCCAGTGCCCCGCCCCCTGCAACCTGGGCCAGGTCAATGGCCCCTGGCACCCTACAGGAGGCACCAGCCAAGCTGCCCAGTGGGTTTCATCATCTCGGTTCACAACACTTACTGCTGCAGCTCCCCCAGGAATCTCTGCAGAGGTAGCCGGCAATTAAACCACGAATTATTAATGTCCCCCAAAGCTCCATCCCTCCATGTCCACAGCAGCAAGATGCTTTGGGGGGTGGGAGGGGAGGATGGCAGGATTCTTTCCCAATGAAAGGATTAATCTGTGAGGGCGGCTGTCACTACGCACGGTCAAAAGAGGCAGTTAAGGAGAGTCCAGGCTGTCGTAAATTACTGGGCAGCACGCTCGCAGGCCAGCCACGTGCCCATGTATGGACGTGCCCGCGGCAGGCGGATGGCCAGAGAGAAGAGGAGCCTGCTCCCGGCCTCCCTGCTTGCAGACAAAGGCTTCTCAGTCTGATTTTCTCCGCCTGGGGTCCCTGGGCACTTGTACCATCAGTAACACTTCACAGAGCCTTCAGTCCTAACAAATAATTAGCTAAAATTGAACCAGGGATTTCTTACATGCATGTCATAGGTCTGATATGAATAATGAGGCAGAAGGTTAACGGTGGGTCAGAGACAGTTCCCCATCTTCCAGCTTATTTATTCAGCGAAATGAGAAATTGATCACATTATTGCGTATAGGGGAGCCTGATTCATCGCAATCAGCTCGGAATTGGCAGTTTTGACTGTAGGCAATTTGGGAACATTACTTATGCCTGAATAGGCCGGGAAGGTCATTTATAGCTTGTTAACACCTTTCCCACCTCCTCTATGACCAAATCTCACTCCCTAACCCGTGTTGCCCTGTACCAAGGCCAAATAAAAAAGTCGCTAAATGAAAAGACACTTAACTTCATATAAAATTAAAAGCACTACAAGAGGGCCTTCGGAGAGGGCTTCTGAAAATGTATGTGCACCAGAATGTGATATGTTCATGCACTCATCCCCCTGTCTGTCTATCCAACCGTCATCCTCCCATGTCTTGTTGGTTCGGGCATGGTTTAGTCATCAACCCGTCCCACAAACACTGCTTGCTCATGCAGGGGCAGCTATTGCATCAGGCACTGCTGCTGCAGGGGGAACACGAGAGCAACAAGGACTACCAACCCCTCGGAAGGAGGAAGGGCAGTGGGGCTCCTGCCAGGACCTGGCACATTCTGAGAATGTAGCACGGGTCCGGTGTGCAGGTGATATTTAGTAAAGGTGGACCCCAGTGCAATGGTGGAGGAGCAGCTGGTGTCACTTGTACCAGCTCCAAGGGCATTGCTGGGCAGGAACCTTGTGCTGCCTGAGGGGGCAGGGTGCTAGCCCTGGCTGTGGGGCCGGGCTGAGGACTGGATGCAGTATAGAAATCAAACCCATGGGTTCAAGAATCAGGCTCTGAGCTTGAGTTTCCTCACCTGTATAGTGGGACAAAACTGGATTCCGCCACAGGTGACATATAAAACACTCAGAAGTGGTGCCCTGTGCATCCTAGGAGTTCAGTAATGACAGCCATCATCGTCATCCTCAGCATCTGCATGGAAGGGCTGGAAGACTTCTTCCGGTCCCGCTTCTTTCCCAAGAGAAAGGAAGAAGGGCGTAGAGTGGAGTCGAGTGCAGTGTCGCGGTTAGGTGGGGCTGCATGCATCGCCACCCACACAAACCTTAACGACTTGAGCTGGCGGCAACCCTCCACCGTCCTCCTATTTCTGTGGGCTGCTGGGCTCAGCTGGGCGGTTCTTCTGCTGGTCTCGCTCAAGGCCTCTTGTGTGATGGCTTCTAGGTGGCGTCTGGGCGACAGTCTGTTTGCAGACTTGCTGGGATTTGCAGGCGTGGCTGGGTCCCTTGCCACCGACCGCCCCCTGCAGTCAGGGCCTCTCCTCTGCCTGGCCAGCATAGCAGTGAGACATGGCAGGCTGGGAGCAGCTCCCCATCTCTGTTCTGGCAAGCTCAGAAGGTGATCAGAATATACAGGGACAGTCGCATTACATGGTCTTAGCCTTTGCATCACTCCCTACTGCCCCGGCCTGGTGAGCGCTGAAAGAACAGAGGCAGCAGGTTTCTGCTTGCACAGAAATATCCGTTTAAAATGCTTCATGTAATGTGTTTGTTTGTCAGACTCATTTTTAACGTTCTTGCCCGCAGTAGAGAGCCTGATCTTTCTCTTTTCCAAGTGAAGAATCACCCTTCTTTGCTAAATTCCATTTGCCTTCAAGCCAGACTCATCTCTGCCAGAGGTAACAGACTCAGCCCCAAAACAAATGCTGGGTCTCAGCCGATGACTAACGGGGCGGGGGGGGGGGGGCTCCAGGGGCTGTGAGGGCAGGATCAGGACTGTTGGTGGTCTCTGCCTCTTCCCCACCTCTCCTCCCACCATGTGCCACGTGCACCAATGTGCACGCACACACACACACACATCCCCACACTTTTCCCAGTCCTTTTTTTTTCCTGTGCTTAGAATAAACAAAACTCTTTCATTCTGGGGCCTGGAAGATTCCATAATGAGTTGAGCCTCTTAACAGTCTATTTTAATAAAACTCAGCTCCCTGGCTGTATGGAGACCATAAAACATGCAGGTTCCAGCAATAATATGTTTAGTAGCCCTGCTTGATAAAGTGGAAATGTTTGCATGTTTCAAATTATGAGCAATTTAAAGTAGGAAGCTAGCAAGCCAGTTCTTGGGTTATGAAGCTTGACATTGTTAAGCCTTAAGAGAACACATACTTCAAAGTCTCCTGGTCTGAAATATGTCCTGTATGCTGCTCGGCGAGAAGCAGCTGGGTCACTGCAGCGACCGGGAGGGGGAAACCACAGCATGATTTGGCGGACAGAGTGTCAAGAGCGTTCAGCACACATGCAGCCTTTATGTTCGGGTAGATGTGTCCCCCAGGAAAGCCCTGCCTGCTTTGACACCCCCACCCGGACATGTACACCCTGGAGATGCCCATGAACTTGGCCAGTTTGTGTGGGAGTGCTTTAGCGTTGCCAAGCATTCCAGCAAATGCAGGCGCTTCCAGGGAAAGCTGTCTGCCAGCAGTCAAATCCTACCGGTGGCTTTCAACGGGCTTTATCTCAATCCCTGTGCTTCGCTTTACATTATATTAGACTCTGTGCAATATTTCACTTGGTCAAGTAGATTTTGCAAATCTTCCCCAGCCACAGTGGCCTCCTTTCTGCCCTCAAACTTGCCAAATCGGTGCCTACTTCAGAGATGCTATTTAACTCTGGCTGGTCTCTCTGCCTGCCAAGCTCGTCTATAATTTTTTAGTAGCTTGATCCTTCTTGTTATTTATTTTCCAGCTTGGAGAAGCCTTCCTGATCACCCCAGGCCACCTCTGTTTATTCTCTCACATCTCCTTCATTTCTTTTTCTGGGCACTTGCCACAAACTTGTATGTGCTCACTTACATTTTTACTACCCTCTCC
>JAGFMF010012032.1:1531040-1546884 GCA_019455555.1 Galemys pyrenaicus
GGGGTGAAATGTATTGATTAGGTGGACAGGGAGAGTGCATGGGGCATTAAATTAGAGTGTTATGGGAGCATTGAACAGTAGAGTGGGTGTAAAGCAGGGAGTACTTCCTGGAGGAGATGCCATGTGAAAGGCACGTGGGAATTATTTAAGTGCAGAGCAGGAAGATCTGAAGGAGCGGAAGTGAGGACATGCTTGACTTTGCTTTGGGAAGGTCGCTGAAATGTGAGGAGAAAGTGGGAATCCCTTCTCTCGGCCTCACTGAGAAGGCTACATTTGACAGATAATGAACTGCTCAATGGGAGTTTAGACCTAGGCATCTCAAAACAGAACAATGGGAGCATCCCACTGTGGGAGGAAGATGCTGGTGGCAGCTCGACAGCTCTGGGTGAGGGAAGAGGAGCTCTGAGAGTTCACGTGATAGATTAAAGATGGCCGTAAAGTCTTTGCCATCCTCCTCCCTCTGAATTTGAGCTGCCGGGGAAGTAACCTCCTGAGCCTTCTGAGTAGACCTGAGAGGACCGTCTTCCTCTGGGAGTGAGAGACAAATGCCGAAGCCACCAGAAGTGATCCAAGGTGATCTGGTTAACAACTCTGCAGGGACTTCCCACCAGCACCAGCTCCAAGCTCAGGGGACAGCCGTCTTAGTTGTTCTTGAAGACTGAAGCCCCCAGTTCCAATTGACGACACCTAAACGAACTGCCCAACCCAGTCCCAAATACAAGAAGATTCTTAAATGATTATTGTTTTAAGATACTAAGCTTGGGGGGCCTCCCTGGTGGTGCAAGGGATTAAGTCACAGCACTGTGAAGCATTCACAGCCACTGCAGCACAAGTTCGATTCCCGGCCAGGGAGCTGACCCACATGGCGCAGCAGACCTCTCCTGTATCTCCACTGCTCCCCTCAGCAGTGTGTTTCAGTCAATCTACTTTTTCTGTTCCTCACTCTGTCTCTGGTGAATCATCTCACCCCCACACCTCTGGCCTGTACCCCAGTTCTTATATGCATAAATAAATAAATCTTTGGGGAAAAAAGACACTAAACTTGGCCATATCAGACAAAGTTTCAGTCCTCTGAAGTTGAAGTAAAAGTCGATCACTTCCTCACAACACTTCGTTTTGTCAACAATTTTATGAGTTCAGGATTCCACTTTCCTGATGGACGCTTTCTCCAACTCTGCCTTCAACTAGCCAGCAAACTCCAATAGAATGTGTTGCCTGGGTGTTACAGAAGGTGCAATGCACCCTGCCTTTAAGGGGTTCCCTGTAATACCCCTACTTGTTCAATTCAGAAATGTAGATATTATCATTCACCATTCTCTGTCCCTCTGTATCAAACAGTAACAAATAAGTTTCTTAGTGCCTCTAATGTAAAAGGCATCAATCTTAGAATTTTACAAGAATTAACTCATTTAGTCCTCAGATCAACCCTAAAAAGAAAGTACTACTTTTCTTCCTACATCACAGTTGAGGAAACTGAGTCACAAAGATGACTCATTTGCCCAAATCACAAAGTTAGTCCATGACAGAGCTAAGTAATGCCAGGGGCTGCGTTCTTAAGCAGCTCGAAAGACTCCACACAATTCAGAGAGTTGAGATATAAATTCTACACTGTGTGACCTCAGTCAAATGATGTCACCTCTTTAATTCTGTTTTTTTTTTCTCCTCACCATATGGGGGTCATAGTTTCTTATCCAGATTGTTGCATATAAAACAATATGTGAACCTTTCCAGATATATAACCATAATTCAATAAAAGGTGATGTCTTTTCCCTTCTCCTCATGGAAAGGAACACATAAGGAATATAATTTCAGAAATTAAAGAGCAATTCATGCTAGTAACTTACCTCAAATTGAACACACAGCATTTTGGGCAGTGCCTCCTACTGGAGAAGTTTTGCATTGCAGCCGGGCTCTATAACCATTGTATATATGAAAGTTTAGGACAGAGGTTAGCAAACCTTTCCTGTAAAGTGTGATATTGTAAATACTTCAGGCTTTGCAGGCACACAGTCTTTGTCACAACCATTCAAACTTGCCCTTTACATATGAAAGCAAAGCAAAGGTGATGTATAAATGGGTGAGCGTGTTCCAATAAAACTTTATTTACAAAAACAAGGGTTAATTCAGATTTAGTCTATAGGTTTTGGTTTGCTGCACTTGTCCAGTATAGGAGAGTAGAGGCTATGCTGGTAGAATATTTTCCAAGCATGGAAGAAAATGGTAGAGGTTAAGAAATTGCTTATAGGGGAAAATTAAGGATAAATGAGAGCTTTCATAAACAAAAGTTCTATTGAAGTATTTCTATGATTTGGTATCTAGCTTGCCCTGCGCCTACTCTCCATGAAGTTCTCAGTTCTGATATTTGCAATTTTGAAAATTGCTTGTGGGACCATAATGATTCATTTACAAAAAATTAATAATAATCATGCAATGACCAACTTTGTGGCATTGTGTCTAATCCACAAAATGAATATCCCAAGGCTCCTACATATTTAACCTTCTTGTTCCCGTAGAACAATAATCTTTGTAGATGCACTGGGGATAAAAGCACTCCATAGTAAAATATGTCTGGGAAATTCTATATATTCTATTCCCTCTTGGAGATTTCTAATAGATATGAGGATATGAAAAGGCTGAGAATTCCTATAGTAACAAAACCCATTAATCGTAGTTAACTCTGAGTTTTACAAACTGAGTTGACCACAAAAACTTAATAGCTCATAGGTTAAAAACATAGGGTCTGGATCCAATAAAATGAGAATAATAATACCTATCTCCTGGGGCTGGTGTGAAGAACACACATGATGGGGTTTGTGGGGTACTTAGCACAAGGCCCGTCACGTGGGACGTCAGGGCCGAATGCCGGATCTCAGCTGTACCAGCACACTTGGGAAATGATTCTAGAAAGGCATTACTGAACTTGTTTCTCATATTAATCTTTAAAGGTGTTAGTTAATGGCATTCCACGTTTTATTGTAGAACAAATGCCACACTGATCTTTAAGAAATTTTGAGAGATTTCAGTGCAAGGTACCAACCGACTAGCCCAGGCCCCTTCTGGTTTAATTCTTGAACGCAGAGGCCCCCAGCATGACCTGCGTTAGAGTTGGTGGCACGTGGAGGCCATTTCCTTAAGAGCATCGGGGTCCTTGGGAATTCTCGCCCTGGTGCGGGCACCGGGCAACCCGGCGCACCCAGAGAAGCTGGCTGAAAAAATCAGCGGGTCTGCAAGGGGGGTTGTGGATGCTGGTGGTCTCTGCAGCAGACCCTTCACACCCCCTCCCACAAAGGCCAGAGGCCCCAGATATTGACACATGCCTTTAAGCCCTTGGATACTTCAAAGAAAGAAGATTAGGAGCCAGTCTCAGAACCCGTTCCCCAGAGAGAGCCGTTTGTCCAAAAGTTGATATTATTGATGCTGGTGGAGGCTGAGAGGAGCCTGTAATTTATTTAATAAAAGTCGGGCTGTGTTTGCCGGGGCTCCTCAATTTCCCTGCTTCCCGCCAGCATTCTCAGGGGCTAGGGGGGCCTCCTGTGAGCCACGCAAATGTTTGATCAGCTATGCGTCTTCTCCCGGGCAGCTCAGCTGACCCGAGAGGCGGAGGCTGTCTGCTCGTCTCCAGAGTTTTTCCTCTTAAATTCTTTGTTTCCTTCAGAATTCATTAGAAACGACATAATTACATCTCTTTTTCTTCTCTGATTGAGCACATTTCTTACAAATGTTGCTTTCCCACTTGGACGGGGTGCGGGAGGAGGCCGCGCGGGGGCGCTCGGCAGTCTTGGCCCCTTGGGCCACGACTGTGCTTCGTCCTGCTTCGGGGTCTCCAACCTGTGCTGGTTAGGGGACTCGCCCCCCCCCCGCCCCCCACATCCACGAGGAAGGGGCGAGTGTCTGGGGCAGCCCAAAGCGGAGTTTCAGAGAACAATGAAGTCCTTGCAAAGAACTCGGGATGTTATCATGAAAAATTAATTCAAGTCTTTTGTTTCCAAGCCCGGAGCTTTTATCTGTAGCTGATTGCTATAATTCCTCGCTTAGAAGCAAACATTTGATTTGACCTTTAGTGAAAATAGAAAAGGAGGTTGGAGGGACAGACAGTTATTCCACTTCTACAGGAAGAATTTAAAATCAAAGATAGACATGCACGCGAATCCAGGCACTCAGGTGCCGTTTTACGACTTACTGTGCTTGTTCTGGTACCGTAGTGGTGACCGGGAGGAATTTCTGTTTGTTGGAGCACAGGTTATATAGGATGAGTATTATCTCATCAGCCCTGTCTGATAGAAACCAGTTTTATGTTTATTTATATTTTATTACAGAGGACAAAGCCGAGGGTTTGTGAGGCCAAGTCAAGAAGGCCAACGACCTCCCTGGTGGCTCAGCAGGTTGAGCGCTGCACTAGGAAGCACCCGCAGCACAGCAGCACGAGTTCGATCCCCGGCCGGAAGGGACCCCCATGGCACAGCAGACCTCTCCTGCCTCGCCCACTGCTCCCCTCAGCAGTGTGTTTCAGTCCATCTGCCTGTTCTGCTCCCCACTCTGTCTTTGGTGAGTCCTCTCACCTCCCACGACTGTGGCCTGTACCCCAGCTCTTGTATGCATGAAAAAATAAATCTTTAAAAAAAAAAAAAAAAAGAAGGCCATTGAGCAGCAGACCTTGGCACCCCACCTCTCCCCCTGCGCAGTCTGACACCCAAGCCCCACGTTTCGCTGCATCTCTGCGCTGCCCTTTAAGGCAAGGCAGGTCTGCTGTCGGGAGTGCGCTTTCCAGCAGGAAGCAAGCTCATCGCAAATCGGGACAAAAGTAAAAATAAGCCGGGTAATATCAAATAGGTGTTGGTGACTATAAAAACACAGCGATGGGGGAAACAGTGACAATGGGAAGTTGCCAGAAATCCTCCTCCCCTCGACGGGCACCTGTGACAGGTTCTCTTTGAGTCTCGTTGCTGCAGCGGAAGGCGAGGGCTGGGCACAGGGTCCTTCTGTGACTCCTTGGTTCTGTGGTGGGAGGGAAGCAGCTGTGCCGTTCACACTGCTGCTTCGCTCCGTGCTCTCCGCGGCCTGCCCGCGCAGACTGGGTGACTAGGTGCGAGTCAGAGAGACAATAAATGTCACCGCTGGGTTAAGCAAATAATCCTACCGAAGCCGCCCAGACACGGAAGGAACACGTGTAAAGGCTGGAAAGCACTAAAGTGAGTGTCCTCCACTGTGGCAACTTTGTTCTCCAAGGGACACTTGGCAGTAACTATTTGGTTGTCACAACTACAAGAGGATGCTAGTAGCATCTAGGGGACAGAAACCGGGGGTGTTGCCAAACACCCCCCAAAAGGTAGGGTCTGCCTGGTGGTGCAAGGGGTTAAATTTCAGCACTGTGAAGCATCTGCAGCCACTGCAGCATGAGTTCGATCCCCGGCCAGGGAGCTGACCCACATGGCGCAGCAGACCTCTCCTGCCTCCCCGCTGCTCCCCTCAGCAGTGTGTTTCAGTGGATCTGCCTGTTCTGCTCCCCGCTCTGTCTCTGGTGAATCCTCTCACGCCCCATACCTCTGGCCTGTACCCAGTTCTTGGGTGTATAAATAAAATAAATCTTAAAAAAAAAATAGTACAGGGAAGCCCCACAACAAATCCAGTTCAAAATATCATAACCCCAAGGCTCGGCAAATTCACCTGACAGCGGTTTCCATATGTGTGTGCGGGGAGAGAGAGAGAAAACCTGCTACATCCAAAAGCCTTCCAGTGTTTTAGGGTGACGAGAATTTCCAACACCACTCTCAGGGTCTGCCTACGTCTCACACACACCCCTGTCCCCACCAGGTTCATATGCTGAGACTCTAACCCAACATGGTAGCATCAAGTGATGGGCTTTTAGGGGGTAATTAATTCGGTTTAGATGAGGCCATCCTGGCGGGGCCCCTGGGAGGGGGTTAGTGCCGTGACAGGCAGAGAGATCAGAAAACTTGCTTTTTTCCTCTGCCCACCTAGGAACACCTGGGTGTCCCCCACTCTCTGAAAACATAGCATTCCTGTGGGACCTTTCATAAGCTGACATGGCATGAAGCCATTAAACAATTATCCCTAATTTATGTGGAAAAATTTTTGAGCATTCCCAGACCCCCCAAAATAACCTACTAGAGCGTGCCAAATAATACTTAAAATATCCAAATAACCTAAGATGCCTACAGCATACACTGAAGGCAGCAATGCTGTGATAAACACACAGCCTGTTTGGAGTCGTTCCCAAGGATGGAGTTGGGGGTCACTCTCCACGCTTGGGGTGCATGCTGCCTCTAGAACAACTGCAAAACAGGCTCCCGACACCATTGTCTCTTTATGCTCTTTGTCATAAAAGGGAAAACATACGTCAGATCGCTTTTACTTAGCCAGGTCATATGCTAACGTAGGTCTTCCCTAAAAGCCAAGGATGGGAATCTGGTGGGTACCTGTATGGTGAGGAGGAAGTGAGCTCTCACCAGGGAGCTGGAATGACCCACTCCTTGATCCTGGACTCTGCAGCCTCCAGAACCAGGAGGGACAAATGACCACCTCTCAGCCACCAAGGGCATATTGTGTGATGTCGGCTCCCGCTAACTAATACAAACACCTACCCCAAACTTCACAGAGCACTCAGCCCTAAGATTCCCACTTTCAAAATGGCCTGAATGTACACAGAGAAGAAAAGAACTTTCCTGGAGACATGTGGGGAAAGAGACAATGCAAAGGTCCCCACTTGCGTAAAATTGATAATATAAAACATATCTCCATTAGGGTCTTCTCTAATTGAAACGATGCTTCCTTTCATCCCTGCCAGGAAGAAGAAAAGTCGTGTTTCCAGCGCGGGCTGCTGTTTCATCTGTGAGACCTGCTTGCGAGCTAAGCCAAGTTTCATTAAAAATTATTGGTCTCATAACTTTTTTTGTGTTTTGCTTTAAAGAGCCCCATATGGAACCAATATCATGATAGAATTGTAGCTGCACAAATCCACTGGGCACTGACACACTCCCTGCTTCTCAGGAGATTTTAAGATCTCAATTTTTTTCCCCCTTCCAGTATTAAGTGACTATCTGCAAACAAATGGAAAGTGAGCCCAAAGGAAGGGCGAAGGACATCTCCGCCCGTGGAAACCTTTCTTCTTCTCTCTGCAGGGCCTGCTGCCTTGATGAACTTGAGGTTCCATCTCCAAGGGAAGCTTTACACCTTCTGGGGTGCCAGCCATTGCCGCCCTCGCCTGAGTAAGAAATCTCGGGTAGAACCAGAGCATTTGCAAACGTGTCAAATACGATCACGTTGCATGAGGATTTTAACAACTCCAACCTTATGACAGGTTATCTCTGGTTGACTTGGGAGAAACACCGCATTATCTGGGAAAACAGCACAGATGTTGCCTAATAAACGTTTTGGTTTCTGCATTGTATTAAGCTCATGAAACATTTATGCAAATCTCACGTGAACAAAAGGTAGAAGAGCCGTTCTAGGTTATGAAGCACACAACAGGGCAACCTTTGTTTTTGTTGTGTGTTTTTTTGTTGGTTTTTTTTTTTACCTCAGTATTTTATGGGTGTATTTGTAACTCTTGGGGTTTCTCTTTAGGAGCACACAAGGGCATTACAGATTTTCATCTCTTCTGTTTTCAGTTCTGTTATCATTCCTTCCAGCTGATTTCACATTTTATGATGCTAATGGTGGGTGTATGGTTTTGCGTTTCTCTCCTGTCAGCTGGTCAGTGGGACTGAGGGATATATTTAATAGCATCTGACAGCTGATAGAACTGGCCTCATTGAAAGAGGATTTGATATGTGGAGTGAATGTGGAGACCCTGAATTCGCCATAATAACAGCCATTATTATTCAGCCTCTCACGGCCGATATAACTCTTTCTCTCGTGCACGCCCGTACATGTGTATAAAAGACATGACTTATGGATGACTTCTTCTGTAGACTGATCTGGGGGCCGTGTAGATAGCATGTCAAAACAGATTAGCCTTCTCATCCTGCCACAACATTACAGGAAAGAACTTTGGACAACTCCGCCCGACACACACACATGGGCCGGGGACAAAGAACGGTAGAAAGAGCGAAGGTGGTCCCTGTGGGGGTAATGGGAGTGAGGGCCCGGGAAGCCATAGCTGGCCCAGTTGGGGTGCTCTGCTCCAGCCCTTGTGGGGCACTGCCTGAGACCAGCCGGGATGGAGCGGGAGGACTGGTGCAACAGGTAACAATCCACTGGCACCAAGCTTCACCTCCTAAGTAGGGGCGGTGATGGGAGTGCAGGACTGAGCAACCTTGGTTATCCTGAACTGTTCGGGCTGTCTGCTGACATCAACATATATGCCAGCACTTGCAGGTTCTCTACTAGCTGCTCAAGTTAGCTGACGTTTGTTGAATGCTTGGTAAACTTGACCTGCATTAGCCCTTTGAATATTCCCAAGAACCTGGACATGTAGAGATGCATATTATTTTTTAAAATTCTTGTCACCCTTATTGTATACATGCAGAAGCTGAAGCACAGGTGAGCTGGGTAGCTCGTCCAGACTCAGCCAGTAATTGGCAGAGGGAGCTGAGTCTGGGGCAGTTAGGTCACAGTCACAACAGTGACACTTTTCAGTTTCTGCTTTGTTTGCTCCCAAACAGTAGTGTGTGTGTGCTTGTGTGTGTGTGTGCATGCACGCACATGCACACTTGCATGTATGGAAATGCTTTGGTGCAAACGTCCCCTTGAAATCAAGCCGCTGGCTGCACCCAAACTCCCATTCAATCAAGGATGTGAATGATGACGTTTCTTCTCTGAACTGACATCTCATCCCGCAGGGCGTCATGGAGACAGGGAAGTCGTGTGCACCCAGCACCACCCCGGGGCCTTCAGGGACCACTCAAACCCCTTTGCCCTCACTTCCAACCTTGATCCTCCACCCCATCTGCTCTGCCTTCCAGTCCCCTGCCCTGGGTTTCAATCCAGCCGTCAGGCCTGCCCTGCGAGGTGTCACGTGTGGCAATGCTACCAGAAGCAGTTGATGCTACATCCCACACAGCCTCGTATTTCTCCACTGTCGTCTTCTGGCAGAAAGGGAAAATGACTGTAGAAATGAGCACACGTGCCAGAGGTATCTGAGGAAAGCGTGCCAGGTGCTAGGAGACACGTCCGCCGCCGTCTGCGTTTAAATTACACGGCCCTGGCACTTTTTAGGTCAGAGGCATAAAACCTACTATTGATCTGGAGCGATGTGGCCAATTTTGAATGTCTGTTAAAGCCCCAGGCACTTCAATGCCACATAATCAATATCTTTTCATTCTTTCCTTCCTTTTTTTTTTTTTTTTGTAGCAAATGTTGATGGGCTTGCTTACCCATTCTGTAGCATCTGGCTGGCTTTTTATTCCTCCTCTAGCAAGACCCGCGGCCTGCTGGGCCCGCTGCTTAGGCCGCACCTGCAGTATCCCAAGCCCGGGGCGCAGGTACAATAGAAGCTCACCTGCTCCTCACAGCCCGGACAGCTCCCCCGAGTCAGGCTGTACCTGAGAAGTAGCCAAATGGCACAAGGGGGCAGGGTATGCAGAGAGGGCCAGAGAGCCACAGATACAGAGACACTGAGAGAGCCAGAGGCAGACAGAGAGATGGAGATGGGAAAATATGAGGCCCAGCCTGGTAGAGCCCCCGAGATCAGCCAGTGTGTCGAATTCTGAAGGTTTAAGTGGCCAAAGACCTTAGAAATGATCTGCGAAAGTGTGTTCTTAAAATCTGCACATGGAAAAGCTTTGCTATGTGGATTCCATCGCTCTGGGCCACCAAAGCCTCCAGAGAAAGTGGGCTGAGTCCTAGTCTCTGTTCGGGGCAGTCGGCAGCGAGGACCAGCTGGCCACGTGTTCCCCACGGTGACGCTCCGGGAAGAGGTGAGCGGGCCCACCAGGCCGCACGGCGTGTCCAGGCCTCCCGCATCCTCAGGCCTCACCCGCATCCTCCCTGCCTCAGGCCAGGGCTATGGGGAGGCAGCAGGTGTCAAGAGCAGCTTCTTCTCCAGCTGCTGTATAGGTTTGGTCTTGACATATGAGGAGGGTGGAGAAGCGAACCGGGTGAATGGCGAGGAGTGGGGGAGACACACAGAGTTGAGAGGACAAAGAAATGACTTGTGCAAACGCACACGAGCACAAAGACGCAGCGGGTGGTCGACCCCAGCTGCAGCACGGGTAGGTGGAGGGGCAGCGAGGGAGGGCGTCACGGCCACTGGGTCTCCCACGGCCAGGAGGAGGCAGTGGACAGTCTGGCCCAACTGGTGACTTGTTGTCACTTACTGTGTGACTTCCGGCAGGCCGCTGGCCCTCTCTGCGCCTCAGCTGCCTCGCCTGTAACACGAAGATGACATTATTCACGCCACAGGGCTGTGATGACGATGAACGACGTAATGTGTGAAAAGTGCATCGCACAGCGCCCACCACGTAGTAAAAATAAAAAAGTGATAGCTGAGTTTTATTACACCGCTGAGCTCCGGCGCAGGTCAAATGAGATACAGTGTTCTGAAGCAGAACAGTCCTAGCAGTCTCGAAACAGAGCGTTTGGGGGCATAAGCTGTTTTCAAATAGGCCCATAACTGGAGTTATTGCTCTTGTGCAAGCAGAGAACAACTTATGTATACACATCTCATGTTCTACCTCCCAGGCTCCCAAGGAAATGACCAACCGTATATAAAAATAGCAAAATACTTATATCAGCGCTGGGTATTAGAGAAGAGTGAGATTTATGGTCCAGAAGGTGTGAAAAATGTCTATGGACACAGCGGGTGGAGCAGAACTGGATGCATGGTCTGCGGGGGAAGGGTTTGAAAAGGTCCTTGGAGGTGAGAACTAGAGAAGGGGAAGAGCAAAGCATCTGGAGCGGGAGTGCCCACAGAGCCAGGGTAGGGCGGGAGCACCCGAGGCAGAGGCTCTTTGGGCTTCACCCAGAAGCAGACTCGTGCCAGGCCCGCCTCGGGGCTTCCCGCAGCAGGCCATGGCGGCTGCACTTAACGAATGTTCACTCTAGCACCTCCCCTCCCGGGCACGCAGGCTCCGTGCCTGTGTGGTCTGTCCTTCCTCACAGGCTGACTTCCAGGCCAAAGTTCCTGACCGGGGCCGCCAACAGCAGTGTACCTGCTTATTTCCGCTCTGTCCCAAAGCCTCACTGTGTTCAGATTTGTTAAAATGTATGGAAGGAGGGAAATAGAGAAGGAAGAACCTCTGGCAGTATAAGAAATAGTCACAGTTGAGGGGCCTCCCTGGTGGTGAAAGGGGTTAAGTCTCAGCATCAGGGAGCTGACCCACAAGGCACAGCAGACCTCTCCTGTCTGCCCCCTGCTCCCCTCAGCAGTGTACTTCAGTCCACCTGACTATTCTGCTCACCACTCTGTCTCTGGGGAGTCCTCTCACCCACTCCCCACATCTCTGGCCTACACCCCAGTTCTTATATGCGTAAATAAAATTCTTAAAAAAGAAGAAAATAGCCACAGTTGAGCTAGAAACATGATGCTTTTTATTTTTAAGACATGATGGAGCAGGAAGGTGGGGAAATAAGGACTCAGGAAACCTGCAGCCCCACAGGAAGGGGCGGGAGGATTCCCCAGGAGTCTCGACAAATGTCCAGCTTGGCATCATGTTATTTATTAAGGTGGGTCGAGGAGCAGTGTGCATGGAGCAAATTCAAGGCTTGAGGCACTACCCCACGGTGGTGCCATCCTGGGCGTGGCATCGGTGGGGTGTGAGGCCAAGGGCAGGCTTCCCCCAGGGGGCTCGTACTGAGAGCAGCTGTGGCCATGAGAGATGCACTTGGTGCCTTAATTCAGGGTGACAGTGCAGGTGCAACAGGAATTGTTCTGCCACGGGGAGCAAGGGAGATTCCACTTGAAAGAGAATGTCAGGATGCCAGGATGACCTACCAGAGAGCGGAGAGGGCAATCCAGGTCCTACACGTGCCAGCAGAGAGAGGCGAAGGCTCGGCCGGCAACATGGGCAATTCTCGTGTGTGTTCCTTCACCTTCCCCAGGGACTCCCTCTCCGAGCCGCATGGTAGCTGAATTCAATGGGAAATTTAAAAAGAGTTGGCTTTCCCCTCTCTGAGTAAGATATTTAAATAAGGGTTCTAACCAATTCATTCTCAGTTTCTAATAGTGAATAGACAAGAAAATTTCATGGAACTGTGGAAATCTGTGATATCAAAAATGAGGCTTATTCTGTGAAATCCAGACCAGCATTCCCTCACGATGCAAAGTCACACCACAGAACAAGAAAAAAAAAAAATCCCTAATTTGGCTATTTCCCATAAGGCTAGAATTTGCTTTTTTTTCATGGGGAAAACTGAAATTCAGGAAGAGTTCCCCAGTGAAAACATAATCGTGGAAATTTGCTAATGCCATTAAGGCAGGAGGAGCAGATTTAGTAGAGCAGAAAACTGAGTCTGTGAATCAAGAAATGAGTTTGAGGTACTCTCGGAACTTGATGAAAAGGAGAAAATAAATAGATACTGAAGAAAGACAAATAGAGGGAAAGAGGTAAGCGAAGGAGAGAGAGAGAAAAAGAGAAGAGGAGAGGAAGAAGAAGGGAGGGGAGGGAAGGGAAGGGGAGGGAAGGCAGAGGGAAGAGAGGCGGGACTAGATGCTAGAGCTCCACTATCATGGAGAGATCTGAAAGAGACAACAAATGAAGGAGAAAAGATAAGATGGAAAATTCTCCTGAGTTGAGAGATTTGTGCCTTTAGGAGCTAAACTACACTGCATCCCGCTGACCACTGTCCTGTTTAAATAAAGCTTTATTTAAACACGGCCCACCTGCTCATTTCTTCACTCTCTGGGGCTGCCTTCAGGCTACAAGGGCCACATAGACAGTAGTGACAGGGACCCCATGACACATCAAGTCGAAGGGGCCTTTCAAAGATTTGCCAACCCAGAGAGCATTCTCGGAGATGTACATGGGTGGCAAGTTTGATGTTCAAGGAACGTCCTATAAATATTACATCCTGTTTGGGGGGACGGGAAGAAGGGGGTCCAAAATACTCTCAAATAATAGAAGAAAAATTCCACTGGGCTGAGAGTCTCAGTAGATCCTAGGGTTAACTGTTTCTAAATCCAGCATCTTTGGGAAGAATGAGATGGAAACTTGGACTTGTCTGCTGCATGTGATGGAAGGAGTACCTCATACGCTAGGGTTACTACTTCTTACTACCCTGGGGGCTGAAATAGAAACTGAAATAAAAAATTTATATATGAGAAAGAGCAGTATAAAAGAAAATTAGGGAGCAGAAAATATAAAGATGGTTTCTCAATAATTGTACTTAACATGATTAGAAAACAAAGTAAGTGTCAAAAAATAATTCTGGAAAGAGATGATATACAATGTAAAAATATATTAATTATAATTTCTTATTCTAAAAGCCAGATGGGACTGAAAAAGGAATTGCTGATGATAATACTGGTAATTATAGCTTCCATTTTTAGAAGTTTCTGTGTATTAGGCAGAGAAATAATGCTGATATAAATTTGTTTTTCATAAATCCTTACCCACATCTCTAATACCGATTCCTTCATGTAAATTCTTCGAAGGTGGAATGCTGGGTCTCGGTATTTTAAACTGTTCCACACAATGGAAATCTGAACTCTCACCAGAAATATGTAAGCGTTCATTTCTCTACACCCTTGCCAACACTGGTTATTATCATTCAGCAGGTAATAATAGTTAAGATAATGTATTAGAAGTACAGAAGTCTGAAAATTTTTGTACAAATTAGAGCAAATTGAAGGTTATTTGCTGTAATTCTATAACTTTCACGATGCACTATTTAAATAAGAGAGACCTTCACTCTTTATTTAGAACTTTCCATGTTTTAATGGCAAACGAATATCGATTTGGCGGAGACGGAGAATATTTGTGACCAACAATGGCGGTTAACAACTGATAGCACTTTCCCGGGATGGCCTTCTCTCTCTCGCTTAGAAGGCGCGTTTACAAAGGAGAACGCAAGTCTAAGTAACTCCTCACAATAAAACAGCACGTGCAAAAAGAGCTTATACGATAAAATAGCAATTCTAAGCTTAAAAATTCTATTTCGTGTAAGGTAAGGGTATGCAGCTGTACCAGCTATAAAAAGGATTATTGCTAAGAAACAAGAATCCAGAAGATTCATTTTCTTCTTTCTGTTTTTCTCTATTTTCTAAGTTTTCTGCTTGACTATTTTATGCACGGGGCGGGGGACACCTTGTTAGCTTGGGGAAAGAAACTTTCACGTTCCCCTAGCGACCAGGACGGTCTCTGGCCAGGCGGGTACTTTGCCAACATCTGCTAACGAATGAGTGTGGTGACTGTTTTCCAGTGGAATTACCCTTTGGGGTGGCGCTGTCACCCGGTTTCTCCAGGCCTGGGATTCTGGCCTGCATCTGTTCGTTTCCTGCTACCAGCCGCTCAGCCACCCTTACCCTGGCCCATCTCCCCACCTCCGCCTCTGCAGTGCCAACCCCAGGGGCCTCCTCTGATGGTCACAGTGGGGGCCCCCAGGTTACCTGCTCCACCTGCTAGTCCCGGGCCCCAGACCCCCTCACCGGGACCGGCCTCTCAGAGTTGCTTATTTGCCAGTTCTTCTTCCTTCCTGGGTAGAAAGAGCTGCTGACGAGATTTCTTGGCCAAGAACATGCATGACTCTTTGGGAAATCGATCCAGGCGGTCGGGAGGTTGGTGCCATCCTTTGAAAACCGCCTGTGAAGAGACCCCCTTCCCAGCCGACTGGTTTCCTTCAAGGGAACTTTAATTTGTAAAAATCACAAGTTGATTCACACGGAATTGGCCCTGAAGAGCAGGCTGGCATCGGCCCCTGAGCACCAGTGGATGTGACCAGCGCCTTCCTGCTTTGTCAGGAAGGTCAATACTTACCTGCCATTAAGTATTTTCAATCCAGCCTCTGCTTCCCTGGGATCCGAGTGAGGAAGAACCCGCTGGGCAGTTCCCTGGCTGAACAGGGCCTAGCAGGTTGGTAGAACACAGTTTGCCCTATCAAAAATAACTGAGATTACATAACCATAACCTCTCCCCAGAGCAAATATGCATTTGAGAGGCAGTGAAACATACATAATTATAGATGTAAAACCCTAAAAATAGTCTCCGTGCCCCACACCGCAGACGGGAGCGTGGCGCTTCAGTGCGATGCTGCCACGTATGGCGACATTAATAGGAGCTGTGGCTCCATCCCAGGTGGCCCATGGGGCGGCGCAAAGCTCAGCAGACACAAAAAGACAGAGATTTCAAGGGTCTGTGTGCAAAGAAGGCTGCTGCATGTGTGAGCCTGTCGGAGTCTGCTCCGAATCACTGGGGTCTGCTCCGCGGAGCAGGGGACAGGAAGCATGTTGCGCGGTGCGCCGCAGACGGTGCTCTTATTCTAGGCGACCATGTGGGTGCGGGTACTAAGAGCGGCTCGTGCCGGAAAGTACCCGCTGTCTTTTCCAAAGGATTTTCACCTCTACTTTGATTTGATTTACCCTGTCTCTATGAAGTGCTGTTTCCGGTCGCCTTTTTATTAACAAATCACCCCAAATTGGATGACTTAAAGCAACAGCTCTGTGTCATTTCTTACAGTTCTGCAGGTTGGCTGGGAACTCGTGCCACCTGCATCAGCTAGAAGGTCAGTTGGGTTGGAAGAGGCCAAAGACCCCACCCCCAGGACCGGCAGCTGTCGGGGCACTTGGCCGGGACCCTGATGCCCTCCTTGTGGCCCCTCATCCTCCAGACCCAGTGGCATTGGTCAAAGGCAGTCTGGGTTTGAGCTCCTGTTCTGCCTCGTACTGGCCTGCCTCGGTTTCCCTTTCTGAAAGACGGCAGTCAAGATTCCTGCCTGCTCATTGGCGTTG
>JAGFMF010012032.1:1567594-1580708 GCA_019455555.1 Galemys pyrenaicus
CACTCAGGTAGCTGTACCTGCGGGAGCTGGGAGGGCATCTTCACACTCAGGTAGCTGTACCTGCTGGAGCTGGGAGGGCATCTTCACACTCAGGTAGCTCTACCTGCGGGAGCTGGGGGGCATCTTCACACTCAGGTAGCTGTACCTGCTGGAGCTGGGAGGGCATCTTCACACTCAGGTAGCTGTACCTGCTGGAGCTGGGAGGGCATCTTCACACTCAGGTAGCTGTACCTGTGGGAGCTGGGAGGGCATCTTCACACTCAGGTAGCTGTACCTGCTGGAGCTGGGGGTGCCTCTTCACACTCAGGTAGCTGTACCTGCGGGAGCTGGGAGCACCTCCTCACACTCAGTTGCAAACTTACCTAATTGGAGACCAGCCCTCTCTCATGAAGCTCTGCTGCCCTAAGCAGAGCAGCTCCTCGAAGGCTGGGAGAGGGTGGCCACCCCTCGATTGGGCTGGTCCCGCCTTGTCCGTCTTCAGGCTGCAGAAATATGCGAGAGAACATTTCTTTCGTTCTCAACCACCAAGTTTGCTGTGACTTGTTATGGTGGCCCCAGAAGCTTACAGAGGATGAGAGAGGGTCCTCCCGAGCAGAAGGGTTTACCGAGGGGGCGGAGGGGCTAGAACTTACTTGGGAGAGCAGGGCAAGGCCAGTGAGCGTGGACACACTCGAAGACCCCACCCAAGGAGCCCATCATCTTCCTCCCCCACAGAGCTCAGAGTTGGCCCGGCTTGGGGACAGATGTGTCATGTTGGGTGTCGGTCCATGTGGAGGGAAAGGGCCTCTGGGACCTCTGAAAGGGCCCTGGGGCCAGGAGACAGGCCTCTCCTCTGCCTCACCAGGCTGGGTGGCGAGTCTCCCGTTGCTGGAGCTCCGGGCGGGGACGTGCCCGGGCCTCAGGCTGGGCGGGAAACCAGGGTTAGCTCCTGTCCCCTAGTTCCAGCTGGGTCCCCAAGGAGGCCTCTAGCTCAGGAGTTCTCACCTGTACCTCTCACAGTTTCCACCTCTCCCCAGGAGAGAGAGAAGAAGATTTACTCTTCCTCATGGGCTTAGCCTTTGACAGATTCCCTCCCTGTCACGCCCGGGGAAGAGGGTCTTGCTGCCCAGAAAGGCAGTGGTGGTTCGGGCATTCTTGCCACGCCCAGAGCCTTTTTGCCTCTGTTCAACCCCCACAACAAGCCAGAGGTTCACCCCACTTGACAGATCAGGAAACTGAGGCACAGAGCGGTGAAGCCCTAAAAGGATGCCCTCAGCTAGTCTAGGGGGAACCAGCCTCTCACGCAAGTGGCTGACCGGTCAGCCCCAGAGCCCAGCGCGAGGTGGGGAGCCGTGGCCAGCCCCATGCTCACCCTTACTCGCTCGTTCTGGGGGGCCCCACACCCGGAGATCTTCCCAAGATTGCTTTTTGTTGGCTTCTCATTCTTTATGCTGCTACTTTTTAGCCGTGTTACTGATGAGAAAACAGCTTAGTAAAATCAATGGTTTTAAATTATACCTTTATGTACCGAGGATACAAAACAAGCTACAAAACAGAAATACTTTCCCGTGACAAAAAATCAATCTTGCTGATGTTGCTGCCCCTGGAGCTGGGTACCCCCCACCCCACCCCCCGCCCCCCCCGCCCCCGTCGTCCCCTCTCACTTAAGACTTTCTCTGCTCTTGCATCTGCAGGCTTTGTGTAGACTTTCTTCAGGTTTCTTGCTCGGGAGACTCGTTTTATCTAAAAGGTCAATTCTTTCAGCAGGGCACCAAGCAGAATTGAATATAATTATCCCAATCTCTACCGTGTAGAATTCATGCTTGAATTCATTCAAAAAATAGCATGCAGTATAATTAACTCAGAGTCCAACCAAATCTATTGAGAAAGCCTCAGGTATCATACAGTTCCACTTACAATAGAACATTTTCATTTAAGGACATTGTACGTATTAACCCAAGTCAGCATCCAATTACTCTGAATAAGTGAATTCTCTGTTCCAGGAATGTAATTTGAAAATGTTGTCATGCAATCTGAGGCAAAAGGTCCTTTTTCATTAATCTAACTCTCATTAAAGTGGAAGCCTGCAGGTTATTTCAAATCCATTAGTTTTAAATACAGGTGATTACAATTCTATTGCACATAAGACAACAGAAGTGTCCATCAAGAAATATTGGGATGTTTTGAGGGATGGGTCGGCTTGGTGGGTTCGCTGTGACTGATGAGGATGAGATTTACCAGATGATGGCATGGAAGATTCTTTTCTGACCACCCGCCCTCCCTGCCCCACCCCTGCCTGGCATATGCACTCAACTGCATAAACCCAAAAGGTGGATCTATACACTGGAAAGAGCTTATGTTTGTCCGGTTCTCCTAGAATTATCTGTTGTGTTTCTGATCCACTTAGCTTTGTAAACTCAGTGAAATGAACGTTCACCTGTTTTAATTCTTTAGGAGGCTGGGAATCTTTAGGCACTGACTTCATCTGTGTATAGGCCCCTCTCCTGACTATATCTATATCCTGCTTGTCATTCAGATCTCAGACTCAAGACTCACCCCCCCCCCTCCTCCAGGCAGTATTCCCAGACTACACCAGCTGGAAGTGATCTGCTTCTTCTTAATAGCCCTTCAGTCCCGGGTGTCTGATTCCTTTGATATTTACCACCTACTCTGCTCTCGACATTATAATTATCTCTTCAAATGGATTCAACTTGATGGATAAATTTCTGGAGTATTTAGCAAATGTCAGGCACTGGACTAGGTGTTGGAAATCCATTGACGAAAGGGCCACAGGTGCTGCCCTCTGGACACTCACATCCTAGTGGGGTGAGCAGTAACTAGGCAGTGACACTAAGTGCCCCTGAGTCCTGTGGTAGGGAACATACGAGGGCACGGTGGCAAGGGAGAAACTTCAACCTGAACTTCAGAATAGCACTTCCTTACCTAAAACCCTCCAGTGGCTTCCTATGAGATGTAGAACAGAATCCAAACCTCTACCAAGGCCTCCAAGGTTCCAAGATGATCTGGCCCTGCCTCCCCTCCTCTCCCTCTTGCCCAGACTGGCTTCTCTGAGCTCTCTAAACATTCTAAACTTGCTGCCTCAGTGCCTTTGCACTTGCTATTCTCTAAGTCTCTATACCCCAAACTCTTCAACAGACTTCCCCTCTAATCCTTCAACTCAGCGATAATTCCGCTGCCTCATGGAAGTTCCCTTGACTAAACTCACTAAAGTAACCTCAAGTCTAATATACTCCCAGTTTCTTTCCAAAACCCTTTTATTACCTAAAATATTAAGCATTGATTGAGTTAGGTGTTACCTGTCTCTCCTTCGAATGCACGTTATAGGAAGAGCTTAGGAACATTCATTGACAAGAACAAGAAAGAATGAATGACTTGGAGGTACTTGAAGCTGACTTTAGGAATTATTCAGCACAATCTATAGAAGAAAAAGATATTGCCTTACTTTCAAACTGGAGCGCAGCATGGGGCAGGCTTCTGATTTCTCACTCCCTAGAATCACACCTTCTGCATCAGAGACCCACAGATGTCTGCTGTTAGGTTTACCTCGTTCTGAAGAGGCCAGGTAAACCCGAGGGGTGAATAGAAATTTGAAATTTGGTTGAGACTGAATCAGGCAGAAGAGGGCTTTGCCTCTCTCCTAAATGAAGTCCTTCCAGCCCTCTCAACCTCACCAACTCCAGTTTCCAAACTTGCAGGCCAAGTGGAAACAGCTTTACTTTAAACGAATTGCACGCAACAAACACCCACCCATACGCTACATGGGCGCCTGTCAGAGGCAAGGCTCAGAACCGGGTGTCTGAGAAACCAGAAAACTTCAATTATTATCTCAACGGTGGAGAGAATGACTCTTGTTTTGAGGAGACACATCTCTCACAGGTCCTCAAGTTCATTTCCATCCATTATCGCTTTCAAAATCTCACAGAAATCTCCCAAAGTCAAAACCTATCTGGGGGCCTTTCTAGTGGGATGTCAGATAAAGGGATGGGTTGTTAAAATCACATATCTAGGAAGAGACAAAATCCAAATTTAAAT
The DNA here is from genome assembly GCA_019455555.1 of Galemys pyrenaicus. NCBI lineage: Eukaryota > Metazoa > Chordata > Mammalia > Eulipotyphla > Talpidae > Galemys > Galemys pyrenaicus. The sequence continues at coordinate 1,571,627 of JAGFMF010012032.1, forward strand.
CTTGGCCCTGGATGGTCACAGGAAAATTTCCCAGACTTGGCTACTCCTAGTGAAATCAGGGGAAAGAGGTCTTCTCAGAAGGTGTCCCTGAGCCCTCCAGGACAGGAGAGGTCAGGTTGTGGTGGTGTGCTTGTTTGTGAGGCTGACAGGGCCTGGGGGTTCCCTTGGCCGCTGACCTGGGAGACACCACTAATGTTTCATCATTAAATCTCATCGTCCTGTTCCAGCCAGACCCCCTCCCAGGCTACCTCAAAGGCTACCGCTTTCTTGACGCTCTCCCCATATATTTTCCAGCTCCCATATTCCCCCACTCCATGGGCACCAAGTGATCCTGAAGCTCCTCAGATACCATCTTGTGTGGCTCTCTAATTGCTTCATGGGTCTTATCTCCACAACTACAACAAAAATGACTTCGGCATGAACGATGCCCAGTAACAGTATTTGCAAGATAATAATCCCTCCCGTGCATGCACACTTTCAAGTTTACAAGGCACATTAAAATCCTCACTGCACCCCAGTGAGGTTGACAGGAGTTCTGTGATTGTTCACATAAGACAGAGGAGGAAACTGAGGCAACAGACCATCAAAGGACGTGGGGAAGTGGCACAGGCTACTGAGGGGTATAAGCCAAGCGAGGGTTGGTTTCTCTGATTGCAGGATTCCTTTTTATCTTTTGCATAGAAGAACTGGGGTGTAGGCCAGAGTTGTGAGGGGCGAAAGGATTTACCAGAGACAGAGTGGGGAGCAGGTGAATCCTTGTGCCTTCTCTTCTCCTTTAGGCAGCCCAGTAACTCAAACACACCCCCAAAGTACAACCAGCCAACCGGGGTCTAAGGCAGATCTACTGAAACACGCTGCTGAGGGGAGCAGCAAGGAAGCAGGAGAGGTCTGCTGCGCCACGTGGGTCAGCTTCTTGGATGGAGCTCGAACTCAGGTCAGGTGGGTGATAGTGTTGAGACTTAACCCCTAGGCCACCAGGCAGGCCCTTTCCAGGGTCCTTTCAGCAGACTCCCAGTGCTTTCCTTTTTTTGGCCACTTCCAACTTCCCATTCCCTCCCTCCACTCTCCTTTTACCTTCCCTCCTGGAACCCTTGGACTCTTAGGCCAAGTTGGCTACAAAATTCTGAGGGGGAAAAAATGCTGCTTTGAAAAGCAGTACTTGAATAAGTGGAAATGCCAGGCTGATTTCTAGGGTAACTGTTTGTTTTGGGCTCCCAAGAACGGACAGTATCAAAGACACCTGCCCGGTCCTCCCTCCCCACCCACCCCTGCCCCCACCACGTGCCTGGTCCATGAGCACAACTAGACCGGCACTGACCTGGGCCTTAGACCCCGGTTGGCTGGTTGCACTTTGGGGGTGGGTTTGAGTTACTGGGCTGCGCAAAGGAGAAGAGAAGGCACAAGGATTCATCTGCAGATCACCAGAAGGCTTAGCTGTCTCCAATCTCTGCCCCGCTCTTCAGCAGAGACTAAGCAAGCCAGCTCCAGGAAGACCTGCCAGGCTTCAGGCAGGCCACGCCTAGCTGAGAGTCCCCTTGGAAAAGACGCCAGGGCCAAGTTCCAAAGCTGCATGTGACATTTTGACACAGGGTCCCCAATCTGTGCCTGCAATATACACGCCAAGCAACAGCCACAAACACCAGGGTGATTTTCCAACATGTGACCGTAGCCAGAGTGGCACCTGTGACCTCCCCTGCTCCCCAAGGGCTGGCCACCTCCTGCCCACCAAAGGGTGGCCACCTCCCCTCCCCAGACCACTGCAGAAAGTGCCTGGCTTGAGAATGGGTGGCATCTGTGTATGCAGAGACTTGAATAGCTGTATGTGTGAGAATTCTGGCAAACATTGGCATTTTAACTATTAAAGTTTAAAAACAAACAAAACCCATTTGTCTCACACCTTCCGCTGATTACACACAAAATATGTCACCAAGCTGGGCTGCCAACAGTGGCACTCACCATGGGTCCCCCTCCCCCTTGCTCCAGTTCTCCAGCTGCTTCAGACAGTCCGGGACCGGCCGGAGGGAGGAGAGAAGCCTGCAATTTACGCTCCCTAAAATGACATGTGCAAGTGTGTGCTCATCCACGTGGGCGTGAACACACACACACACACAGTGGTGAGGACAATGATGCTTGACTAGTATTTGAAGCACTTTTTTCATTCCACATCCGGGCAAGTGTGCTTATGACATTATCTTACTTCACCCTTTGATGTTAAAATCAGCTACTTCATAATCACTAGAACTTCAGGTCCTAAGTTAGAAAAGCCCAAATACCGAGCATGTTGTGAATATACTCACACTTTTAAAGCAAGCTTCAGGACCCTCTGACCCACCTTCCACATTCTTGCTTTCCTTTGTTCTTCTGAGCTAAACCGGTAACTCCATTCTGAAGGGACATTTGAATTTCTTTTCAGATGTATATTTGACCTCCTTTGCTGTGACTCCTCCCCCTCTTATTTTCAAAGAGTATATTGAATGTCTTTTCAGATGTAATAAATAGACTTTGGAAGTTTTTTGCTTGTGAGTAGTAGGGCCTTGTTTCCTCTGGATTCCAAAGCATTTTCTGGAAGGAGTGCGGTGGAGGTGAAATTTCCATATTTATGGATTACACTTTTGTCTAAAATTATTTTTGGTTATGTCTAAGTACCTGTATTATGAATCTGTAACATAAGTATCGTGCACTAAGTTCGATGTATACATGTTTACATTTGTCTGTAAAAGAAAACCAGAGAGATGGGTGTATTGAGAATGGAAGGGGTAGGTCCCCCCAGTTCAATCTGGGGCCCTGATTTCTCCCTGCCCTGTAGATTTTGAGTACATGTGAAAGGCCATACTTCAAGCCTGGCCTTTTCCCACACTGTCTCATAATCCTGTTTCGGAGAAGTGGACTGTAATTATGCTTGTCTACAACTGGGATTCAGAGAGATTAAACAACTCACCCAACATCGCATCGCATCGCTAGCAAATGGGGAAGTCAGCGTGACACCCAAGTCTGATCCTTTTTTGAATCGTCTACGAAATGATGATTTACAAAGAGCTTTATGTTCTTGTTTTGTTTTTGGTCTGGTGTGACTTGGGTAACTATTTTGGGCTCAATCTCACTTTAAAATGCTCTTTACCCTACAGCTCATCCCTTCCCTCCTCTGGACTCTGATGGCACTGAGGGAGCCTCCTTGGTGGCTTAGGGGTTAAGTCTCAGGCTGTCACCACTAAGACCTGAGCCCCATCCCAGCCAGGGAAGGGGGCCCACATGGCACAGCAGACCTCTCCTGCCTTGCCTGTCTGGCTATTCCCCTCAGCAGTGTATTTCTGTAGATCTACCTGTTCTGCTCCCCACTCTGTTTCTGGTGAATCCTCTCAACATCCCTCCACCCACCAGCACCTCTTGCCTGTAACCCAGTTCTTCTATGCAAAAATAAAATAAAATTTAAAAAAATAGTGTCGATGGTGTTACCTTTATTTTCCTGTAATAATGTTTTTAACTAGGAAGTCAACAAAATATTACCTAGGATGGAGTTGTCTTTTTAAAAGAAATTAATGGGTATTTCGAGAATTTCTCAGCGAAAAGAATAAAGATGGTTTCAATTGTCTATTGTAGCCTCGCAGATCTGTCCAAAACTCGGTGGTTTCACGCAACAATGCAGTTGTTTCAGAGATCCCTGGGTCTGCAAAGGTTTGCGTTGGCCCATTTCACTTTTACGAAAGACTTGTTTTTGCTAACTAGGCAAAAACCCAAGACGGAATTTTGATTCTATGACCAAAAAAAGGTCTTAAAAACACCCCCAGCATTTGCTTTGCAGCAGCTAGGGAAGAGGGAGCTGCAGGCTGCACCTCAGAGGCCCCAGCTCCCTCCCTGTGGCTGCTTCATAGGGACCATGCACTCATCATTCATGGCATGATTCCTGCTTAACGTATGCCTGTGTGATCTTACGTTGGCCACTGTTGGCATCCAAAGTCATCATGTAGGGCCTCCCTGCTGGTGCAGCGGGTTGAGCGCTGCTCTATGAAGCATCTGTGGCACAGCAGCGAAGTTCTATCCCCAGCCAGGGAGGGGACCACATGGCACAGCAGACCTCTCCTGCCTCACCCACCTCTCCCCTCAGCAGTGTGCTTCAGCCAGTCTACCTGTTCTGCGCCCCACTCTGTCTCTGGTGAATCCTCTCACCTCCTGCAACTCTGGCCTGTGCCCCAGCTCTTGTGTGCATAAATACATAAATCTTAAACAAAAAAACAACGTCATCTTGTAAATTAATGGCGGTTAATTTGTTGCTCAAGTCATAGTGCGGGTGGAGGAATTCAGGCTCCTCTCCTTCAAGGGAGCAGATTCCACCTCTCCAAGGAAGAGCGCAGGTGCGTGGCCATTTCTGTTCACCCCACAGGGCTGAGACCAGCCACGCAAGCGTCGGCAGGAAGCCCTGCCGTCCTCCTTCCTCGAGGCCCACTTCCAGTCATCCATTATGAGAGCAGGACTAACCAGAACGCATTAACCAGAACGCCACGATCTCAGGCTCTCCTCACGAGAAATCTCTGTGCTCCCAGAGGGACCGGGATAGCAAATCGAACCCTTGACAGAAGAGGGTTTCGGAGTCCTCCGCCCTCCACAGGCAAACGGCCGCCGTCTGAAGGCTTGGTTCAGAGCACAGCTCCTTAATGCTCAAACTCCGGAGAGATTCATTTCAACTTTCTTAGATGACTCAGATCCCACAGCAGGGGCAGAGGTTGCCTCCAGAGACATCCATTATTATTTCGCTGGTCCCACACCCCAGGCCTGGTTGACAGACGACCAGAGAGATAAACCGCTTTTACTGTAATTCACACTCAGAAAAAAAGGGATTTACTAAGCAAATTAAGAGGGTGAAGAAACTTGCAGGGGGTGACACTTAGCCTGCTGAAGACACCAAACTTTTTCAAGCACTTTAGAAGCACCATTTACATACAATTACAGGAAGGCTCCATTTATCCACGCTGTCAGAGAAGGAGCCATGGCTTACGAGTGGATTTTTTCTACTTTTTAATTTTTTATTACATTTATTTAATTATATTTGACATCGTTTGTAGTCCCCAGGGGGTTCCCACCACCATGTCACCCGTGCGACATCACCTCAGTCCCTCGTGCTCCTTCCGCCCTCATCCCTGTCTCTGCTCTCCCCTCCCTCCCCCCACCACCATGGTCCCTTCGGTTTATCTTTGACCTTTTGGTCTTGTTGAGTTTTTGTTTGTTTGTTTTTGGTTGTAAGTCAGAAGGCAAGAGAAAAATATCAGATGGCTTCACTTTTGGGAGGAATATGCAAGAAGAACTACAAAAAAAAAAAAAAAAGAGTGCGCATACAAGTGGATTTTCCAGTTCTGGGTGCTTCCCCCAGAGCCTCCAGCTTCAAGGCCCAGAGTGGACGCCTGCCAGGCACCCTGAGGCTCCAGACAGGCGCCCGGCATTCGGCTTCACCCTCAGGACCCCAAGTGCTCCTTCTGTAACAGAAGCATCTCCACCGAAGGAGGGGGCCACGTTCCCAGCGCTGACCCCAGCGCAGCCAACTTGGACCAGCTGTTGGGAACCAGGGGCCGGAGCTGAGCTGCCAGGTGAAGCTGTGTGGCCGGAAGGCAGGTGGGCCCGGGAGGGACACGTGGACAAGAACGGCACTTGCTTCCTGGCTCTGGACTTGCACAGGGACTGAGGAGGAGACCCGTGGGGAGACACACACAGAGCCACTTGGACCAGACGTGCTGAGAGGCCTGTGGGGAGGCTGCAGTGGCGGCCTTTATCCTGACTTGAACTTGGATTTTGCTCCATTGGCCCCTTTTGCTCCCTTCCTGTGGCTTCCACCAGAGGGTCCTTTAGACCCGATACTTTTCAGGCCTTTGCGGCCCCGTCTCAGGCCGCCCCTTCAGGCCGCCCCTTCTCGGATGAGCACAACGCAAGTCACCGGTAAGTGACGACTGCACGGATTGAGTCGATGTTTTATAGATGTTCACAGTCTGAAAACAAAGCCAGCCCAGCTGCCTTCATGGCTCTGCTGAAATCTGCCGGCGCCCAAACAAGGCTGCTCATCTTGCCCTCGGAGCCAGAGAAGCGGAGAAGGAACCCTCTCAGCTGCCCCAAGTCTCCAGGACTAGATTCAAGAGGCCAGACCTATTACCTGTGAGAGGAGAGAGCGGGAGCAGGAGGAAACCAGGTCTTTCCTCCAGGGGCTGGGAATGTCTCATCACCGGTCTGGACAGGCTCCTTGGGGTCTGGTTGTCCACCTCCGCCGCTTCCTGGCCCTCGGGACTGTGGAGAGTCCGCCAGGCTGAAGGGCAGGGGAAGCAGACCCCTTGCCAGGGTCAAGTCACCTCTTGACACTTCTCTGCACGTGGACAACAAAATATTATGGTGGCCAGTTCTGGAGCATGTAACGGACCGCCGCTGGCCTCTGCCCCCCAAAGCCAGGCTGAAGGTACAGCTTTCTCTTCCAGAGCCTCCAGCACCCCCTCTGGACAGCTTGGGAGGAGTTTTAAGGTTCTGTATAGTACTTTTATCTAATATATCTTTTTCTTTTCTTTTTAAGATTTATTCATGCACACAAGAGCTGGGGTGCAGGCCAGAAGTGTGGGGAGGTCAGAGGAGTCACCAGAGACCGAGTAGGGAGCAGAACAGGCAGATGGACTGAAACACACTGCTGAGGGGAGCAGCGGGGAGGCAGAAGAGGTCTGCTGCGCCATGTGGGTCCCGTCCCTGGCTGGGGATCGAACTTCGCTGCTGTGCCTCAGATGCTTCAGAGTGTGGTGCTCAACCCGCTGCACTACCAGGGAGGCCCTAATATATCTTTTTCTGAGGCTTGACATATAGAGCATGTAATAAGGACTCGGTTACCTGGGATAAGAGTAACGCAAAGCCCCACCCTGAAGCCTCCTCCTTCCAAGCCAAGGCTTTAGCGCCCTTCTAGCTGGGACCTTCTCTGCCTTGACAGTGGCAGCTTCTCCTAGGAAGGACTGGGCTCCCTCCCTGGCTCCCCAGCTCTGCCTGGAGATCAAGACCCCCTCCCCTACCTGCTCTCTTACCCAGCCCACACTTACTGATTGAGCCCAGCAGAGATAGATTGGCGACAGAGCCCTTGCAATAGGCGCTGAGAGTAATGGTACCCATGAGGGACAGGTAAGCGAAAAGGGAACAAACCCAGGCAATTTTCAGTCCTCTCCACTGGCCATTACTTTGTTCACTTAAATAAACAAATAACCCCCAGGCAATCAGCAGCAGAGCCTCGGCAGCTGCAGGAATGATTTCCTTTCACTAGACACGAAGACTAATCAATGCTCCTTAATCGCACCCCCACTTGCCCAAACAGCACGCTCACATCTCCAGCCAGCACTCTGCTCCTGGCATCAGTTCTACGCAGGGCAGCGGTGAAATCCCCCATCTCCAGCCTCCAGAGCCTGGAAGGGCCAGAGCTAAAGGAGCAGACCAGCACTTCCCACACGCCTGAGATGGAGGTCAGGGTGAAGTGTGGGAGGACTCCTGGGGGAATTCCATGAAGATTTGTGGGAGCATCTCCATGCCCACGAAGCCAGCAGGTGGTACATGTCCCACGGCCCACCCAAAGCAGCCCCGACACCAGCTTTGGAGTCCGTGTGACTCTCGACTGTGTCCAGGGACTATTGCCAGCTCTTCTTTTTGTCTCAGTGAGTGCCTGCTCATGGGACAGGAGCCAGACTGAGCCTGAGACAGGTGACCAGGGACCCAGCACATGTGCCCATCTTGTCTCTCTTTGGCTGTGCTCCCAACTCCAACCTTCTCGCGGGCCTATCCGGAAGTTAGTCTTGGGAAAAATTTTACCACCCGTTCCCACATCTAGACAGCCTTGACCGAAGGGACCGTGGTGCCATCTCTGATTAGGGATTAGGTGCGCACCTCAGCAGCACCCACCCCCAAGGTGTCCACGGAGAAAGCCTGACAGGTCTCATGAGCTCATCTGCCACCCAGGAGAATATGACATTCGGATTTAGCAGATCTTCACTTTCTATCACTTTCATATAGCCATTTTATTGCCAGAACCCACATTTTATTGATTTAATATTTTCTTTGAATTGATTCACTTTCATAAAATAAGGAACATATTTATCTTTAAGGAAAGTGTTTTATCACTGCCCAAATGGGAAAACCAATATCGCGAGCCATAAATAGACTATGACTATAAAAATAAGCACGACGGGCGTTCATGGTGGATTAAACACAAACGTTTTACTCTGCTTGCTGCTGAAGCCCCAATAAAGTGACAGTTAAAGGCTAAAAAACAAAAAGGGAAAAACTCAAAAAGAACAGAAAAGGAGTCGATAGCAAATGACAGGTGTCAACCGAATTTTGGGATCTAGTGAGAAAATGGATCAAGAGCAACTGACATCTAGGCGAGAGGAAAAGAAAGCAAGGGGATGAGCTGGTCTGAGCGCCTGTTCCTTGGAAAGGCAGCAGTTCAGGCAGCAGTTCAGGTGGAAGTAGCCCTGGAAGCCAGAATCAGAATCTGTCAAACACGAGATTCACCCCGTGCCGGGAACAGCCTCCCTCCATCCCAGCAGAACATGGAAGTGTATATCTGGGGAGGCTGATGATGGAATCAGTCCCTCTATCATTAGAAGGATTTGATGACACATCCTAAAAGTTGAAAATGCACCACAAAGATGAACCGTTTCAGTCTTGCTACCTGCTGGCATGTCCTGAGGGGATGGACCTATGGACACTAAGCTTATGCCCCAAGTGGCTCTAGGGCACTGCAGCCTCTGCCACACGCAGATAAGGAGAGAGATGGCATTTCTGAATCTGACACACAAAACGATGAAAGAGACACTCAGAGAATAAGAAAGAGTTTAAAAAGATGGAGGGAAACAGAAAATAGGACAATGAGTAGATAGTTTCACGCCTGTCATTTGGCAAATAGATATTTTAGAGACAAAAAAAAAAAGAAAGAGAGAAGGCTGGGAGAAAGGAAGGAAGGGAGGGAGGGAGGCAGGAAGACATGGAGGCAGGGAGGGAGGGAAGGAGGAAGGAAGGGAGGAAGGGAGGAAAGGAGGAAGGGAGGGAGGGAGGGAGGGAGGGAGGGAGGGAGGGAGGGAGGGAG